>CM077096.1:121672300-122098935 GCA_039513925.1 Platanthera zijinensis
CCGACGGGCTTGATTTTGATTGCAAACCAAGGGTTATAAGCAGGAAAAAGGAAATGATGCGGAAAGCAAGTTGGAGATCGCAAAGCCCGAGATTCGTGTCCGCATCCTTTAATAAGTGGGCTCCTGGGCTCGAGTCCGCGTTCTTTGAGTGCACCACTTCCCCCTATTTATAGGCTGGGGGGCCTGCCCAAACGGGCAGACCTAAAATAACCGGCTGCACGGGGTACAAAAGAGCCGGGCAGTGGTGACGGGAACCAAAAAAGAAAGAACAAGCAGTTCGCGCGAGACTGGCGGACTGGGCTTGCGAGCTGGAATCCTCCCTTGGTCGCGTCGAGCGCAATCTTGTCAGAAAAGTCGCGACCTGAGCGACCTGAGCGACCTGACTCCGGAGCTCGCTGAAAGCTGGCAAGATCTGAGAGCAAACCAAGGGCGACCTGGGCAGACTGAGAGCTGGAGTCCGCCTAGGTGGCTGGGATTAACACTTGCCAATTGGCGAGCTGGGCGGATCGAGAGCTTGAGTCCGGCAAGGGAGGGGCAAGATGTCTAGCTGGAAATGTTGCGGATTTTGGGGTTAACCTAATCCCCACACATTTTCGAGTTTTGGAAAATTTCGAAAATGTTTCCTTAACCGCCGAGTCAGCAACTATCGTAAATGCTGACTGTGCTATAAATACTGCCGGAAGTCCCGTCCTCTGTCAGAATTGACTGCACGATGGTTCGTTACTCACCTCTTGCGGTCTCAACTTTCCAGTCCGGCATCGCAAGATTAGGATGCTTCTTTGGCAGCCTTGCCACCTCAACCAAGAAACCCAAAGCGAGTTCCCGATCTAACAAAGCAAGTCACCGGAACGATATGCCAACCCACCATCAAAGAAAGAGTTCAGGTCAGAAGAGGACAGACCTAGTCCGCAATATCGAGCATGAGAAGACCGTGACTGCTCCTGCTTCTTAGAATCCACTAACTGAGAGTGTGAATAAGAAACCGAATCCGCCATCCTTCTCTGATCAGAACCCCACAAGCTCTTCAAGTATGGAGGTGTACCGCTCTGCCTCCGGAACTATTATGTTGCGGTTAGATCCGAACAAAGAAGTGTCATCGCCAAAGGTCCAGCAGCCGAACATCGAGGAGCAACTTCCTGCTAATGAACAGGTGGAGGAAAGGGTAAAAGAGGCGATTGAGAAACGAGCTGACGAGCCCGCGGAAGCCGCGGCTAAATATTCTGTTTAGAGTCAAGATGAGGAAACAGTGTCCCCCCTGGCTCTGGTTGTCGTACCAACCTCAGCCCGCGAATCCAGCAGGTTGTCATCGACTTGGATAAGACGCCTGAAAAGAAAAAGAGGAAGAGAGACAAGACTTCAGTTGTGGAGCGAGTAGAGAAGAAGTTGCGAGTTCGGAAGGAGAAGAATATCTCCAAGCGGACTGGAGCTGCGAGCTTGCAGCATAGGCCGCGAGAAAAGGAAGTTCCAGATTTCGATCTCGCCACCCCGATGCTCTGCCCGCAGAAGGCGACCCCCCCCCCCTCAACGCTCAGCTAATCAACCACCGAGATACTTGACTCCATTGACAACGAGCAGCTCGCGAGCATGAATCGTTCTCTGCTGGAAGCTTTGCAGCCTGGTGCTGAGACTGGGGGAGAGAAACTTGCTGATCCTTCCTCTTTCCTTCCAGCTGAAGAAAGAGAAAAAACAAACAAACAGCTCGCAACAATGAAGACAAAGATTGAGGCGATCTCAGAGAAGCTTGTTGCGGATAAGCGGGCTGAGGATTTGCAAATCGGTGCCGAGCTGATGCAGTCAGGTAAGTTGCATCCGACGCCTAGGCATTTCCAGAGCTCGTGGCTTTACAAATCCCCTCCTCGGAAATCGCGGCCGGTTAAGATTATTACAAAAATCGATAACATAGTTGCCTCAAGCAGATCGCTGGCCGAGATAAGAGCGAAAGTCCGTCGAGAATGGAGGCAGCGCCTAGGCGCTTTTGATCTGGAGCGCATGAGGCGACTTGCTTTCGATAGTCGCCAGATTGCTTCCATGATTTCAAAAAGTGAATTAATTTTTTACCTTTTAAGCTTATTGCGACCTGGGAACTAAGCCGAGTTTTATTTCCATTGTTGCAGTACGGAAGTCAACACCCGATTCTATTGAGGTCGGCGAGATCGTGTCATCGCCCGCAGATATGCCCGTGCAGGCTGTGATGTGGTCTGGCGCTGAGCCCGCGCAAGGGGAGCAGTCTGGCCAAGAGACATATGCGTTATTAGTGAGGAAGTATGAGGAGGAACTAAACAAAATTCGAGTTGATCTATAGAAAGGTAAAGAGCGAGAAAAGATCCTGGAGAACCAAGTCGCCAGCCTTTCTTCCATCATTAAAGGTCTAAAGAAAGAGAAGGAGCAGCTAAGCGGAGACGCCTGCCATTACAGGAGAAGGTACTTGGCTTTGGTGAGAGAAGGGAAGAAACAAGTCGGCGAGGTCGCTGGGGCGAAGCCGCAGACGTCTTCTCAACCTACTGCAGGAGAGGCGTCAGTCCCGACGACAATCGGGCAGCCCGCGGTGGTTGCAAATCCAACACCAGCAGGCCCCCTGGCTATCCCGTTTAACCAGGTAGTTAGGGACACTGCTCGCATGCACCGCACCTTCAACAACATGCACCATCTAGTCCAGCAATTGTATAGGGAAATCTTGCGAGGGAGCGACTAGGCGGCCCATGTCGGGGTGGACGATGAGGAGCGACCTGCTCATCGAGACCGCAAAAGCCGCTGAGTCCGAAACATTAATTTGAACTCTGTATTGTATAATTTGGTGTTTGAACATTATCTTTGCTTTATTTGCGTTGTGATGCGGCTTTCACTTGTTGTTTGACATTATCTTTTAAACTTGAACAATCTTGTTGTGATGCAAATTATGCGGGCTGATTTTATGTTTGCTCATTCTATTTCTTTGGAAATTGCTATCTTTGCGGACTGCCTGTGAGTTCGCGATTACTTGTAGAAAATTTGCAGAAAAGCTGGAAACGTGCGGGCTGCGCGGACTGCCTTTGAATTCACAAAGCTTTGAGAAATTGTCTGAATTTGCAGGGAAAAAACAGGGAAGAAGCGAGTTGCGCGGACTGAGCAATCGATCTGGGTGGACTGACTGTTATCATGTCAAACGATTTTTCTATAAATAGGGTCTTCATTTTCTCTTTGTATAGGAAACAGTCGAAGCTGAAGCCCTGCGGTCTGAAAAGATGGTATCCGCGCATACTGATGCCACAGTCGCCTTCCATACCGCAGAGCATAAAATAAGCAGACTGACCGCAGTTGATCTAGAAGCTTTTCTAGATGTGCACATGGCGGGCTCGCCGGTGCTCGTGCAGGTTCCCGAGCATCAAGAGCGGTTGAACTTCTCCACGGCTACCCAGCTCGCGGTGCCCAGTGACCATTTCGATTGCGGGTTTAAATTCCCCTGCATTGGGAGATCACGGAGATCTTTGAGCACTACGGAGTGGTTCCAGGCCAACTCGCGCCGAACAGCATGATCGCCATCTGTAGCTATCTCGCCTACCTACGATCTAAAAAGTTCGAGTTTTCCTTGAAGATATTTAGAAAGATATTTTATGTCTGCTCCGTAACTCCAAAAGGAGATCGCGAGTATAAGGGTATCTTGTATTTCTACTGCAGGGGGATGAAGGTTGTGGGCTTGCCGAATAAGATCCACAACTGGACCTCTAGGTACCTCATTTTTGAGGGTGACCTGGGGTTTCTCCACACTAACCCGCAGCTGCGATCAGACGCCGACTTTAAAAGCATGTGACTGAGTGATGCCGAGGCCTCCATCGTCGGGTTTCTTGCTAGAGCAAGGCTCGACGTTGACTACTACATTCCGCTGTTGCCCGGACTAGACACCGTAAGCCGCCAGGAGAGTAAGTCCCGCGGCTTTCATTTGTATCTGCAACGACCTGGAACTTTGGCTAACTTTTCTTCTTGCAGCGACCTTGGCGGTGCCCGCAAACTTTCCCTATGCGCCAGCTGGACAAACTCCTACACAGGGAGAAAGAAGAAAAGAGATTGCAAGGAAAAGGAAGGAGGACGGGGATCCCGCCGCGGGTTATTCTTCCAGCGATAGCTTCAACATTGCGTGCTTCGGCAAGAAGCAGAAGGATCTAAGGGGCAACCCAATGATCCATTGGCATGAGAAGAAGAATTATGTTTGTATTTCAACAGCTCTCCCCTCCCTGAGGAGTCCGCGCCCATCTCTTCACGCCCATGTCGCCATCTTTGCTTTGTACGGGAAGAAAAACCTTCGCGACCTGCAGAGTGTGGCCCCTGACGACCTTCCTCTGCTTGCCGCCCAGGCCAGTGCGAACTGCGTCGTCACAAACCATTTCATGGGCAGGCTTACGCGCGAGCTGCTTAGGGAAGATGCTCGATATAGGAAGGAAAACAACTCGCTGAAAGACAGAAATAAGCGACTAGGAGCAAATATTAATCAGTATAAAGAGGACAAAGCTGTAAGTGCTAGGTAATCGTCGTTATCTTTGTCGCTTATCTGTAACGGACTGATGTTTTGATTTCTTCTACAGACCGCATATGAGGTAACTAACCCCGACTTCCAGAAAGCCATGTTTCCTTTCGTCAAGGAAAGCGTGGAAGTCGCAATCGAACGCATCATTAATGATGGGTATTCGAAGGCAGGGGTGGACTCTATTCCCTTCCTGAAGCTATTTCCAGAGCTGAAGGACAAGGTTGCTGAGTTCGAGCGAGCTGCTAAGGGTAAAGCCGTTGTTGAAGACGACGAGGAGGAGTTCGTCGATGATGAAGATCCTGAAGATGTGGCCTCAAGTCAACAACAGGGAGGCCAGTCGGATCAGTCCACCAGCTCCGGCTCTAATGAGAGTATTGAGCGGATAGAACCCACGGCTGTTTCTCATTCCAGCGACAGTAGCAGTAGCGACTCGATCGGCTACTCGCCTGCGGTGGATGTGGAGGGGTTAAGCCCGGAGAAGCCTGCAGAGAAGAAACAGAGGACTTGATAGTCGACAATGAAATTTTTTGGTTTTTAATGTAAAGGGGGCGGACTCTGCGCGAGTTCGCCGGAACACTTGTTTATAATATATTTTTGAATTAATAGAAAAGGATATTTTTTGATGTCTTCTGAGATGTTTTGCTTATTTATTGCTTGTACTTAGAGGTCGCACTCCTTATATCAATCCGCGTCATATAGCTTTGTAGCATGTTTAAAACTCTTGCTGAAATTGCTTAATGACAGCTCGCTTCAACATTAACAGAATTAACGTGCTTTCTTAACAAAGGGAATGAATGAGGCAGATTCCGACGAGTTCGGTCAGCAGTCCGCGTCTTGCAGAACAACCTTTGCCGGTTTTTAAGAGAACCAAGATGACGAAAGCCGCAATACACTAAAAAAATGTTGATATGCGAACTTGGCGGACTGGTATCATCGTCCGCTGATATTTATAGGTTAACTTTTTCAAATAAATAATCATTAAGTTATATAAACATAATGAATCCCGCGGACTAGGCGGACTAGAAAACCGAAATCCGCACTTAAATCAATGATAGCAGAAATGACCCATAGCTCATAACCAGGTGGGCAGGTGTGGCCGGAGCGGCATTGCTTTCCTCACTGGGCTATGAACTATAGAATCAACCCAAGAGGCGACGGACTGAGCGAACTAGAGAACTGGAGTCTGCACTAAAAAAAGTGATAAGAGAAATGACCTATAGCTCATGACCAAGTGGGCAGGTGCGGCCGGAGCAGCATTGCTTTCCTCACTGGGCTATGAACTATAGAATCAACCCAAGAGGCGGCAGACTGAGCGAACTAGAGAACCGGAGTCCGTACTAAAACAAGTGATAAGAGAAATGACCTATAGCTCATGACCAAGTGGGCAGGTGCGGCCGGAGCGGCATTGCTTTCCTCACTGGGTCATGAACTATATAATCAACCCAGAGGACGGCGGACTGAGCGAACTAGAGAACCTGAGTCTGCAATAAACTGTATAATTATAGAAAACCCCTGCGAAGAAAAAAGCTGCAGACTTGTGATCAAGTGGGCAGGTGCGGCCGGAGCGGCATTGCTTTCCTCACAGGATCTCAAGATCTGCATACTTAACAACACAATCTACTACCCTCTTGCCTAGAATACAGTCTAAGTCGATCTTTTGGGCAGGTGCGGCCGGAGCGGCATTGCTTTACTCTGAGATCGACAAGACTGTGGGTCTCCTACAGGCACTGCTTGAGGGTACCAAGGAGTGTTCGAGGGTTACAATCTTAAGATGATCTGGGGGCAGGTGCGTATAGCATTGCTTTCCCCGCGTGATCATCTAAGTTATAACGATATCCCTTACGTGGCATGATAGAGCTGACCACCACTCCGCTCCTCCATAATGCAGAAGTGGGGTTAGGTACTAGCCGGGATCCGAAATCCAGTATCCTGCCGCACTAGAACCGGTAAGCTCCCACTACACGGTGCGAAATCTCCCCGCAACATGTGGTCTTCGTGGTGTTATGCTAACAACCACGGTTCTAAGGGAGGTTTTTGTTGAACTCGGCGATATTTCCTAGTATTAGGCAACTGTTGGAGTTACTTGGGGGGCAAAAGAGAGAAAGCACTTGAAGAAGTGTTAGTATAAAACATTGATAAACATCAATTTTTGAGAAACTTGTATAAGATAGAAAAGAGAGTTCAGGAATAGAACCGTTTAGAGTTATCCTTGCTCAATATATTAACTGTCAACACTTGAAACAAAAAGACACTTGATGAAGTGTTAGCAAGGAGCTTTTATTAATAATGAACCTCGTAAAAAGTTTACATAAGAAGGAAAGGAAAATAAGTTAAGGAATAGAACCGCTTTAAGTCATCTCCACTCAATGTGTGCGACATATCTTCTCCCTCATATGTTTGCAACTGGTAGGCCCCATTCTCAAGTGCTTCTTAAATAATGAATGGTCCAGCCCAATTCGGATTAAGCTTCCCCACAGCCTGCTCTTGCAGCAGCATAGACCTTCTTAAGAATCAGATCTCCCACTTGAAAGTGTTTGATCGTTACATTCTTATCGAAGTAGCGGGCCATTCTCCTTTTGACTTCTTCTTGCCTGATGGCAGACTTGTCTCTAACCTCTTCAACATGCTCCAAGCTAAACCTCATCTCCTCGTTGTTCAGCTCAAGACAATCCTCCGTGCCTTACCTAGCAAGCAGCACTCTAGGCGACAGGACTTCAAACTCAACAGGAATTAATGCTTCGGACCCATGAGAAAGCTTGAATGGGGTTTCCCCTGTTGCAGATGAAGGCATTGTTCTCAGGGTCCAGAGAACTGAAGGAAGCTGATCAACCCAACTACCCTTGAGATTTTGAACTTTCTTCTTGAGCAAGCTGAGGATTTGCTTATTGGCTGCTTCTACCTGACCATTACTCCTAGGATGATGAACTGATGCAAAGCGCAGCTCTGTTCCGATCTGCTTGCAAAAATCTATCATCTCAGTATTATTAAATTGTGGTCCATTATCTATGATTATTGCCATGGGGATGCCGTGCCGGCAGACTATCTCGCCTCAAACAAAATTCTTCACGACCTGAGTTGTCGTCTTTGCTAGTGCCTTAGCTTCGATCCACTTACTGAAGTAGTCAATCATAACTATAATGAAATGCCGCTACCCACTTGCCATTGGAAAAGGACCAAGGAGATCCATTCCCCAAACAACAAAGGGCCAAGGGGTTGCAATTGATTCGAGAGATTGAGCAGCTTGATGTTGAAGAGGAGCGAACTTCTGGCACTTAACGCATTTTCTCACATAGGTCTCCGAGTCTTTTTTCATGGTGGGCCAGAAGTAACCCTGCCGCAGGATCCTTTTTTCCAAGTTTCTTGTCCCCGAGTGACTTCCACACTTGCCAGAATGCATCTCCCGAAGAACGGTAGGAACTTCATCCTCTGAAACACACCTTGCCATTGTAGACAAGAAGGTTTTTCTGTAGAGAATACCAGATATCAAGTAATAATATGTTGCTTTTAACTTAAATCTCTTCTTATCTTTGACTGACTGATGCAGATCTCCGATTGATAGGTAGAGGAAGAACGGATCCATCAAAGAGGAATGCTGATCGATTTGCATTGAATCTTCCTCATCCACTGTCGGGTGGAAAAGTTCAGAAGTTTTCCCTCCTGACGAGAGCCCGTACTTGGAAAGAACATCGGCCTCCTCATTTTTCGTCCTCGGGATGTGCTCAATACTAAAACTTTTAAACCTGCCAACCTCAACTTTTACCAGCGAAAGATACTTCTTCAACACTGGCTCCCTGGTCTCGAAGTTACCAAGAACTTGTGAGGCCATTACAAGAGTGTCAGTATTTACATGAGCATGATCGATTCCAAGCTCTCTTGCGAGCCTCAAGCCGGCCAATAAAGCTTCATACTCCGCTTGATTGTTGGTTACTGGAAAATAAAACTTGATGGCTTGCTCAAGCTTGACGCCATTCGGATTTATCAGAACTACCCCTGCTCTAGAAGAGTTTCTGCCTGAATCCCCATCAACATAGATGGTCCAAGCTAAAGGAGACCTTATTGCCTGATCTGAGGTAGATTCTGCTGTGTCAATCAGAAAGTCTGCAAGTACCTGTGCCTTGATAGCTGTCCTGGGCACATAGGAGATTTCAAACTCACTTAACTCGATTGCCCATTTGGCTAACCTGCCTGAATGTTCCGGCTTCTCTAGCACACTCTTCAAAGGTTGATCTGTGACCACTTGAATTGAATGCGCCTGGAAATAGGGACGGAGCCTGCGAGTAGACATAACTAATGTCAAAGCCAGTTTCTCAAGGATTGGGTACTTTGCCTCTGCATCTTTCAGAATGTGACTGATATAGTAAACTGGGAACTGTCTCCTGCTCTCTTCTCGAACAAGAACAGAACTAACTACCTATGCACCAAATCCCGGGTATAAGAATAACATCTCCCCTGCTCGGGGGCTTTGGAGTAAGGGTGTCGAGGTCAGTTGCTTTTTCAGCTGCTCAAAGGCCAAAGAGCACTCTTCCGTCCATTGGAACTTGGACACTCCCCGAAGAGTTTTAAAGAATGGCACACTTTTATCTCTAACCCGAGAGATTAATCTCCCGAGTCCTGCTAATAGCCCTCCCAACTATTGAACCTCTTTTGGAGAACGGGGAGGGTCCATGTCAAGGATGGCCTTAACCTTATAAGGATTAGGGTCAAGTCCCTCGGGAGTAAGGAGATGGCCAAGGAATTTCCCCTTACTTGCCCCAAAAATGCATTTTAATGGGTTAAGTTTTATTTTATGCTTTCGTAGAGTGGAAAATGTCCCTGATAGATCTAGTAAGTGCTGTGGAAGAGTCTTACTCTTAATCAAAAGATCATCCACATATACTTCAAGGTTTTTACCCTTTTGCTCTTTAAACACATGGTCCATCATGCGTTTATATGTTGCGCCAGCATTCTTAAGCCCAAAGGGCATCACAAGATAACAGTAACAACCGTCATTAGTAATGAATGACGTGCGAGGGATATCGGCTTTATGCATTCTTATTTAGTGATAACCAGAGAATGCATCTAAAAAGCTCATAAATAGATACCCTACCGCAGAATCAACTAATAAATCTATCCGAGGCAAGGGGTAGAAATCTTTTGGGGATTCTTTATTTAAATTGGTGAAGTCCACACACATCCTCCACTTCCCCCCTAGTTTTTTAACCATTACAACGTTTGAGATCCACTCAGGATATTGAATTTCTTGAATAAAGCGCGCCTTGAGGAGTTTGGCAACCTCCTCTCTGATTGGCTCTGCCAGCTTGACTGCAACATCTCTTTTCTTCTATTGAACTGGCTTG
Source organism: Platanthera zijinensis (assembly GCA_039513925.1). Taxonomy (NCBI): domain Eukaryota; kingdom Viridiplantae; phylum Streptophyta; class Magnoliopsida; order Asparagales; family Orchidaceae; genus Platanthera; species Platanthera zijinensis. The sequence continues at coordinate 121,682,135 of CM077096.1, forward strand.
GCAGCTGGGTCGACATTGAGATGACGGCAAGCCACGCCAGGATCCACTCCTGGCATGTCCTCCGCTGACCAAGCGAAGACATCTAGATTCCTCAGCAAGCAAGATATCAACTCTGCCTTCTGATCTTCCGGCAGCTCGGAGTTGATGGAGAGCTTTCTTTCCTCCCCTTCTGCAATGGGAACTCCCTACGTCACCTGGGAAGGTTCCAGGTGAGCGCTTTCACTATCCATAGTAGCTTTTGATGGAGGGGGAACTTCTGCTGCTGCTGGAAAAGTTGGGGGGGGGGGAACTTCAGTCATGTTGACTATGCAGAGGTAACACTCCCGAGCTTGCCTTGGGTCACTTCTGACCCTGCACTGACGACCATATTTACAAAACTCTAGGGCTAGATGATAAGTTGAGATTATTGCTCGATACTTGTTCAGCAATGGCCTTCCAAAAATAGCATGGTTGTTGCTTGGAGCGTCTACCACTATCAACTGAATCTCCCTGGTCACCCCTCCGAGCCTCACCGGGAGTGTGACATTTCCCTCAACTTCTTTCCTCTCACCCGAGAAGCCGTAGAGCGGCCCCTCGGTGGAAAGCTGAGGTTTACCAGTTCTCAGGGCTTCAAAGGTGGTCTTGAAGAGGAGATTCACGGAGCTGCTAGTGTCAATAAGAATTCTATCGACCGTGAAATCTCTGATGGCTGCTTGGACCACAATGGCATCATCAAAAGGATTTGCAGTTGCGGGAAGGTCTGCAGGACCGAAGGTGACAGTTTCTGAAGGAGGGGAAGAGGAAGAAGTAGATGCAATCTATAACGGTCCAGGCCCGCCAACCCGCGGGACCCAGCTGGCACCACCGGCCCACCAGTAGTCCAGACCCGGGCCCACTACTGGCAGTAAGCCTATCACATTCAAGCCTGCAGGCCAATGCACCCCAACCCCTCTCCATCCAGGCGGGTTGTTGGTGGTCGTAGCCCCCCTTAGATGAATCAAACTCGATAGTCAAGCCCGCACTAGGGGACTTCCTAGGAGGTCACCCATCCCAGTACTACTCCAGCCCGAGCACGCTTAACTGGTGATGAGAGTTGAAAGAACTCCATAGTTAAGCGTGCTCGGGCTGGAGTAGTACTGGGATGGGTGACCTCCTGGGAAGTCCCCCTAGTGCGGGCTTGACTATCGAGTTTGATTCATCTAAGGGGGGCTACGGCCACCAACAACCCGCCTGGATGGAGAGGGGTTGGGGTGCATTGGCCTGCAGGCTTGAATGTGATAGGCTTACTGCCAGTAGTGGGCCCGGGTCTGGACTACTGGTGGGCCGGCGGTGCCAGCTGGGTCCCACGGGTTGGCGGGCCTGGACCGTTATAAAAAGTGCACTTTTTTGTAACGACCTCCCCAGCACCACGCTCGCAAGGACGGCCGCCGGCACCACCAGCATCCAGCTCGAAGGGTTCAGCCTAACCAGGTCTGCAGACCATGCACCCCAACCCATCTCCGCGCCTGTTTTTCAGCAGCTGAGTTGGTGATGAGAGCTGTGGTAAAGAGTCTCTTATCAAGGTCCTGGGTTCGATCCCCAGTGGCAACAACCTACCGCTGCTGAAAAACAGGCGCGAAGATGGGTTGGGGTGCATGGTCTGCAGACCTGGTTAGGCTGAACCCTTCGAGCTGGATGCTGGTGGTGCCGGCGGCCGTCCTTGCGAGCGTGGTGCTGGGGAGGTCGTTACAAAAAAGTGCACTTTTTATAACGGTCCAGGCCCGCCAACCCGTGGGACCCAGCTGGCACCGCCGGCCCACCAGTAGTCCAGACCCGGGCCCACTACTGGCAGTAAGCCTATCACATTCAAGCCTGCAGGCCAATGCACCCCAACCCCTCTCCATCCAGGCGGGTTGTTGGTGGCCGTAGCCCCCCTTAGATGAGTCAAACTCGATAGTCAAGCCCGCACTACGGGGACTTCCCAGGAGGTCACCCATCCCAATACTACTCCAGCCCGAGCATGCTTAACTATGGAGTTCTTTCAACTCTCATCACCAATTGAGCTGATACCACTTGTAAGACCCCCATTTTTTTTCTTTTTCGACACCGGGGTCTTAGGCCCAGAACCGCCGCCTTGCGGTGATACCTTTGCACTCGGGAAGGTTGTCACTACAAGACGCCGATTCTGCCGGCCAAATCGATCTCTACTGTAGCATAAGTATAAAAGCAAGTCCACAAAAATCACATATATAGAAAAATAAACTCCACGAAGGGAGTGTCTACAGATAGTACATATAATGAAAATCTCGGGCTTATGCCCGGTACATCAAGTCCTCACTACAATTCACTCATCGCGGAAGCAAACTAATACAACTACTATAGTTCGGGACTCACTGTCCCTGCCGTCTGGACTCCAGTGCTAGACTGTCCGATCTCCAAGCATGCCGACCTCCGGGGCTGCTCCTCCATGCTGGGCTCCGTGGTCCCCTGAATAATGTGGTTCGAAAACCGTTAGTCTAAAAGTCTAAGTCCTATCGTCCCCCACCCCTTCTCCCATGGCTCCTAAGCACCGAGCGGGGAGAAGGAAAGGGAAGGACATGAAGGTGGAGAATAGTCAAATTCCAGATGGCAGCGGAACTAAACTAACAGTGTACGCATGATAATAATTATACAAAATTAAATAAGAAACCTTAACTTATGTGGGTACACATAAGCTAAGGGATCTTTTGCAGGGCTCCTATCGTATAAAAAGTCCCATACCGATTTATACGATAGGGTGTCGGTTCTATTAGCAGGCTTATAATATTGAAAGAGAACCTTGACTTATAAGCACGCTCACACGAACTTATAAGCCAAGGGGTCATTTTGCAAGGCCTAATGTATAGAGCGTCCCATACCGCTTATACATTAGGTGTCCGGTTTTGTGCAATGGTTATGCTATGAAATACAATTATGCTATGATGTGAACATGCAAGTGCAACTCACCCACTCGGCTCTGTGTACACAGACCTTTAGTTCCCCCTTTTGGAGCCGTTACCTCCCAGGATACCTCCGTAGTGGCAGATGGAAGCGGTGGGTTGGGCCTCGCCCACCTCTAAACCAGTAAAGCACTACCGGTCAGACCTATCGTACGCCTCAACGCTTGGTGCACTAAGCGGACGCCTGCGTACTCTTGCCGGCTGGCGCACCAGACTTCTGTTGGCGAAGTGCTCACCACACTTGTCGAGCCAACGATATTGGTGTCGGTGCATCGAACTCCCCAATATCGAAGACTCACCACCTTAAACCTTTTATGCACATGCAATAGTTATGAGTCAAACAACCAACCGAGCCGAAGCTCCCCGGACAATCCCGTCCGTCATACTCTACTACCGAGCCAAAGCTCCCCGGACTATCCCGTCCGTCACAATCTACTACCGAGCCAAAGCTCCCCGGACAATCCCGTCCGTCATACTCTACTACCGAGCCAAAGCTCCCCGGACTATCCCGTCCGTCACAATCTACCACCGAGCCAAAGCTCCCCGGACAATCCCGTCCGTCATACTCTACTACCGAGCCAAAGCTCCCCGGACTATCCCGTCCGTCATAATCAATAACCGAGCTGAAGCTCGCCAGACTACCATACCCAATAACTACCGGGCTTATTGCCCAAGTAACCCATACTAACTCCCGGGACACTGGGTGTGAGAGTGTGAAATCCTAAGTTTACTATCTACTCCTATGCCTAAGACTTAGGTTTTACCCATTTCATTTCCAGATTATAGTAACTAGAGCTAAGGTGATTTGACCTTCCACTTTATGGGGGAGACGATCTTTCGCCGATCCCAAACATCACCCAACATTTAGTCAACTCATTCCTATCTGATCCAACCCTGAGTGATGAACTCATTCCACCAATTTTTGACTTATGTACCTAACTTGCACTCCAGATTATTTCTGAAGAATTACTATATGCAGACCACCAAGGTTTAATGTTAAGTAAAATGAGAAGTATGTCAAATAATCAACCGATACTCCTATAATAATTTATGGAGGTCCATTATGACCTTTATTGCCCAAATCCAGAGTTTTACAATTTTCCTATTTATCTAGGAATTTATTTAAACATTTATAGTGGCCCAAGTCTCCAAGATTGAGCTGAAGGTACCAAATTTTGATAATATAAAATCTCCCCAGATTTATGTTATACTTAATATAATCATTTAACCTAAGATATAAAATCTCTTAATTTTTCAGCAAGGTTCAGGCCACTTATTTTATTTAAATGGTATATTGCAATAATTCATAAAAATAATAAACAGGGCAATATTATTTCTGAAAATTCAAGGATAATTCTAACATGATTGCAAGGGCCCATAAATGCTCTGGGTCAAATATCATCAGTGATTAAGGAGTGATAAGCTTCAACAAATTAATATATAGTTTTCCAAAATTGCTAATTGCAGACCACCATGTCAACTTCATGTAAAATAGGAGGTACATCAAATAACTATCCAATACTCTTATAATAATTAATGGAGGTCTATTATGACCTTTAAGCTCTAAATCCAGAGATCCAAAATTTTCCTTATTTATTTAATAATTTATTTAATAATTCTATTGACTAATATTTCCAATAATGAACATGAAGTACAATTTTCAGTCAAGATATCATTCTACAACTTTTATATGTTATTCAAAATGAGGATATAACTCATCTTCCAAAATATCTAAATTTTTCAGTAAGGTTTTATCCCCAAATCATTATTTCATTTTAATCCTTGATAATTCATTTAAAGAAATATAAAATACTATGTTGCTTCCAAAAATTCAGAGAAAATTCAAGTATAAATCTAATGGCATGTAAATGGTTTGGGCCAGATTTCATAATTTAATTATCAGTAAATGGACTAAATTAAATCATTGAATAATTCCATCAATTAGCAAGCTTGTGAAGTAAGTACCTCAAATAAGTATCCAACAATTTTCATATAATTTATATAAGCTTATAATGATTCAAAACATCCCCTGCCAAAATTTCATGACCTCCCAAGGGTCAGAGGGAGCATAATAATTAATTTACTAAATTGAGGCATTCCTTGTGTTACAAATGAAGTGCTACAAGTATTACTCCAAAATTTCTAAATAAATCACCAAAGCTTCTTAATATCCTTATGACCATCCTACCAAAATTTCATATCATTTTAAGGGGTTTAGCTAACCCATTCCTATCCCACCACATTTGTGCCCTAAACTAGGGTTAGGCTTTTGAGGGTCCTAAACCTTCCAAAATACCCTAAATTTTTTACCAGAGGGTTATAGTTACCAAAATACCACCCCTACAAAATTTAATATCCATACAAGGTGTTTTGGCCATATGTCCTTCACAAGGTACAAAAGCCCTTCCTTAGGGTTTGACCAAGGATCTTGGGCCAAATCAACTCCAATGCCCCCAAGTTTTCATTGGGAGGTGTATATTGTCATGCCAAACCAGTGTACCAAATTTGAACCTCTGTTGAGGTGAATTGGACACTAAAAGCCAAAATTACATTTTGGACCAAAATACCCTTCTTAGGGCAAGGCTAGGGTTTGCTTGAATCCCATTCAAATCAACTCCAAACTTAATGAAACTTTAACCAGAGGTCTATATTGACCTCATATCCATCCCACCAAAATTTGGATAAATTCGGACTTCATTTGACCCATAATTTAATTTACCCTAGCATAATTAAATTTTTTACAAAACTATAGGAAAATTATTCTCAAAAATTCCCATTTTTGGGCAGAGTCTAGGTATAGGGCAGGGTGACTCCCTGCCAAATTCTCAGCTCATTTGGACCAAGGATGAAGTGTGGGCAACTAGTTTAATGGCTGCCTAGTCATTTGTATAGACCCCACCAAATTCAGTGCCCTGGTCAAACCAGTCACCCAAATTGGTTCAAACCAATTTTGTTTGACAGTAGACCCATAGGGCTACATTTCTTGTGTTGACCATATTTTCTGAAAAGGGCTCTAACTAGTTTTAATAATTAAAACCAATAAATACAAAATCTGTGACAGGGAATGAAATAAAATCAAACTTAAGCTATAGTTTATTTAATCATATCAGCACGAATCTTGGCGCGATTTTGGACGGGATCTGGTCATCTTCAAGCTCTAGCCGACGGCCCAGATTCGTCCCGCCTGGGCCATCTTCCAGCAGCTGCCGCCGGCGATCCGGCCACCTCCCCGACCTGCCACCGCCGCCGACACCTTCGTGGTGGTCGGGGCTATCTCCAGGCAGCGGCACGGCCGCCGGGGAGCACTGCTTCGGCGATCCCGACAAGCGGAAAAAACATGGAAAAACCATGGAATTGAAATTTTGATTGGGCTCAACTGAGCTCCAACCTTGGTTCTAATGATCCCTACGATCTACCCATGCAAGGAGTGGAGGAGGACCTTTTTGGCGGCCTGAAGTCGGGAGGATCACCGGAATGCCATGGTGGTGGTGGTGGTGGTCGGGTTTCTTCAAAAACTCAGTGAAACAGCTTGGCTTCTTCAGGAAAGTGGTGGGAAATGGTCCTTGGACCTCACTGAAGCTTTTAAAGAGGGAGAGGAGGGAGTTAGGTGGCTGAATTGCCATGTGCCATTTTTGGCCAAGGTCAATCTTGGCGGCTAGGTTGGTAGGGGGGGTGGAGCTTGCTCTAATCAGTCCACAATGGCTACTGCACTCCTCCTTGTCCTTTTGAAATGAATGGGGAGGTTGGGGAGGGGGAAGGAGGAGCACAAAGTCCTCCTTCCTTCTTCTTCCTTCTCTTTCTCTCTCCTCCATGGGTGACTTTCTCTCTCCTAGTCACCATGCCTGAATTTTTGGCTCCTACATGTCCCATGTCAGCCCACAAATCCATTTGGCCACTTAAGTCAAGGTTAGCCCCAATGTAATGGGCTTGAGCTTGAGTTAGCCCATTTGGGCTAACTTGACCCAAAGTTGGACTAGGGCCCACCTAGGTTAATTTGATCCTTGAGATTTCCTTAATAGGTCCTTGGTGACCCATTAGCCTCTCCTAGGGTCAAGGTGGGGTTGGATTGGCCCTTGGAGGTCACTTGGCCCTTAACTAGGGCATTTTGACCATTTTAGGTCAAGGGTTGACTTTGGTCAAACTAGCCCTTTTGATTGGTCCCAATGGGTCCTTGGTGACCTATTGGCCTCTCACTAGGCTTATGAGGGTATAGGTAGGGTCCACTTGGCCAATAGACTGCAATTGACCCTTATGTAGGTCAATTTGACCTAATTAGGAATATAGTTGACTTTGGTCAACTTAGCCCTATTGACTACTCTCCATGGGTCCTTAGTGACCCATTGACCTCTCACTAGGTCTAGGAGGGTATGGGTGGGGTCCACTGGGCTAAGGGACTGCAATTGATCCTTGTGTAGGTCAATTTGACCCAATTAGGGTTATAGTTGACTTTGGTCAACTTAGCCCCATTTAGTGACCCATAGATCTCTTTCTAGGGTTATAAGGGTATGGGTGGGGTCTTGGAGTCTTGGTGAAGCCCCATGATCACTTTTAACCAAGGTTTAGAGATCTGCTAAGTGCAGACCATAGTGCCCCTATCCACACCACCAGGTCCACTTGACTCTTCCTTGGGCTTCCTAGGGTTTTGTTATGACAAAACCACTCTTAGGGGTCTAGTTGGAAATGGGATGTTACACAATCTCTGTTCGGGAAAGTCTTGACAGAGAAGACTTCCGGGTAGACTCAGCTCCTGCTCTGCCATGAATGTAAAAGAGTCTTCCCAAGACTCCCTCATTGACAATATCAATGCATTCACCTGGAATATCAATAATCCCCAGACGGCCCTCATCCTCTACCTCTACGCACTCCAGTTTAACCTCAGCCACCTCCTTGCTCTTGGAGGTGGAAGGTTTTGAAGAGTCATTCTTCCTGCCAAGATCTTTGATCTTGCCTTCTGCAAACAGCCTCTCAACCAGCTGTTGGAGGGCCTTGCAATGTTCGGTCAGATGGCCTTTATCCTTTTGAAAATCACAGTACTGAGAGCTTTTTTTGGGCTTCCAATCTCTCTGAGGCCCTTGCCTTTTTTCTTTTGCCTTCTTCTGAATTATCTGGACGACCTCTTCGAAGTCGAGCCCCAGATCTGCAAACTCCTCCACGGAGCTACTCTCATGCGGATTTGAGGCTGGCAAGGCACTCTGAAGGATGGGAAGTGCTTGAAGAGGTATGGTGGGGGTGGCGGCCAACGGCAGTCTCTGATCGCGAAACTGCTGATGGCCAATGAAGGGTTTCTTGTGACGAAGGTTTCCCCCCCTCTGAGAAGGGGGCTGGAATTCTGGCCGAGGAGGCTTGCGATGGTACTGATTGCTGAAAGAAGAGTTGGGGGCATCCCTTCTTCAAGCTTTAGCTGTCAGGGATGAAATATAGGTGGGGTTGGTGTTTTCTCCTTCGATGAAGCGATTAGCTATCACTATTATCTCCTGATAAGTCGATGGCGCCTTTGTCGTTACTTTGAACTTCAATGGGCCCTCCCGGAGGCCGTGAATCAAGGAAACTTTATAATAATCGGGGTTCACATTCCTTACCCCTTGGATTTCCTTTTGAAACCGATCAACGAACCGTGCCATAGATTCGTTGTCTTTTTGCTTAATGTCGAAAAGGGCTGCCGGCCCATCCTTTCTTTTCTTAGAGGTAGCAAACCTCAGAAGGAGCTCTATTCGAAGTTCAGAGAAGGAGGAGATCGTGCCTGAGGGAAACTCATAAAACCATTCTCTCGCCTGCCCGTCGAGAGTGGTGACAAGAAGCTTGCATTTCAAGGCATCGGAGAGGCTCCTCAATGCAACTGCCCCCTCGAATGCCTGCAGGTGGGAAACTTGGTCAGTCTCCCCTGAATAGAAAAGAAGACGGGGCTCTCTGAAATTATTTGGCGCTGACTCCCATCAGATTCGATCGACGAAGGGAGAGGGGGTCTCAAAATCAGCAGAAGGGCGGACTGGAAGGCGAGGCCTTGCGAGCTCCGCGGGCTCCGTGGACTGCCGATCAAAAAAATCTAGTCGGCGAGCCAGAGTCCCTTTAGCCGCTTCCCTAAAGAAGTCTATCAGGGGAGCAAACTGATCAGCCTGAGGCCGCAGGGGAGCTGTGAGCTGAGCATGGTGGTGAGGCGGAGGAGCGGTCACAGGCAACTACTAAAGAGGGGTTTGACGAGCTGGGGTCCGGCGGACCGGAGTATGGTGGACTAGAGCTTCAGCAATCTCCTCTACGACCTGGGGAGCAAGCCGCTGAGTGTATCGAGCCGCTGGTCATTCTCACTGCGAGATAACTCGGCCTCCCAGCGAGACTGTTCCAATGCTTCCCACAACGAGTCATCTGGCGAGCTGGAGCGGTCTGAGCGGCGAGCTCGGCGGTCTAACATTTCTACCTGCAGATTTCAAAAAGCTGCTCGGATCTAAAGGTCGCGTGTTAACTGTTGATGCACGAAATGCGAAAGAGGAAACAAATACCACCAGCTAACTGTTCGAGCGCTAGGGGAAGAAGGAAAGAAAACAAACTGCGAGCAGCAGTCTACTTAGCGGACTAGAAAAAGAACAGAAAAGCAGAAGAGCCGTGAACTACGGCAACACCAGACTTCGCCCGCCGTGGCCTTAATGCCACTCCTGCGACGGGCTTGATTTTGATTGCAAACTGGGGGTTACAAGTAGGAAAAAGGAAATGATGCGGAAAGCAAGCTAGAGATTGCAAAGCTCGAGATTCGAGTCTGCAGCCTTTAACAAGTGGGCTCCTGGGCTCGAGTACGCGTGCTTTGAGTGCACCACTTCCCCCTATTTATAGGCTGGGGGCCTGCCCAAATGGGCAGGGCTAAAATAACCGGCTGCCCGGGGTACAAAAGAGCCAGGCAGCGGTGACGGGAACCAAAAAAGAAAGAACAAGCAGTCCGCGCGAGACTGGCGGACTAGGCTTGCGAGCTGGAATCCTCCCTTGGTCGCGTCAAGTGCAAACCTGTCAGAAAAGTCGTGACCTGAGCGACCTGAGCGACCTGACTCCGGAGCTCGCTGAAAGCTGGCAAGATCTGAGAGCAAACCAAGGGAGACCTGGGCGGACTGAGAGCTGGAGTCCGCCTAGGTGGCTGGGATTAACACTGGCCAACTGGCGAGCTGGGCGGACCGAGAGCTTGAGTCCGGCAAGGGAGGGGCAAGATGCCTAGCTTGAAATGTTGCGGATTCTGGGGTTAACAAAGGGTAATGATTTTCAACTCGAGCACTTGAAGCTTTTCTTCCTTTGCCTGGGAAAACCAGCTCCCGCGAGTGTGCGGTGAGTGTACAGTGTTCCATGGGGTAGATATGTGAAGTCCCCCTTGTTTAGAGTTCGGAATCGAAGTAAGGGCATAGGTATTGTGTGTGAAGCCTACCCGGACGTATTTGTCTGGATCGATGATGTTGAATTGCATGAATAGCCGGAGAAGACTCCGTGCGTTGTTTTCGGGTTTCTACGCGGTAGATTGCGGCAGGGATCCTTGGAGATTAACTCCAAGGTACACTCGTAAAACTGGGCGGAAACGTAATTCTGCTAACTTGGCGGCGGGGGAGTTAGCCTTGAACATAACTGGGTTATGTGTTGTTTGGAAATGATTTAGGATCCGGGTGAAGCTTGGCCCGCATGTACGTCTTAAAGTGACTAGGCGGCATGAGCAATGGGCAGGTGGATACGGACCTAGGCTATGTGGTTCGGTGCTAGAGACCCTAAAGTGGAACTGGCCGTTGGCATAGTCGGGAGCCTTGGACTATGGTCGGAAGGACTCAAAAATGCTCGCATTGCTTGCCATCCTAAGGATGGTGGTGAAGCCACGGAATTGACCGGATTCACCATGAATGTGCCCTGAGTGCACGGGGTGTTTGGCCGAGCGAGCCTACACCTGTGGTCAAAGTCTTCATATGCACTTTATTATTTAGCTGGGCTAATGTTATGCAGGGAAGGAGCACCGCCGCCCAAAATAGGGGGTGGGGTCGTTATATTTTGGTCAGCATTAGCTGACCGTTGCTCTGTTTGCCACCATGCGGTGGAATAATTGCTTGCAGGTGCTGCGGAACCAAGCGCCAAGTAGCGGGTTGAAGCCTAAGCTACTGTGCAGGCCCTCGAAGGCCGAAGTGAACTGCTATTTTTACTTTCTGTCATGTATGGCCGACCTGCGAGCCGATGTTTGTAAGACATTACCTTGTTAAGAGAAACTTTGTAAGGCCATAAGGCCATGTACTCTTCTGTGTTTTCGTTTTATTTCATTTCTATTTTGGTTAGTGGACATTCATGCCATGCTTGTGCAAATTTTGGGTTCTATTAACTGTTTAAAAGCTTCCGCTAGAATGCTCTGTGTTAGGACGAGTAGTTGTGTTGATGCACGAAATGCGAAGGAGAAAATGAACACCACAAGCTAAATGTTCGAGCGCTAGGGGAAGGAGGAAAGAAAACAAACTGTGAGCAGCAGTCTACTTAGCGGACTAGAAAAGGAACAAAAAAGCAGAAGAGCCGTGAACCAAGGAAACACCAGACTTCGCCCGTCGCGGCCTGAATGCCACTCCTGTGACGGGCTTGATTTTGATTGCAAATAGGGGGTTACAAGCAGGGAAAAAGGAAATGATGCGGAAAGCAATCTTGAGATCGCAAAGATCGAGATTCGAGTCTGCAGCCTTTAACAAGTGGGTTCCTGGGCTCGAGTCAACATGCTTTAAGTGCACCACTTCCCCCTATTTATTGGCTGGGGGCCTGCCCAAACGGGCAGGGCTAAAATAACTGGCTGCCCGGGGTACAAAAGAGCCGGGCAGCGGTGAAGGGAACCAAAAAAGAAAGAACAAGCAGTCCGCGCGAGACCGGTGGACTGGGCTTGCGAGCTGGAATCCTCCCTTGGTCGCGTCGAGCGCAATCCTGTCAAAAAAGTCGCGACCTGGGCGACCTGACTCCAGAGCTCGCTGCAAGCTGGCAAGATCTGAGAGCAAACCAAGGGCGACCTGGGCGGACTGAGCGCTGGAGTCCGCCTAGGTGGCTGGGATAAACACTAGCCAACTGGCGAGCTGGGCGGACTGCGAGCTCGAGTCCGGCAAGAGAGGGGCAAGATGCCTAGCTGGAAATGTTGCGGATTTTGGGGTTAACAAGTTGAGTCTTTGGTATTATTCTATAACCCCTCTTACTGTCCGTGGCATATGGCATCGGGTTCCAGCTGGACCTTCTATTATATATCATACGACGGATGAGGGTGTTACAGAATTAACTTCAGGTACTCTCGTTATGTTTTAAATTTGCCTACTTTTGACTTCTCTTTTGTAGAGATTAGGAGGTGTTCACGAGTTAACTTTAGGTACTTGCATTATATTTTAAATTTACCTGCTTTTGACTTCTCTTTTGTAGAGATTAGTTGGTGTAAGCATGTTCATTTCAGGTACTCACGTTATATTTAAAATTTACCTGCTTTTTACTTCTCTTTTGCAGATGTTAGCCGGTGTTCGCGAATTCACTTCTGATACTCTTGTTATATTTTAAATTTACTTGCTTTTGACTTTTCTTTTGAAAAGATTAGCCAGTGTTCGTGTGTTCACTTCAGGTACTCACAATATATTTTATATTTATATGTTTTTGACTTCTCATTTGTAGAGATTAGATGGTGTTCGTAAGTTCATTTTAGGTACTCGCATTATATTTTAAATTAACTGTTTTTGACTTCTCCTTTGAAGATATTAGCAGGTGTTCGCTACTTCACTTCAGGTACTCCCGTTATATTTTAATTTAACCTTCTTTTGACTTCTCCAATGCATTGATTAGTAGGTGTTCGCAAGTTCACTTCAGGTACTCGCGTTATATTTTAAATTTACCTGCTTTTGACCTCTCTTTTACAGAGATTAAAAGGTATTCGCGAGTTCACTTCCGATACTCGCATTATATTTTAAATTTTCCTGCTTTTGACTAATCATTTATCGAGATTAGTTTGTGTTTGCATGTTCACTTCAGGTACTCGCGTTATATTTTAAATTTTCCTACTTTTGACGAATCTTTTGTAGAGATTTTTTGGTGTAAGCTAGTTTATTTCAGATACTCGTGTTATATTTTTTATTTACCTGCTATTGACTTTTCTTTTGTAGAGCTTAGCTGGTGTTCACGAATTCATTTCACGTACACTTATTATATTTTAAATTTACTTTCTTTTGACTTTTCTTTTGCAAATATTAGCAGGTATTCGCAAGTTCACTTCAGGTACTCGCATTATATTTTAAATTTCCCAGCTTTTGTCTTCTCTTTTGTTGAGATTAGTTGGTGTTCACAAGTTCATTTCGTGTACTCACGTTATATTTTAAATTTATTGGTTTTTGGCTTCTCCTTTGAAGATATTAGCATGTTTTCGTGAGTTTAGTTCAGGTACTCGTATTATATTTGTAATTTAATGGCTTTTTTACTTCTCCATTTCAGAGTTTAGCAGGAGTTCGCGAGTTCACTTCAAGTACTTGTATTATATTTTAAATTTACCTCCTTTTGACCTCTATTTTGTAGAGATTGGCAGGTGTTTGTTAGTTCACTTCCGGTACTCGTGTTATATTTTAAATTTACCGTCTTTTGACTTCTCTTTTATTGAGAGTAGTTATTGTTCACATGTTCACTTCAGGTACTCGCATTATATTTTAAATTTACTTACTTTTGACTTCTCCTTTGAGGATATTAGCAGGTGTTCGCGAGTTCACATCTTGTATTAACGTTACATTTTAAATTTACTTGCTTTTGACTTCACGTTTCCAGAGATTAGGAGGTGTTCACGAGTTAACTTAAGGTACTCGCATTATATTTTAAATTTACTTGATTTTGACTTCTCCTTTGCACATATTAGTAGGTTCTCACGAGTTCACTTTAGGTACTCGTATTATATTTTAAATTTACGTGCTTTCGACTTCTTTTTTATTTAGAATAGTAGGTGTTCGTGAGTTCACTTCAGGTACTCACGCTATATTTAAACTTACTTACTTTTGACCACTCTTTTGCAGAGATAAGCAGGTGTTCATGAGTAAACTTCAGGTACTCTCATTATATTTTAAATTTACCTGCTTTGACCGCTCTTTTATAAAGATTAGCAAGTGTTCGCAAGTTCACTGTAGGTACTCACATTATATATTAACTTTACCTACTTTTGAATTCTCTTTTGTAGAGATTATTTTGTGTTCGCATGTTTACTTCAGACATTCGCGTTATATTTTAAATTTACCTTCTTTTGAATTATTTTTTGTAGAGATTAGCAGGTATTCGCGAGTTCACTTCAAGTACTCGCACTATATTTTAAATTTACATGCTTTCTACTTCTCCTTTGCAGAGATATGTAGGTATTCGCGAGCCCACTTCTTTTACTCGCGTTATATTTTAAATTTACAAGCTTTTGACTTCTCTTTTGCAGAGGTTAGCTGGTATTCAAGAATTCACTTCAGGTACTCTCATTATATTTTAAATTTGCTTACTTTTGACTTGTCTTTTGCAGAGATTAGCAGGTATTCACGAGTTCACTTCAGGTACTTGCGTTATATTTTAAATTTAACTACTTTTGACTTCTTTTTTGTAAGGATTAGTTGGTGTAAGCATATTCATTTAAGGTACTCACGTTATATTTTAAATTTACCAGATTTTGACATCTCTTTTGCAGAGGTTAGCAGGTGTTCGCGAAATCACTTCAGCTACTCTCAGTATATTTTCTATTTACCTGCATTTGACTTCCTTTTGCAGATATTAGAAGGATTTTGCGAGTACACTTCTAATACTTGTGTTATATTTTAATTACCTGCTTTTGACTTCTATTTTTTAGAGATTAGTTGGTGTTCGCATGTTCATTTCAAGTACTCGCGTTATATTTTAAATTTACCTATTTTTGACTTCTCTTTTGAAAATATTAGCAAGTGTTTGCGAGTTCACTTCAGGTACTTACGTTATATTAAAATTTGCCTGCCTTTGACTTCTCCTTTGCCAAGATTAGCAGTTGTTCATGAGTTCACTTCAGGTACTCGAGTTAAATTTCAAATTTACTAGCTTTTGACTTCTCCTGTGTAGAGATTAGTAGGTGTTCACGAGTTCACTTATGGTACTAGCGTTATATTTTAAATTTACCTGCTTTTCACCTCTCTTTTGTATAGATTAATAGGTGCTCACTAGTTCACTTCAGGTACTCGCGTTATATTTTAAATTTTCCTACTTTTGACTTCTCTTTTATAGAGATTAGTTGGTGTTCCCATGTTCACTTCAGGTACTCGCATTATATTTTAAATTTACCTGCTTTTGACTTTTTCTTTGAAGATATTAGCAGGTGTTCGTGAGTTCACTTCAGGTACGCACATAATATTTTAAATTTACCTGCTTTGACTTCTCCTTTGTAAAGATTAGTTGGTGTTCGTGAGTTCACTTATTATACTCGCATTATATTTCAAATTTACCTGCTTTTGAATTCTCCTACATAGATATTTGCAGGTGTTCGCGAGTTCACTTCAGGTACTCGCGTGATATTTTAAATTTACCTGCTTTTGACCTCTATTTTATAGAGATTAATAGGTATTCGCGAGTTCACTTCAGGTACTCTTGTTGTATTTTAAATTTACCTGCTTTTGAATTCTCTTTTATAGAGATTAGTTGGTGTTCG
This sequence comes from Platanthera zijinensis, assembly GCA_039513925.1. Taxonomy (NCBI): domain Eukaryota; kingdom Viridiplantae; phylum Streptophyta; class Magnoliopsida; order Asparagales; family Orchidaceae; genus Platanthera; species Platanthera zijinensis. The sequence goes on from CM077096.1 coordinate 121,697,708, forward strand.
CATGTTCACTTCAGGTACTCGCAGTATATTTTAAATTTATTGGCTTTTGACTTTTTCTTTGCAGAGATTAGCAGGTATCGTGAGTTCAATTCAGGTACTCGTGTTATATTGTAAAATCACTTGCATTTGACTTCTCCTTTGAAAAGATTAGCTGTTGTTCGCGTGTTCACTTCAGGTGCTCTCATTATTATTTAAATTTACTTGTTTTTTTACTTATCCTTTTCTTAGACTCACAGTTGTTCACGAATTAACTTCTGGTACTCGCATTATATTTTAAATTTACCTACTTTTAACATCTCTTTTGAAGAGATTAGAGGGCATTTGCAAGTTCACATAAGGTACTTTCGTTATGTTTTTGTGAGTTCACTTAAGGTACTCATGTTATATTATAAATTTACATACTTTTGACTCTCTATTAAAGAGATTAACAGGTGTTTGCGAGATCACTTCTGGAACTCGCATTATGTTTTAAATTTACTTGCTTTTGACTTCCCTGTTGGAGACATTAGAAGGTTTTCTCGAGTTCACTTCAGGAACTTGCATTATATTTTAAATTTACCTGCTTTTGCCTTCTCTTTTATAGAGATTAGCAGGTGTTCGCGAATTCACTTCAGGTACTCGCGTTATATTTTAAATTTTCTTGCTTTTGACTTCTCCTTTATAGAGATTAGCAGGTGTTCGTGAGTTTAGTTCAAGTACTCGCATTATATTTTAAATTTACCTACTTTTGACCTCCTTTTCCAAAGATTAACATGTTTTCGCGATTTCACTTCAGGTACTCAGGTTATATTTTAAATTTAGCCTTCTTTTGACCTCTCTTTTGTTGATATTAGCCTTTGTTCGCGAGTTCGCTTCAGGCACTCATGTTATATTTTAAATTTATCTGCTTTTGACTTCCCTTTTGTAGAGTTTAGTAGGTATTCACGAGCTAACTTCAGGTACTCGTAGTATATTTTAAATTTACCAGCTTTTGACTTCTCCTTAGCAGAGATTAGCAGGCATTCACAAGTTCACTTCAAGTATATGCATTTCATTTTAAATTTCCCTGCTTTGACTTCTCTTTTGGAGATATTAGAAGGTGTTCGCGAGTTCACTTCAAATACTCGCATTATATTTTGAATTTACCTGCTTTTGACTTTTCCTTTGCCTAGATTGGCAGGAGTTCAAGAGTTCACTTTAGGTACTCCCATTATATTTTAAATTTACTTGTTTTTACTTCCGTTTTATAGAGATTAGTAGGTATTCGCGAGTTCACTTCAGGTACTCACATTATAATTTAAAATTACCTGCTTTTAGCTTCTCTTTTCCAGAGATTAGCAGTTGTTCATGAGTTAAGTTTTTGTACTCGTATTATATTTTAAATTTACTTATTTTTGACTTCTCTTTTGTAGAGATAAGCTTGTGTTCATGACATCACTTAAGGTACTCCCATTATATTTTAAATTTATCTGCCTTTGACTTCTCTTTTATAGAGATTAGTTGTTGTTCATATGTTCACTTCAGGTACTCAGGTTATATTTTAAATTTACCTCCATTTGACTTCTCCTTTGCAGAGATTAGCAGGTGTTCATGAGTTCAATTCAGGTACTCATGTTAAATTGTAAAATTACTTGCTTTTGACTTCTCCTTTGTAGATAATAGCTGTTGTTCATGAGTTCACTGCAGGTACTCTCATTATAATTCAAATTTACCTATTTTTGACTTCTCTTTTTCAGAGATTCGCAGGTGTTCTCGAATTAACTTCTGGTACTCGCATTATAATTTAAATTTACATGCTTTTAACATCCCTTTTGAAGAAATTAACAGGTGTTTGCGAGTTCACGTCAGGTACTCACATTATATTTTAAATTACTTCTTTTGACTTCTCATTTGCAGAAATTAGCAGGTGTTCGTGAGTTCACTTCTGGCAATCACATTATACTTTAAATTTACCTGCTTTTGACTTCTCTTTTGAAGATATTAGAAGGTTTTTGTGAGTTCACTTAAGGTACTCATGTTATATTTTTTATTTACCTACTTTTGACATCTCTATTATAGAGATTAGCCGGTGTTTGCGAGTTAACTTCTGGTACTCACATTATATTTTAAATTTACCTGCTTTTGACTTCCCTTTTGGAGAGATTAGAAGATTTTCTCGAGTTCACTTTAGGAACTTGCGTTATATTTTAAATTTATAAGCTTTTGGCTTCTCTTTTGTAGAGATTAGCTGGTGTTCACGAATTCACTTCAAGTACTTGTGTTATATTATAAATTTTCTTGCTTTTGACTTCTCCTTTACAAAGATTAGTAGGTGTTCGCGAGTTCACTTTAGGTACTCGCGTTATATTTTAAATTTACCTACTTTTGACCTCGTTTTGGTGAGATTAGCAGGTGTTTGCTATTTCTCTTCAGTTACTTAGGTTATACTTTTAATTTACATCTTTTGACATCTCTTTTGTAGAGATTAGCAGTTGTTCGTGAGTTCACTTCAGGTACTCGAGTTTTATTTTAAATTTATCTGCTTTTGACTTCTCTTTTGTAAAGATTAACAAGTGTTCATGAGTTTACTTCAGGTACTCGTATTATATTTTAAATTTACCAGCTTTTGACTTCTCCTTAGCAGAGATTAGCAGGCATTCACGAGTTCACTTCAAATACTCAAATTTTATTTTAAATTTACCTGCTTTTGACTTCTCTTTTGGATAGATTAGCAGGTGTTCGCGAGTTCACATCAGATACTCGCGTTATATTTTTTATTTACCTACTTTTGACTTCTCCTTTACATAGATTAGGTGGAGTTCATGAGTTCACTTTAGGTACTCCCATTATATATTAAATTTACCTATTTTCACTTCTGTTTTATAGAGATTAGTCGGATTCGTGAGTTTACTTCAGGTACTCGCATTATAATTTTAAATTACCTTATTTTGACTTCCCTTTTCCAGAGATTAGAAGGGGTTCACGAGTTAAGTACTGGTACTCGCATTATATTTTAAATTTACCATCTTTTGACTTCTCTTTTATAGAGATTAGTTAGTGTTCACGAGATAACCTCAGTTACTCGCATTGTATTTTAAATTTACCTACTTTTGGCTTCTCCTTGGTAGAGATTAGCAGGTATTCGGGAGTTCACTTCCGGTACTCGCATTATACTTTAAATTTTCCTGCATTTGATTTCCTTTTGGAGAGATTTATAGGTTTTTGCGAGTTCACTTCAGGTACTCGCATTATATTTTAAATTTACTTGCTTTTGACTTCTCCTTTGTAGAGATTAGTAGGTATTCACGAGTTCACTTCAAGTACTCTTATTATATTTTAAATTAAACTTCTTTTTACTTTTCCTTTCAATAGATTAGCAGGTGTTTGCGAGTTAACTTCTGGTACTCGCATTATATTTTAAATTTACCTCCTTTTGACTTCTTCTTTGCATAGATTAGCAAGAGTTCACGAGTTCACTTTATGTACTCACATTATATTTTAAATTTACCTATTTATGACATCTCTTTTATAGAGATTAGTAGCTGTTCATGAGTTCACTTCAGTTACTCATGTTATATTTTAAATTTACCTGCTTTTGACTTCTGTTTTGTAGAGATTAGAATGTTTTTGCAAGTTCACTTCAGGTACTCATGTTATAATTTAGATTTATGCTCTTTCTACTTCTCCTTTATAGAGGTGAGCAGGTGTTCACGAATTCACTTTAGCAACTCTCAAAATATTTTAAATTTAACAGGTTTTGACTTCTCTTTTACAGAGATTAGCATGTGCTCGCAAGTTTAATTCAGGTACTCGTGTTATATTTTAAATTTACCTGCTTCTGACTTCTCCTTTCCATAGATTAGTAGGATTTCACAATTTCACTTTAGGTACTCGAGTTATATTTTAAATTTACCTGTTTTTGACTTCTTTTTTGCATAGATTAGCATGTGTTCGCGAGTTCACTTTAGGTACTCGCATTATATTTTAAATGTGCCAGCTTTTGAATTCTCTTTTGTAGAGATTATTGGTATTCACATGTTCACTTCAATTACTCGCGTTATATTTTAAATTTACTGCTTTGGACATCTCCTGTGAAGTTATTAGCAGGTGTTCCTGAGTTCACTTCAGGTACACGCGTTATATTTTAAATTTACCTTCTTTTAACTTCTCCTTTGCCGAGATTAGCACGTATTCGTGAGTTCACTTCAGTTATTGGTGCTATATTTAAAATTTACTTATTTTTGACTTCTCCTTTGAAGAAATTAGTAGGTGTTTGCGAGTTCACTTGAGGAAACCACATTATTTTTTAAATTAATTTGCTTTTGACTTCTCCTTTCTAGAGATTAGCAGGTGTTCGCGAGTTAACTACTTGTACATGCATTATATTTTAAATTTACTTGCTTTTGACTTCTCTTTTGTTAGGATTAGCAGGTGTTCACGAGTTCACTTTAGTTATTCGCATTATATTTTAAATTTACCTATTTTTGACTTCTCCTTAGTAGAGATTACAAGGTGTTTGCGATCTCACTTTTGGTACTCATGTTATATTTTAAATTTACCTTCGTTTGACTTCTCTTTTCGAGAGATTGGAAGAATTTAGCGAGTTCACTTTAGGTACTCGTGTTAAATTTTAAATTTACCTGCTTTTAACTTCTATTTTGTAGAGATTAGCAAGTATTCACGAATTCACTTCAGGTACTCTCATTATATTTTAAATTTAACTGCTTTGACTTCTCTTTTGCATTGATTAACAGGAGTTTGTGATTTCACTTTAGGTGCTCGCGTTATATTTTAAATTTACCTGCTTTTGACTTCTCCTTTGCAGAGATTAGTAGGTGTCAGCGAGTTCACTTCAGGTACTCGTGTTAAATTTTAAATTTACCTGTTTTTGACTTTTCTTTTGTAGAGATTAGCAGGTGTTCCCGATTTCACATTAGGTACTCCGATTATATTTAAAATTTATCTGCTTTTGACCTCTCTTTTGTAGAGATTTGCAGTTATTTGTGAGCTCACTTCAGGTACTCGCATTATATTATAAATTTATCTGCTTTTGACTTATCTTTTATTGAGATTCGCAGTTGTTCCCGAATTAACTTAAGTTACGCGTGTAAAATTTTAAATTTACCTTCTTTTCACTTCTCTTTTGTAGAGATTAGCGGTTGTTCAAGAGTTCACTTCAGGTACACGAATTATATTTTAAATATACCTACTTTTAATTTTTCTTTTGGAGAGATTACAAGGTGTTCGCGAGTTCACATCAGATACTCGCATTATATTTTAAATTTACCTGTTTTTGACTTCTCCTTTGCCTAGATTAGTCGGAGTTCACGAGTCACTTTAGGTACTCCTATTATATTTTAAATTTACACATTTCTGACTTCTCTTTTGCTGAGATTAGAATGTGTTCGCGAGTTTACTTTAGGTACTCGCATAATAATAAAAATTTACCTGCTTTTGACTTCTCCTTTCTAGAGATTAGCATGTGTTCCCGTGTTAACTTTTGTTACTCGCATTATATTTTATATTTTCCTGCTTTGGACTTCTTTTTTGTAGAGATTCACAGGTGTTCACGAGTTCAGTTCCAGTACTCGTGTTATATTTTAAATTTACGTGCATTTGATTTCTCTTTAGCATAGATTAGCAGGTGCTCGCGAGTTCACTTGTTGTACTTGTGTTATATTTTAAATTTACCTGCTTTTGACTTCTCCTTTGCAGAGATTAGCCGGTGTTCGTGTGTTCACTTAAGGTACTCGCATTATATATTAAATTTACCTTCTTTCGATTTCTCCTTTGCAGAGATTACAAGGTCTTCGTGAGCTCACTTTCTGTACTAGCGTTATATCTTAAATTTACATACTTTTTACTTTTCTTTTAGAGAGATTAGAAGGTTTTAGCGACTTCACTTTAGGTACTCATGTTATATTTTAAATTTACCTGCTTTTGACTTCTATTTTATATAGGTTAGCAGGTGTTTGCGAATTCACTTCAGGTACTGTCGTTATATTTTAATTTTGCTTACTTTTGACTTCTCTTTCGTAGAGATTAGCAGCTGTTCGCTTGTTCACTTCGCGTACTTGAATTATATTTTAAATTACCTTCTTTTGACTTCTTTTTTGCAGAGATTAGTTGGTGTTCGCATGTTCATTTTAGGTACTCGCATCATATTTTAAATTTAACCATTTTGACTTCTCCTTTGTAGATATTAGCAAGTGTTCACGTGTAACACCCCAAATTATTATTTGGAGTTCAGGCTGGGTGACACGGCCTGGGACACAGGCGTGTCCCAGGGCGTGTCCAGCTCTGGCTACTCGAGTGGATCTCGAGTAGGACTCGAGTGGGACTCTGAAAGGAGGGAGTTATTCAGGTCTACTCTAGAGGGGGGGAGGTGAATAGAGTGTTTAAAAACTTTAAGGTATTTTAATCTATTCTATCAGAGTACAAAAATAAGTGATACCAATAAATATATAAGCAGAAGGAAAACTAGAGAACTATTCCAAATATCACAAAAACTAGTAAGAGCAATAAGAAAAGGTGCAACCTGACGTCATAAGAAATTATAGTGGTTCCCCAAATCTTGGTACATCCACTCTTCTACCACCATGGTAGGAATCACTCTCAGGTTTTTGATCAGGTGACCGCAACCAAATAATATCTATTTCAAGGGAGATATTGCAACCCTTATGGCTTTTAATCAGGTGCCGGAAAACAACCTTGAAGTCTTTTGATCAAGTGACCTCACATCCAGGAATTACTTTTGAAGAGAGTAAAAACCCTTTACACAGAGGGGGGACAGAAAACGTTGAGTTGTCTTCTCTTTTCTCAAGAAAATGAGAGAAGACTTGAAAGTAATCCTGATGGAGTTAAGGCTTGTCCTGTGATTTGAAAGGTTTAGAAAATTAGAGCCTTGTACAAGGTGTAGGATTTGAAATCTAAAAAGCTGAGACTGATTGATGAGGATTGCCTCCACAAGCTTTCTGAATGAATTCTTATTTTTGAAACTGAGAGCTGTTCTTCTTCTTTTTCTTGCAGCCTTGTTAACACTATCAAAAAAATCTGAAGACTGCAACAAGAAGTGAGTCTTGAATAATAATTCTCTCTGTCTTTTATTCTCTGAGTCCCATTCCTTTGAGTAATTCCAAATTGAGTTTGAAATCGTCCACCTTGATTCACTGCCGGAATCATGGGAACTTGTGCAATGGCTATAAGAGAATTAACTCGTTTCCTAAACTGTCTCGAGAAATACTGTATAATAAATCTGTGAAAACCAGCAATTAATGCTTGCCAAGGAATGGCTATATTCAGAGAATATATGCATTAATCACTCAGAGTCATATAAGCAAAAGAATAAATAGTCAAATAAGGAAAACAATAACTGTAGGGAATAAAATGATGATCTGGTAGAAATCATCGATCTGGTCCTGAGATCGTCGAGCTCAAACATTATTTATCGTCGAGCTGAGCCCTGTTATCGTTGACCTGAAAATCTACTTTCCAAACTAGGCTTCACGATCGTCGAACTAAGATGGTTGAACGTCGATCTCAATCCTGAAAGTAGATCAGAGATCGTCGACCTGAGTTCAGCAATCGTCGATCTCAGCATTTAGATATTTAACTCTGAGATCGTCGAGCGCAGAACGAAGATCGTCGATCTCTCTTCAGAGATCATCGAACGACTTTTTACTTAGAGAAATTTCTGCCATGTTTACTCTCTGTTATCTTCTAAGTCTCTGATGCCTTGGTCTTATCTCATTGAGTTGTTGACCTGACTGACACCTAAGACACTAGACTAGACCCTGGCTATACAATATGGGTCTGACATAGCCTAGATTAGTGAACCTAGCCCAAATCCAAACTAGGGATCCAACAATCTCTCCCTATTTGGGTGAGGTCACTAAACAACAATAAAAGAAAACAACAAGTAAACAACTATATCTGTCATGAAATATAAAAAAAGTTCAACAGATATTTACAATAAAGAATATAGACACAAAAATAAAATAGTCACTCAAACTTGTCTGAAGCTGGCTTAGCAAATGCAATTCTTCTTTTTGGATCTACTGCTTGCTGTCTTGTCATTTTAAAGTCTGCTTCACCAAGAACTTTTGTTGGGTACATTAGAAAATGTGTACCTGATTTGAAGAAGCCCAACCTAGCTCAATGATATACATCAAGGTGTATTTGATGTTGTTTTAAGTTGACATGTGCAGGTGAAGAAGTGATAAAGTATGCAGAAAAATTCTAAGTCCAAGTGTCGACACAGAGGAAGCAGTGTCGACACACAGGAGAAAAGAGTCGACACAACACTGGGAAGCAGTGTCGACACATAGCAGTTAGTCTACAACTACATTGGGAAAAAGTGTCGACACAGAAGAAGTAAGTCGACACATCACTGGGAATTTGTGTCGACACAGAAGAAAGGAGTCGACACAGAAGAAAAGCGTTGACCTCAACATTGGGAGAATGTGTCGACACAGAAGAATATAGTCGATCTCAAGATTGTCGACATCAGCTGAATGTGTCGACACAGAAGAAAATAGTCGACCTCAAGTTTGTCGACACCAGCAGAATGTGTCGACACATTGTGATTAAGTCGACACATTAAAGCAGATTTAAGAAATGAATTTGTCGACACCTGAAGACTGTGTCGACACTTACTAAGTTATGATTCTACAATAACTGTGTCGACACACAGGACTTGTGTCGACACACTGAAGAGTCAAGACCAAGTTATTTTCAGAAGAAGCTGTGTCGACTTAAAGGCAACTTAGTCGACATCACTGAAGACTGTGTCGACACCAAAGTCAATTGTGTCGACACAGTTAGACAGATGGTCTCGACACTTTCTGACAGACTGTGTCAACAACTTGTGGTTCAAGACTAAGGCACAGGACTTGTTTGAGGACTTGACAGCTGTGGGTTACCACCGGTTAACTGAAGCTGTCAGACTTGTCAGAAAACGGTTAGAAACCGGATCAGCCGGTTACCATGAAGAATGTCTATAAATGGATGGATTCAGAAGGAGAAAGTAACTGTTGAAAAACATTGTTGAGAATCAAAAAGTTGAGAAGGATTACGATCCAATTCATTTCAAGAAAGTGCTAGGCACTTAAGAAGATCTTCTCCGGGAGATCTAAGAAGACTATCTAAGGATAGATCTAAGAAGAGTTCTAATCAGAATTCAGAAGAATCTTTCAAAGTGCTGGATAGAGAGAGATCAAGCCTGAATTAGAAGAAGAAGAAAGAAACCACCAGTGGATTCTCAAAAAGCTGTTTGGAATCAACTCAGCTAAGTTCATTTTCAAGAAGCCTTGAAGAAGGCTCAGATACAGTTGATTGCATCAGCTGATCAAGAATTGTCTTGGCCTTTTCTCTCTCAACTTTGGCAAGACAGATTAATAATCTTTTCTATATTTCTGTAGGATTTGTTTACATAGATCTGAGTTGTAAGCCTATGTTATAAAGGCTGAGTGTAGGAGTGTTGAACTCTGAGTGGTAGGGCAGTTTGCCTGAGTATAGGAGAAGGATATTCTCTGAGTTGTAGGCCTTGGGGCAAGGCTGAGGTAGGGCAGTTGTGCCTGAGTTGTAGGAACCAGTTGGGTTCTGAGTTGTAGGATCTGTTGATCTGAGATAAGTGGAAGTTTGGCCGAATCTAGAATACTGCTAGATAGGTGAAGGGGGAAAGTGGATGTACCCAAACCTTAGGGAACCACTATAAAACATTGTGCAATCTGTGATGTTTTATTTTCTGTGATTGCTGTGTAAATTGTGTTAGCTATTGAATTGAATTCTGCCTAGAAGTTTTTATAAGTAAAGCAGAACCTATTCACCCCCCCCCCTCTAGGTGTTTAGGCTGCCTTGAAAGTTAAACTATCAAGTGGTATCAGAGGGAGGTTCCTCAAAAAGGACTTAACAGTCTGAGGTAGATCTGAAAGGCAGATTCAAGATTCAAGAAGATGGGTTCTGGAGAGAATCATAAGGAGCTAGGGTCTATGAAATTACCCATATGCAAGAAGGAAATCTTTGGGATCTGGAAAGAGAGAGTCAGATTGTTTATGGAAGCATCTGACCCAAGGATTTACATCACAGTACAGGAAGGGCCCTTCACTCCAATGAAGATATCTGTTCTTGATGCAAATATCCAAATACCAAAGACTTATTCAGAAATGACCAAGGATGAAATCATCTTGGCAACCATGGATAAAAGGGCACAGAACATCATTGTCAGTGCCATAGATGATTCAACATTTCAGAATCTGATTCACTGCAAGACCTCCAAGGAGATGTGGGACACATTGATTGTCTACATGGAGGGATCTGAAGAAGTAAGGCTGGATAGAAAGTCTATGCTAAATCAGGAGTATGAAAGCTTTAGACAAGGAAAATCTGATAGCATAACTGAGTGCTATAAGAAATTCTATAGAATTGTGAATGAGCTAATATCCTATGGAAGAGTCTTCAGTACCTATGAACTGAATGACAAATTCTTAAGATCCTTATCAAAGGATTGGGATACAAAGATCTGTGCCATAAGAGAAGTGGCTAAATTGGCAGAGATATCTCCTCCAACCCTGTTTGGAAAGTTGCTATCCTATGAAATGCAACTTATGGTAAGGAAGGAGGAGGAAAGAAACTCAAGAGGAGAGCATAGAGAAAAGACTGTGGCATTTAATGCTGAAGCCACCAGAAAGAATAGGAGGAAATCACCATCTCCTCCTAAGGAAGGTGAAGAAGATAGTTCTGAAAATTCAGATAAGGGTTCAGTTAGCTGTGAGTCAGATGCAGACTTTGCTGCATTCACTAGGCAATTCCAAAGGTTCTTGAAAAAGAAGCAATGGAAGTCTAGGCCTTCCACATCACAGCAAGTTGATGACTATTATCAGAAGAGAAGGTCATCAAGGAAAGAGAAAAGTAGATCAAAGCTCAGCAAAGCCACTACTTCAAAGATTGTCTGTTATTGTTGCAATAGGCCTGGACATGTAGTGGCTGATTGTCCTGACAAAAGGAAGGAATCTTCAGAAAAGAAGAAGACTTATCAGAAAGGCAAGAAGGAGAAATCCTTTGTAGCAAAGAAAGATAAAAGTCTGTCAGACCAGTCAACTTCAGAATCAGGATCTGAAGCTGAAGCATATATTGGACTATATGCTGCATCTGAGGAAGAAGAGTTTATGCAGTTGCTAGACTCCATCAATGAACATCAATGCATGGGTTTGATGACAAGATCAGAAGAGGACATATGCCAGAATCAGTCTGGTCCTAATGAGGTAAACTGTCCTTCCTGTACATCTGTTTGTAGTACAAATGAAGAATCAGCTACATCTGCATCAAGTGATGAAGATGCATCTGGATCTGAAGGAGATGTCTATCAATTGATAGACAAGTATGGGGACTTGTTGCAGGCCCTTAAGAAAAGCAAGAACCTGGTTAAAACACAGGCTCAGGAAATTGCTGAACTAAGGATAGCAACAACTGAGTTAGAAAAAGTCCTTGATCAAAAATTAAATGAAATTGCCAAGCTGAAGAATATAACTATTATTCAGATGGGCACAATTAATTATACTAATGATCAAGTAAAGAGTCTGGAGGCCAGACTTAGAATTGAAAGGGATTTAGTGGCTAGCTACTCTAAGCCAAAATCTGTCTTACCCTTGATAGATGAATTTGTCACTCAGAAGGGTAAGGCTGGATTAGGATTTAAAGGTAACTCCAGGGCTGGCAGATTCAAGAGGAAAGGCAAAGCCCCTATTCAGCCACTAAATCTTTCAGTCCCTATAAAGTTTAGTAAGGAGAAAGTGCCTTCTAACATATATAATCATGAAGACATTCAAGGTCATATTAAGACAAATGTTCTGAAGAACAAGGGTGTTAAGGCAAGCAGGCCTACCTATGGTCATAAACCCAATGGTTTTAAGAAATCAGTAGGTGAAGTTGCAACAGCACCAGCAATGAACAGAAATTCTTCTGACAAGGATGTATCTAGATCTAGATACAATAAGTTTGAATGTTGGTGCTGTGGCAAGAGGGGCCATTTTGCATTGGACTGCTGGTATAACACAAGTGTTATAAAGAATAAGAGTCTACCTGTTAGAAGAGGTTATGATAACTTTATTAATGCTAACCTGAACCAAGGACCCAAGACTTACTTGGGTTCTAAGGGTAAGTAATTCTGTATTGCAGGTGAATCCAAGTAACCATGCTCTATATGGTACTTGGATAGTGGTTGTTCCAGGCACATGACTGGAACAAAGGGGCTGCTGAAGGAGTATTCATCTGTCAAAGATGGACATAAAGTGATCTTTGGTGGATCTGAAAAAGGAGTCATCAAAGGGTTTGGTAACATTTCTTCTAATCTAATTACTATCACCCAAGTGGCCTATGTAAAAGGTTTGAAACATAATCTAATAAGCATAAGCCAGCTGAGTGATCTAGGATATGACATTTCATTTGGTAAGGATGGATGTCATATCAAAAGGTCAAGTGATCAAGAGATCATATTGCCTGGGTATAGGAAGAGAAATGTGTATTGCCTTAATTTTGAATGTGAGAATAAGGCTTCCCCCATTTGTCTTGTAGCTGATGACAATGCTTCTCATTGTGTTAAGTGGCACAAGAGATTGGCTCATCTAAACTACAAGATAATTGGCCAACTCTTTAGTAAAGAACTAGTGAGGAATGGGCCTCAAGTTAAGTGTATAAAGGAAGGGGTATGCTCAGCTTGTCAAAAGGGCAAGCAGACAAAAACCTCATTTCAAAGCCTTGAAAACAAGCATTCTGTGAGGTACTTATACCTCTTGCATATGGATCTTTTTGGTCCTATGCCAGTTCACAGTCTAGGTAGGAAGGTCTACACTCTAGTGGTTATAGATGACTATTCTAGATTTACATGGGTGTTCTTTCTGAGACAAAAATCTGAAACCCCAAGTGTATTACTTAATTTTGTAAAGCAAATTCAGAATGAACTGAATAGTACAGTGGTCAAAATCAGAAGTGACCATGGTACTGAGTTTCAATCTGAAAGCATAACAAACTTGTGTATAGACTTTGGGATTTTCCAAGAGTTCTCCTCACCTAGAACACCTCAGCAAAATGGAATTGCTGAAAGAAAGAATAGAACATTAATTGAAGCTGGTAGAACTCTATTGAGTGACACCTCTCTCCCAGAATATTTTTGGGCTGAGGCAGTTAACACTGCTTGTCATGTCATCAATAGGGCTTCTATCACCAAAAGCCACAGAAAGACTCCCTATGAGATTGTGAAAGGCAGAAAACCAAATCTATCCTATTTTAGGATTTTTGGTTGCAAGTGCTATATACTTAACAATGGCAAGTCATATTTGACTAAATTTGCTGCCAAATCCCAGGATGGGATATTTGTTGGGTACAGCACAAATAGTAAGGCCTATAGAGTCTTCAACTTAACTACTCAAGTTGTTGAAGAATCAGTGCATGTTGTATTTGATGAAACAAGATTAATCAATTGTGAGTTGTCTTGTAGATCAAATGACTCAACAGGTATAAGCAAGAAGATGGACAAGCTCTCCATTGCTGAAGCTTCAAAGGAAGATGGAGCATTGGAAAATGAAGGCTGCTGTCCAGGGGGAGTACAAGAGATAATGGAAGTTGATGAAAACCAAGAGGAACAGCAGAATGAAGAAGCTGGAGATGCTCAACCTGAAGGGAATCTACCTCAAGCTATAAGATATCTAAGAGATCATCCTACTGATCAGATAATTGGTGATCCAAGACAAGGAGTTCAAACTAGAAGCAGAAATCAAAGCACAGTTTTGCATTCTAGTTTCTTGTCCCAAATGGAACCTAAGAAGTTTGAAGAAGCTATCCAAGACTAGCACTGGATTGATGCTATGCAAGAGGAGCTGAATCAATTCAGAAGGTGCAAAGTCTGGGAGCTTGTTCCTAAACCAAGAGGCCACAACATAATTGGCACTAAGTGGATCTATAGGAACAAGCTAGATGAAAGTGGAATAATAGTAAAGAATAAAGCAAGATTGGTTGCAAAAGGATACAGGCAGGAAGAAGGGATTGACTTTGATCAAACCTTTGCTCTAGTAGCAAGGCTGGAGGCAATCAGAATGTTCCTTGCCTATGCAGCCTACCAAGACTTCAAAGTATACCAGATGGATGTGAAGTCAGCATTTCTGAATGGTGATCTTAAAGAAGAAGTATATGTAGAGCAGCCATCAGGTTTTGTAGATCCTCTTAAACCTGATTCTGTGTATAAGCTTAGGAAAGCTTTGTATGGGTTAAAACAAGCTCCAAGGGCTTGGTATGAAACCCTGTCTACCTTCCTCATTGAGAATAAATTCTCAAGAGGAAAGATAGACAAAACTCTATTCCTTAGGGAATCCAAAGGAAAGATCATCTTAGTCCAGATCTATGTTGATGACATAATCTTTGGATCTACTGAAAACAACCTTTGTAAAAAGTTTGCCAAACTTATGCAAGGGAAATTTGAGATGAGCAGTATGGGAGAACTTAAGTTCTTCTTGGGACTCCAAGTAAGACAGACTGATGATGGATTGTCCATATCCCAGTCTAAGTTCACCAAAGAATTAATTAAGAAATATGGTATGGAGTCATCCTCCTCCATGAGAACTCCTATGGGAACAAGTATGCCTATATGCAAAGATGAGGTAGGTAAACCTGTTGATGAATCATTGTATAGAGGAATAGTCGGGTCTCTACTATATCTCACTGCTAGTAGACCTGACATTATGTATGCTACATGTGTCTGTGCTAGGTACCAAGCCTGCCCTAAAGAATCTCATTATACTGCAGTCAAAAGGATTCTGAGATATCTAAAGGGCACTCCTACTCTAGGTCTTTGGTACCCTAGGAATAGAGATTTTCTACTAACAGGCTATTCAGATGCAGATTTTGCAGGATGTAGAGAGGATAGAAAGAGTACTACAGGTACTTGTCAATTCCTGGGGGGAAGACTAATATCTTGGAGTAGTAAGAAGCAGACCAGTGTGGCAATTTCCACAGCTGAGTCTGAGTATGTTGCTGCTGGAAGCTGCTGTGCACATCTATTGTGGATGCAGCATCAGCTTAAGGATTATGGTATTCAGGTAAGTAGAACACCCCTTTTATGTGATTCAAAGAGTGCTATTTCTATTGCTAATAACCCAGTTTCTCATAGTAGAACTAAGCATATAGAAATCAAATACCATTTTCTTAGAGAACATGTAGAAAGAGGAGACATCTCATTGGAATTTGTAAAAACAGATTATCAAATAGCAGATGTGTTTACTAAGCCTTTAGATGAAACCAAATTCAATAAATTCAAAATTGAATTAGGTATGTTAACCATTGATTAATGTATTAACAAAATCATTAACAATGCAATTGAAGTGGCATATAAATAAGCAAAGGTAATAACAACAACATAATCAAGTGTTAAAAAGGACACATTGAAGTTACAGAAATTGGCTAAGTAAGAATGTGTCGACACATTCAGTAGTAATGTGTCGACTCAGAGAAATTATGTCGACAAGTCAGAAATATTGTGTCGACACAGAGAATATGTGTCGACACTTAAGAGTTATATTGTCGACTTAACCAGAAATATAATGTCGACTCAACCAGGAAAATGGTGTCGACACTTACAGAATATGTGTCGACACTTATCCTTAGAGTCGACACAGAATTTCTGTTTATCTAAGGTGTCGACATAACCACAAATTGGTGTCGACACATAGTAGGCTGAAGTAATGTCGAGACGGTAGAAGTTTGTGTCGACACATTCCGTCTGTGTCGACACATTTTGACTATTTTTGGCGCCTTTTGAACTTCTTTCAACTGCGGCTATAAATAGGTCAAAATCTCATTCTGTCGACACGCTTCCAAGGTTTTCGAGACTAAAACCCTGTGTCGACAGTCTATCTTTCTCTCTTCTCTCAAGCTTTCTCGACAAAACGATGGCGCCAAAGATTGAAGATAACATCAATGAAGGGTATGAGTTGGTGCGCCAGGCCTTTGCAGAGGCGCCGCCAGATGTCCAAGGAGTTATCACCCTCCTCTCTGAGTCAGGGTTAGAATTTCTCATCTCACAACCTACTAAAATCTGGAAGAAGGAGGTGCACGAGTTCTTTATCTCTGCATCAGTCCACTCTACTGGCCTCAAGATTAAGTCCACTGTTCAAGGAACTAAGGTGAAGATTAATCAAAGAAGTATAAGAAAGATCTTTCAATTGCAAGTAGTTGAGAATGAAGAGGAAGTTCCTATATCTAAGACAAGGGAAGCCCTTCAATGGTGTGGACTGGACTCAGGATTGAAGATTGGAGCTGCATTCAACAGGAAGGGTATGAATCAGCAAGGGAAGTTCTTGTCAGAAGTAGTTGGGAAAGTAATCCTCTGCAAGACAGGTGGACATGATAGGATTTCTGCCTATATGTTCAGCCTGATGACCAGGATTGTTTTTACTATTCCTACTGATTGGTCAGGGGTGATCTTTGACAAGATCAAAGAAGGAATCAAGAAGCCTAACATGGCTAGGATCATGAGCCTGTACCTCACTAGAGTGATTCCTGAAGTGCTGCAGCAATTGCAAGGGAGTAAGATTAATCATATGAGAAGAATGGATATGAGATTGTTCTCAAGGTGGGATAGGGTACTATCCAAGGATGTGCCTGAAGAGAGCAGGCCAGACACCCTTGTGAAAACCCCTACACAGAATCAAGAATCTGAACAATTACAAGAAGACCCCCTGAGGACACAGGTTGAAGATCAGCCAGACACAACTGTTGTCCAGGAAGTGTCAACACCTGCACAGATGCAGGGGGAGCCAGTTTCCACTCTTGCTCCAAAGGTATCTACTCCTGCTCAGGTATAGGGGGAGCTAATGTATTTTACTATAAAAGACATTGCTCATATTCTTATTACTGCACAGGTTCAGGGGGAGCTAGTGTCCACTCCTACTCCAGATACTACAAGTACTGAAGTGCAAGTACAAGAGGAAGCACAGTTAAACTTGTCTCAAGATTTAACTGCTGCAGAAGTTACAGCTCAACTGGAATTTACTATGGAGGAGTTATTCCCTGATATTGATACTACTGCTGATAAAGTAGGAGGTGGACCAGATATTGAGAAGTCCATAGGGATGGACATTGAGCAGGAAGCTGAAGTTGAGCCACAGGTTGAGGGTGAGCCAGTGGATGTTGAAGCTGAGCAACAGACCCCTGGAACAGATACAATTCATCATCCTCAAGAAAGAATTCATGTAGATACTTCATCTGAAACAGAAACTGAAGATGCCAGGGTGGCAAAGAAAAGAAAACTTGTTGTCTTCAAGAGAAGAAGCAAGAATTATAAGCAGGCTTTACAGACCACACCTCTACAAGTATCTCCAGCCTTTGATTACAACAAATTTATGATAGATCTACAAGTAAAATTGGATGAACAAAGGTTGGCTATGGAAAAGTATGTTGATGAGAATAGCAAGTCACTTCAGTTTGACTTAGCTCAGGATATCAAATCCATCCAGTTTCAGGTCAACTTGCATAAAACTGAAATGACAGACTGCTTCCACAAGGGTGGCAATGTTGTGGTTTATCTAGCTAAACAACAAGAGGCTATCACTACAAAGGTGGATGACATTGCTTTGAAGCAAAGTTATGTTTTGGAAAATCAGATCAGAATGAATGATAATTTAACTGAATCTCATAATGAGATCATTAAGGAGGTAAAGAAGATTGTTCCAGGTCTGCCTGCAGATAGAGCCAAAGAAAGGGAAGATTTGATAAGAATTTTCAAGCTGCCATTGCATCTGTTAAGACTGCCATCACAACCTCTCAAAAAGAAATATCTGAAAAGCTTAACAAGTTAAAACCATTTTTTAAAGACGGTGTAAATTATTTGGATGGCCAAATCCGATTTCAAAAGGAAGATCTAAGAGATCATGTATCTAGAGAAGCCATAAAGGGGGAGAGGATGCTAATACATGCAGGCTCAGAGCACTCCAAATGGGCGACCAATAGCATTCGAGCCACTTTGGGATATCCCCCATTGTGTGATGATGCTATGGTAGCTGAATCAGGAATACAATCAAATCTACTTGAAGGCACTCAACCTGAGGTTGCCCAAGTCATTTACCCCCCTCCAGATTTTGACATGATTGATCAGAAGGTTCAAGGAATGTATAGTCCTCCAAAGGAGGTTACTAATATTGTCTTTGGAAAGGTTGATAAACCTGAGGCTACTCTAAAAGAACAGCAAGATGCTCTAGTAGCAAAGAAGAAATTCAGAGAGCAGGCTGTACTGAAGCCAGATTATGAGCAGTGGAGTCCTACTTCAAGGAACATAATACTCACTGCATGGAAAGCTGTACAAGATAAAGTTCATGAGAGAGGCAAGTGGTACAATGAAATAGAATGGCAAAAGTATGAGGCAAGACAAGAAGCAATAGTTCAATTCAGAAGGAAAGCCAAGCTGGGAAGACTGCCATCAGATGCTAAGGAGCCAAGCAAATACTTCCCAAAGCCTTTTCATTATTTTGAAAGGCAAAGGATCAAGGAAGAAGCTCAGAAGAAAGCTGATCTTAAAGGAAAGAAGATAGCTGAAGAATCAGAAGCTCCTGTGACAGCTACAATTCAATCTGGCAAAGGGATTATAATTAGAGAGCCTGATCAATCCTGATTATGTTTTAAGTTCTTTTATAGTGTTTTGTAATGTTGTGATGTAATCATTAAATGTAAAACATTGTAATCAAACATTACCCAGTTATAAACAAAATGTTGTTTGGCATATTATAATGTGCATTCTGTGGTGAATTTTTTTTTATGTGTTGTTTATATTAAGTATTCCTGTTATGTCATTAATCATCATTTAGTACTGTTTATAAATGGTGTATATCATTGGCTATAGGGGTTATGACTTCTCCAAATAGGGGGAGATTGTTGGGTACATTGGAAAATGTGTACCTGATTTGAAGAAGCCCAACCTAGCTCAATGATATACATCAAGGTGTATTTGATGTTGTTTTAAGTTGACATGTGCAGGTGAAGAAGTGATAAAGTATGCAGAAAAATTCTAAGTCCAAGTGTCGACACAGAGGAAGCAGTGTCGACACACAGGAGAAAAGAGTCGACACAACACTGGGAAGCAGTGTCGACACATAGCAGTTAGTCTACAACTACACTGGGAAAAAGTGTCGACACAGAAGAAGTAAGTCGACACATCACTGGGAATTTGTGTCGACACAGAAGAAAGGAGTCGACACAGAAGAAAAGCGTCGACCTCAACATTGGGAGAATGTGTCGACACAGAAGAATATAGTCGATCTCAAGATTGTCGACATCAGCTGAATGTGTCGACACAGAAGAAAATAGTCGACCTCAAGTTTGTCGACACCAGCAGAATGTGTCGACACATTGTGATTAAGTCGACACATTAAAGCAGATTTAAGAAATGAATTTGTCGACACCTGAAGACTGTGTCGACACTTACTAAGTTATGATTCTACAACAACTGTGTCGACACACAGGACTTGTGTCGACACACTGAAGAGTCAAGACCAAGTTATTTTCAGAAGAAGCTGTGTCGACTCAAAGGCAACTTAGTCGACATCACTGAAGACTGTGTCGACACCAAAGTCAATTGTGTCGACACAGTTAGACAGATGGTCTCGACACTTTCTGACAGACTGTGTCAACAACTTGTGGTTCAAGACTAAGGCACAGGACTTGTTTGAGGACTTGACAGCTGTGGGTTACCACCGGTTAACTGAAGCTGTCAGACTTGTCAGAAAACGGTTAGAAACCGGATCAGCCGGTTACCATGAAGAATGTCTATAAATGGATGGATTCAGAAGGAGAAAGTAACTGTTGAAAAACATTGTTGAGAATCAAAAAGTTGAGAAGGATTACGATCCAATTCATTTCAAGAAAGTGCTAGGCACTTAAGAAGATCTTCTCCGGGAGATCTAAGAAGACTATCTAAGGATAGATCTAAGAAGAGTTCTAATCAGAATTCAGAAGAATCTTTCAAAGTGCTGGATAGAGAGAGATCAAGCCTGAATTAGAAGAAGAAGAAAGAAACCACCAGTGGATTCTCAAGAAGCTGTTTGGAATCAACTCAGCTAAGTTCATTTTCAAGAAGCCTTGAAGAAGGCTCAGATACAGTTGATTGCATCAGCTGATCAAGAATTGTCTTGGCCTTTTCTCTCTCAACTTTGGCAAGACAGATTAATAATCTTTTCTATATTTCTGTAGGATTTGTTTACACAGATCTGAGTTGTAAGCCTATGTTATAAAGGCTGAGTGTAGGAGTGTTGAACTCTGAGTGGTAGGGCAGTTTGCCTGAGTATAGGAGAAGGATATTCTCTGAGTTGTAGGCCTTGGGGCAAGGCTGAGGTAGGGCAGTTGTGCCTGAGTTGTAGGAACCAGTTGGGTTCTGAGTTGTAGGATCTGTTGATCTGAGATAAGTGGAAGTTTGGCCGAATCTAGCATACTGCTAGATAGGTGAAGGGGGAAAGTGGATGTACCCAAATCTTGGGGAACCACTATAAAACATTGTGCAATCTGTGATGTTTTATTTTCTGTGATTGCTGTGTAAATTGTGTTAGCTATTGAATTGAATTCTGCCTAGAAGTTTTTATAAGTAAAGCAGAACCTATTCACCCCCCCTCTAGGTGTTTAGGCTGCCTTGAAAGTTAAACTATCAACTTTAATTTTAGCTGCTCTGGGAACAAGTGCCTCAGGATGTACCTGCATATAGGAATTTGCATCAAAGATATTCTTATCAATATTAAATTGTTCCAGCTCTTTCTCCCTATACTTAGATATTATTGAGAATTGAGAAGGACCAGTTCCTTCTTTTCTAGCTTTATTGACTTGGGAGAGACCAATCAATTCATGAAACCTAGCCATCCTGAAGTTAGGATCAAGCTCAGGTTCATACTGAGATGATCCTTCTTTAGAGTCATGAGAGGTCTTCTGAAGCTTTCTATACTTGATTGATTGTTCTTGGAATTTTGTTTCTGTTGTTATATGTTGAGAATGACTGTCATGAAGGTTTGGAGGTGGTCTGAATTGACTGAATTTTCCAGGAATTCTGAATCTCCTGCTAGAATATGAAATATCTTCTCTATCACCCTGATCATACTATCTACCTCTCCTTCTTGAATAGCCGCATGAATAAGACCTGGATGGTCTGCTGTGAGAGTGAGGATCATAAGAAGTCTTCTGATGGGAGGAGGTAGTATTCTTAGAAGCAATATTTCCACTAGCATATGCTGAAGGAGGAGGAGGAGGAGGTGGATCCTTCCTGAAAACTTTAACAGGAGAGGGGCCAGTCTTTGTCCTTTTCTTCTGAGCCTTCGTCTCATTCTTGGAAAATCTCATCCAGTGAGGAGAAGTTGATGTGAGAGTAATATTGTGCCTGATGAAGTAAGGAATGCCATCTTGAGGATTAGACTTAAGCACTTCCTTCACTAGAGCTTTTCATTTCTTGGTCACTTTCTTCTTCTTGCTTACATCTGGATCTGAGTTTGAATCTGAATTTGAATCACTATCAGATGAGCACGGTGGATTATTATACATATCATCAATCTCTTTGATAACTGAAAGTTCTTCAGCATCATCAGTAGCCATAATTTCATCTAAGCTTGGGATTGGAGAAGTAGAGCAAGCATAGGTTGGAGGAGAGAAGGCCTTGGGCTCAGGTCTTTAACCCTCTAGCATACAGATTAGCTCAGGCACTCGAACTGCAGAAGGAGCTGCAGAAGGCTTAGGCTCAGGGGATGCCAAGAGCTCAGGCACTAGAGGAGCAAAACTCTGAAGAAGCTGAAGTAAAAGATCTTTGCTCACAGGAGCAGTATAACATACTATATCTGAACAAAATAGAAAAGTAGCAGGGGGACGATAATCTCTATACATAAGATCAAAGGTGCTTAGAACTGAAGTCAGTTCAAAAGCTGGAGAGATGAAGCAATCTCCATGAAGAATGTCCAAGGGTTCTTCAGGGATTTCAAGGTCATCTTCCAAAAATACAATAACTTCTGTATCAGGAAAATCAATATCTGCATTCTCTGTAACTGCCAAAATTGTATCTACAAACATCTCTGTATCTACAACTATCAAACCTGTGTCTACCTCTACTGTTTCAACTGCTGGAGGAGGAGGGACTTCTTCATTAGACATCCCCCCTGCCTGGTAGCAGTAATTTCTGCTCCCAGGCCCCTAGATGAAGAAGGGCCAGAGAAAGAGGCAACAAAGGAATTAAAATAAACTAGTAAAGGTGAAATGACATCCTCTATAATGGCTTTGATGGTAGGGGTGAGGAGGGAAATGAGAGCAGACGGAGTAGATGATGTAGAAGGAAGAGAGGAAATAGAATGACCACAAGTTGTGCAGATGTTGGAGATGGTAGATGGAGTGGTGGATTCAAGGATAGATACTTATGCTTGCTGGGGGAAAACATGAGGTGAAGGTTCATGAGTTGGTGAAATGAAATGAAGATCAAAGGTTGGTGAGGTTTGGATTGAGATGTTGGTGGAGGGGATCTCTTCTAGATAATGTGGTAGAGGAGACAAAGGAGTAAGAGAAATTGGAGGAGGGCTTGGAGGTGGAGTTGGATTATGTGGCAAAGGGGAAGTTGGTCAAGCTGGAGGAGGAATCTCTGGCTCATCTTCTCTAGGGTGAGGAGTGACTGGAGCAGTCCTTGTGTCCTCAGAAACCCTATGGGTGGAGGGAGCCCTGGAGGGCTTTAAGATATTCCTCTCCCACTTTCCAAAGAGAGCTGGTGTAAGACCCCCATTTTTTTTTAAAACACCGGGGTCTTAGGCCCAGAACCACCGCATTGCGGTGACACCTTCGCACCCGGGAAGGTCGTCAACACAAAAAGCCGATCCTGTCGGCCTAATCGATCACAACTGTAGCAATAAATTAAGCAAGTCCACAGAAATCACACATGAATAATAAATAAGCTCCACAGAGGGAGTGTCCACAAATAGAACATATAACAGAAATCTCGGGCTTATGCCTGGTACATCATGTCCTCACTACAAATCGCTCATCGCGGAAGCAAACTAATATAACTACTAGTGGTCGGGACTCACAGTCCCTACTATCTGGACTCCAGTACTAGACTATCCGATCTCCAAGCGTGCCGACCTCCGGGGCTACTCCTCCATGCTGGGCTCCGTGGTCCCCTAAAATGATGTGGTTCGAAAACCGTTAGTCTAAAAGACTAAGTCCTATCGTCCCCCGCCCCTTCCCCCATGGCTCCTAAGTACCGAGCGGGGAGAAGGAAATGAAGGACATGAAGGTGGAGAATATCAAATAGCAGATGGCAGCGGAACTAATCTAGCAGTTTTAAGGTATAAGAGATGATAATAATGATATAAGAATTGGATAAGAAAGTAACCTCAACTTATATGAATACACATAAGCTAAGGGATCTCTTGCAGGGCTCCTATCGTATAAAAAGTCTCATACCGATTTATACGATAGGGTGTCGGTTTTACTAGCAAGCATAAATATGTAGTACTAAATAAGAACCTTGACTTATAAGCACGCTCGTGCAAACTTATAAGCCAAGGGGTCGTTTTGCAGGGCCTAATGTATATAGTGTCCCATACCACTTATACATAAGGTGTCAGGTTATATGCAATGGTTATGCTATGAAATACAATTATGCCATGACGTGAACATGCAAGTGCAACTCACCCACTCGAGTCTGTGTACACAGACCTTTAGTTCCCTCTTTCTGGAGCCGAACCTCCCAGGATACCTCCGTAGTGGCAAACGGAAGCGGTGGGTTGGGCCTCGCCCACCTCTAAACCGGTAATAGCACTACCAATCATACCTTTCGTACGGCTCGACGCTGGTGCACTAAGCGGAGCTCCTGCGTACTCTTGCCGGCTGGCGCACCGGACTTTATTTGGCCAAGTGCTACACCACACTTGCCGAGTCATCGTGTTGGCGTCGGTGCATCGACCCTCCAACACCGAAGACCCACCACCTTATACTTTATGCACATGCAACCTTATGTAATAGTTACCGAGCCAAAGCTCCCCATACCATCTCATCCGTCAATAATCAACCCCCGAAACAAAGCTCGCCGGTCTATCCTACCCATCACAAACCATTACCAAGCCAAAGCCCGTCGGGCTAACCTGCCCATCACCATAACCACTGGGCTTTCTGCCCGAGTGACCCAATCTATCTCCTGAGATATCGGGGTGTGAGAATGTGAAATCCTAAACTTACTAGTTGCTCTTCATTTTATTTTATGCCTACGACTTAGGTTTAGCCCAGGACTGCCCAAGGTATTCCCCGTGAAGGGCTCTCGAGGGTATTAGAAGCTACGATGGGCTGAAGCCCAAAGCTCCCTTTCGCAAGGCATTTATTATTATTGGTTTATACCCAATCCCATATTCCTTAACTATTGCATTGGATCTAACCCTAGTTTTTTGACACTTCCTCCTACGGGTTAGACGATCTTTCGTCGATCCCGAGCACCATCTAACATTTAACCAAATCCAACCCCTTACTCATCCTAACTCAAATGATGAACTCATTCTAATTTATCAAACCCTATAACCTTTAATCCCGACTCATGTACCCAACTTTATACTCCAACATATTTTCTGCAGATTTACTATATGTAGACCACTAAGGTTAAATGTCATGTAAAATGGAAAGTACATCAAATGGGCATCCAGTACTCCTATAATAATTATTGGAGGTCCATTATGATCTTTAAGGCCTAAATCCAGAGATCCACAATTTTCCTATTTATTTAATAATTTATTTAATTATTATAGTGGCTAAAAGTTCCAATATTGAACATGAAGTACAAATTTCAGAAAAGATATGATTCCACCAATTTTATATGATATTCAAAATAAGTATTCAACTTACTCTCCAAATTATCCAAATTTTTCAGTGAGGTTTTGGCCCCAAATTTTTATTTCAATTTATTCCTTAATAATTCATTTAAAGAGATATGTAAGACTATATTACTTCCAAAAATTCAGAGAAAATTCAAGTATGAATTTAAGGGCATATAAATGATTTGTGTCAAATTTTATAATTTATTTATCAGTAAGGAGCCTTAAATAAATTATTGAACAATTTTCTCATTTACCAAGCTTGTGAAGTAAGTATCACAAATATGTATTCAAAAATTCTAATAAAATTCATACATGTCTAAAAAAATTCAAAACTTTCTTTGCCAAACTTTCATGATCTCCCAAGGGGCAGAGGGACAAAAATGATCAATTTATTAATTAGGGCATCCCCTTGTGTTACAAAGGAAGTACTACAATTATTAACCCAAAATTTTCAATTAAATTACCAGAGGTTCATTATCTTGTTATAACCATTCTACCA
This sequence comes from Platanthera zijinensis, assembly GCA_039513925.1. Lineage (NCBI taxonomy): Eukaryota > Viridiplantae > Streptophyta > Magnoliopsida > Asparagales > Orchidaceae > Platanthera > Platanthera zijinensis. Next base: position 121,723,016 of record CM077096.1, read on the forward strand.
AAATTTCATCTTAGTTGAAGGAGTTTAACTAGCCTATTCCAACCCTACTATATTTGTGCCCTAAACTAGGGTTAGGGTTTTGTGGGTCCCAACCTTTCCAAAATCCCCTAAGATTTTCACCAGAGGGTTTTACTTACCCTAGCACCTTCCCTAAAAAATTTCATGGTCATACAAAGTGTCTTGGCCATATGCCCTTCACGAGGGACAAAAGCCCTTCCTTAGGGTTTGACCTAGGATCTTGGGCCAAACCAATTCAAAACCTCCCCATTTTTCATGGTAAGATGTAAAAAGTCATGCCAAGTCATTGACCCAAATTGGAACCTCTGTTGAGGTGAATTGGACACTCTAAGCCAAAAATACATTTTTGGACCAAAATGCCCTTTTTAAGGCAAGGCTAGGGTTTGAAAGATTTCAGCTCAAATCAACTCCAAAATTAATGAAATGTTGACCAGAGCTTAATATTGACCCCATACACCACCCACCAAAATTTGGATGGATTTGAAGTTCATTTAACCCCTAAATTAAATTACCCTAGATAAATTAAATTATTTACAAAACAATAGGAAAATTATCCCAAAAAATTCCCATTTTTAGGCAGGGTCTTGATATGGGTTAGGGTGGCTCCTTGCCAAAATTTCAACTCATTTGGGCTAAGGATGAAGTGTGGGCACTCTTTTTAATGTCTACCTAACCATTAGTATAGACCCCACTAGAATGGGTGCCCTGGTCAAACCAGGCATCCAAATTGGTTTAAACCAATTTTATATGAAATTAGACCTATAGGGCTACATTTTATGTGTTGAACATTTTCTCTAAAAAGGCTTCTACGTATTTTTAAAAATTAATAACATTAAATGCAAAATCTGTGACATAAATGAAATCATAATACACAAAAGCTATAGTTTATATTTATTTATCCGCACGAATCTTGGCGCAAAACAGACGGAATCTCATCATCTTCTACCTCCAGCAGACGACCCAAATTTATCCCGCCTGGGCCGTCTTCCAGCTACTGCCGCCGGCAATCCGACCACCTCCCCGACCGGCCGCCGCCGCCAACACCTTCGTGGTGGTCGTGGCTATCTCCAGGCGGCGGCACGGCCGCCGGAGAGCACTGTTCCGGCAAACCTGACAAGATGAATTTTCATGAAAAAACCATGATTTTGAGAATCGGATCGAGCTCAATTGAGCCCGAACCTCTGCCCTAAGGATTCCTAAGATCTGCCCATGCAAGAAGGAGTGGAGGAGGACCTTTTTGGCGGCCTAAAGTCGGGAGGATCGCCGGGATGGCATGGTCGTGGCTGGTGGTGGTCGGCCTTCTACAACTATGCAGTGAAACTGCTTGGCCTATTCAGGAAAGTGGTGGGGAATTTTCCTGGGAGTCTAGGGAAGCTTTTAAGATAGAGAGGACGAGAGTTAGGTGGCTGAAATCCTCTATGCCATTTTTGGCCCAAGTCAAGCTTGGCGGCCATGGTTGGTAGGGGGGAATGCATGGATCCAACCAGTCAATGACCAACTGGTTGGATTGGGACTGCCTTCCTTGTCTTAAGGAAATAAATGGAGGGGGTTAGGGAGGGGGAGGATGAGCCCAAAGTCCTCCTCCCTTTTCTTCCTTCTCTTTCTCTCTCCTCCATGGTAGCTCTTTCTCTCTCATACACACCAAGCTGAATTTTTGCTCCTACCTAACCCAATGGCAGCCCAAAAGTCCATTTCACTCATCAAAACAAGGTTAGCCAAATCAAAATGGGCATTGAGCTTGAGTTAGCCCATTTGGGCTAGCTTGACCCAAACATGGACTAGGGCCCACTTAGGTCAATTTGGTCCTTGAGGTTTCCTTAATGGGCCCTTGGTGACCCATTGGCCTCCCCTAGGGTCAAGGTGGGGTTGGATTGGCCCTTGAAGGTCACCTGACCCTTAACTAGGGCACTTTGACCATTTTAGGTCCAGAGATGACTTTGGTCAACCTAGCCTTTTTGATTGGTCCCAATGGGTCCATGGTGACCCTTTGGCCTCTCACTAGGGTTATGAGGGTATGTGTGGGGTCCACTTGGCTAAGGGACTGCAATTGACCCTTGTGTAGGTCAGTTTGACCCAATTAGGGTTATAGTTGACTTTGGTCAACTTAGCCCCTTTGACTGCCTTCCATGGGTCCTTAGTGACCCATTGACCCCTCACTAGGGTTATGAGGGTATGGGTGGGGTCTTGGAGTCTTGGTGAAACCCCATGATCACCTTAAACCATGGTTCAGAAATCTACTATGTGTAGACCATAGTGGTCTCATCCACATTCCTAGGCTCACTTGGCCTTTATGGACTTTCTAGGATTTTGTCATGACCTAGTCATGACAAAACTATCTCTAGGGGTCTAGTTGTCTGTGGTATGTTACAAATCCCAATATATAAACAAAAAAAATTTCATCCTCAAAATTTTAGTTAGGCCTACGGGTTTTGAATATGGAAAGTAAATTGTAACATCCCGAGAGGTTGTGAGTAATACCTGACCAAAGAGTTCCGGGTACCTTTGCCGCATCAAGTCCTGGGGCTCCCATGTGTGATCCTCTCTCCCATGATTCCTCCACAGGACCTTGACCAATGGAACCTTCTTTTGACGTAAGACTCATACTCCCTTGTCGTCAATCCAGACCGGTTCTAGGTGAACTGACCGATCAGATGCTATCGGCCCATCTGTGGTTATAACTTGCTGCTCCGGGCGTAGTAGAGCCCTCCTAAGAGAGGATATATGGAACACGTCATGCAGACTTGCCAGATCCGGTGGCAGCTCCAGCCTATATGCCAAGGGACCGATCCGCTCCTGGATCCTATAAGGCCCAATATATCTTGGGTTGAGTTTCTTCCTCTGTCCGCGTACCCGTGTAACTCCATGCATTGGTCAGATCTTCTAGAACACCTGGTCTCCCACCCGGAATTCCACCTGACGGTGCCGAGCGTCGTAATACTTAGCCTATCGGCTCTGTGCTTCTTGCATCTTGTCCCGTATCAATCTCACCTGAGCCTCGGTGTCCTTGACAAACTCTGAATCCAATGCCTTTGGATCCTCGTCCTGTATCCATGACAACGGAGTCCTGCACCTTCATCCGTACAACGCCTCATAAGGAACCATCCTTATGCAGGACTGGTAGCTGTTATTATATGAGAACTCGATCAGTGGCAACAACTTCTCCCAAGGTTCACCGCGATCCAATATGCAAAGTCGTAGAAAATCCTCCAGAGTCTGGTTGGTGCGTTCCGTCTGTCAATCCGTCTGGGGATGAAAAGCCGTACTGAATATTAGTCGAGTGCCCAAGTGAGTCTGCACTAACCTCTACTCCCTAGACTTAAATCGTCCATCCCGGTCCGATACAATTGACCTGGGCACGCCATGATAACGGACGAACTGCTCTACAAACTTTCGGACTAACACACCAACCGAGTCATCCTTCCTGATTGAAATAAACCTGGCTACCTTCGTCAGCCGGTTGACGATCACCCAAATCGAATCATTCCCTGTCCGCGATCGGGGAAGTCCATGTATAAAGTCCATGGCGATATCATCAAACTTCCACTCTGGCACTGGGAGTGGCTGCAATAATCCTGCGGGGTTTCTGCACTCCGCTTTCACTAACTGGTAATCCTCGCAATGGGTCAGGAAGTAGGTGATTTCCTTCTTCATGCCTGGCCAGTACATGGTCTTCTTCAGGTCTGCAGTCATCTTCGTAATCCCCGGGTGTACCGAATATCGACTACAATGAGCCTCCATCATGATGTCCTCCCGGACCTAGCCTCCCTCTGGTATGTAAACCCTTCCTCTGAAGCACATTAAGTCATCCCTCAGTGAGTAATCTCCCGCAGTCTCTCCAGGGTAAGCGTCAAATGCCGTGTGTGCTCCTCCTCTGTCCTCGAGTAAATGAGGATGTTATCAATAAACACGATGACGAACACATCTAAATATGCCTCGAACACTTGATTCATGAGGCTCATGAATGCCGATGGTGCATTCGTGAGCCCGAAGGGCATCACGGTAAACTCAAATAGCCCATATCTGCTACTGAAGGCAGTCTTTGGTATGTCCTCTTCCTGGGTCCATAGCTGATAGTAGCCCGACCTCAAATCCAATTTTGAAAAGAAATGTGCGCCTTCTAGCTGGTCAAACAGCTCATCTATCCTCGGTAGTGGATATGTATTTCGGACCGTCACCCGATTTAGTGTTTGGTAGTCGATGCATAATCTCAGTGTTCCGTCCTTCTTTTTAATGAACAAGACTGGGGCTCCCCATGGTGAAGAGCTTGGTCGGACAAATCTGGCCTCTACTAGTTCCTGGAGTTGGCTTCGAAACTCTCTCAGCTCCTTTGGGGCTATCCGGTAAAGGGCTCTAGGTTCCGGCTAAGCCCCCGACACTAGCTGTATTCGGAAATCCTGCTCCCGGTGCGGGGGTATCCCCGACAGTTTCTCTGGGAATACGTCGGCAAAATCTCGCACCATCGGAATATCCGAGGTGGATACCTTGGCCTCAGTCATTTCAAATAGCACCTCATATACTTCCTCCCCCTGTAAGTGGGCCTTGACGGCCTGTACAGATGACAACATGAGAGGGGGAATAGATCTAATACCTTCGATGACGAGGTAGGAATCCCCATGTCTCACAGTAACTCTCTTGGACATGCAGTCAATCTGAGCATGATTCCAGTGCAACCATATCATTCCTAGGATCAAATCAAAGATTGGCATCTTTATGATCGTCGCTGGAGCTTCAAATATCCTTCCGCCGATCTCCGCCTCCATGTTGCAGTGGGTAGAGGTGGACAAATCCGATCCGTCGGGTAATCGTATCCTCATCATCGAACACGTGAATCATTCCACGCCTTCCAACCCTTCTACGAAAGCATCTGATACAAATGAGTGTGAAGCACCCGTATCAAACAACGTATAAGTGGGTTTGCAGCTGATGAAAACTATTCCTAGGGGGGGCGGGGAAAGTTAAATGTCTTAGAATCTAGATATGGTTTTCTTTCCTAGATTATCACTTCTATACAAATTTAAATTCATGAGGAAATAACTTAAAATTTTCTGACGTACTAGTGATTACTTGTTTCGGGTTCCGGGGTTGAGCCAGATCCAGTGGATAAATTTGCTCTCTGTCCTACCTGCGATCTGCACTCTGGAAACCACGTCCTCGACCACGCCCTCGTCCTCCAAACTGCTGGGCAAGCGGGGCAGCCTGTGGTGCTGGTAGAGGTGCCCCCCTCATGGGGCAGTTTCTCCGAATGTGTCCTATCTGATGGCAGTTGTAGCACTCCGGTGGGGGAAATGCCATACCCCCGGGTCTTGGTGCCTCCCGCATCTGAAGAGGCTGAGGAGCTACCGGCTCCCTTGGCTCCCGTCTCACCTCCTGAAGAGGTTGGTCCTCTGTTCTTCTTCCCTTCCTCCCATCAGTGATGCAGCCCCGCCATTGATCATTCCGGGCTCCCCGGCCCTGGTCCTCCGTCGGCCTCTTCCGTCCCTGAGTCGTGTGCCAATCAGTCTCAATCCTCTTGGCCATCTCTAACATCCGAGGTATAGGCCTGTCAGATACGAACAGAAGGGCTTCCCTCAACTCTTCTCGCAGGCCCTTATAAAATCTCTTAGTGTATCCTTCTTCATCTAGCTTATAGGAGTCTGCGAACCATGCTAAATGGTTGAACTCCCGGTGGTATTCTACCACTGTCTTGTTTCCCTGCTTCAACTGCAGGAACCTGTCCTCCAGCTCATCCTTAGCCGACTGTGGCACAAAATGCTCCAGTAAAGCAGCCCTGAACTCCTCCCAAGTAATTTCCGTAACCTCCATATTGGCAAAAGTCGTATCCAGCGACGTCTTCCACCACCTTTTGGCGTGAGACTCTAAACAAGAGACTACCAAGGGAACCCTTTCCTCCCAGGGGCACCGTATCCCGGTAAACATTTCATACATAATGTGTAGCCTTTCCTCCATCCGAACAGCCGATTCTATCCCTAAGTAAGATGGAGGAGAGAGTCCTCGGAAGATGCTCAGCCAATTGGCCCCCGGGTATGGCTGTTGGGCCGGAACCTGTTGGGCCCTGAAAGCTTCCAGAATAGCTGTCATGGTTTGCCCCATCTTCGACTGTAGGAATGGAGTGGGGACCGAGGGAGATGGTGCAACATTCGGAGTTTGCTGGACTCCGCCTTCTGATGTTGGCTGCGCTGGGGGCTACGTAACAAAAGCCAATTATAAGTAATCGCACCAATCTAACTAAAAGTGGACAATTTCATGTGATCCCCCCATTTGGGCCCACCACTGCTTCTGCTGCTTAGTTTGTCCTCAAACTAAACTCGTGCGGGGGTGGCCCGGGGATTGTGGACTGCTACTTGTTGATCGATGTGTTTTTCTCCTCTGATACCACTTGTAAGACCCCCAATTTTTTTTTAAAACACCGGGGTCTTAGGCCAAGAACCGCCGCCTTGCGGTGACACCTTCGCACCCGGGAAGGTCGTCACCACAAAATGTCGATCTTGTCGGCCAAATCGATCATAACGTTAGCAATAAATTAATCAAGTCCACAGAAATCACACATGAATAGTAAATAAGCTCCACGAAGGGAGTGTCCACAGATAGAACATATAACAGAAATCTCGGGCTTATGCCTGGTATATCATGTCCTCATTACAAATTGCTCATCGCGGAAGCAAACTAATATAACTACTAGTGTTCGGGACTCACAGTCCCTACTGTTTGGACTCCGGTACTAGACTATCCGATCTCCAAGCGTGCCGACCTCCGGGGCTGCTCCTCCATGCTGGGCTCTGTGGCCCCCTAAAATGATGTGGTTCGAAAACCTTTAGTCTAAAAGACTAAGTCCTATCGTCCCCCGCCCCTTCCCCCATGGATCCTAAGTACCGAGCGGGGAGAAGGAAAGGAAGGACATGAAGGTGGAGAATATCAAATAGCAGATGGCAGCGGAACTAATCTAGCAGTTCTAAGGTATAAGAGATGATAATAATGATATAAGAATTGGATAAGAAAGTAACCTCAACTTATGTGAATACACATAAGCTAAGGGATCTCTTGCAGGGCTCCTATCGTGTAAAAAGTCCCATACTGATTTATACGATAGGGTGTTGGTTTTACTAGCAAGCATAAATATGTAGTACTAAATAAGAACCTTGACTTATAAGCACGCTCACGCGAACTTATAAGCTAAGGGGTCGTTTTGCAGGGCCTAATGTATAGAGTGTCCCATACCATTTATACATTAGGTGTCAGGTTATATGAAATGGTTATGCTATGAAATAAAATTATTCCATGACGTGAACATGCAAGTGCAACTCACCCACTCGACTCTATGTACACAGACCTTTAGTTCCCCCTTTCTGGAGCCGAACCTCCAAGGATACCTCCGTAGTGGCAAACGGAAGCGGTGGGTTGGGCCTCTCCCACCTATAAACCGGTAATAGCACTACTAGTCAGACCTATCACACGCCTCGACGCTGGTGCATTAAGTGGAGCTCCTGCGTACTCTTACCGGCTGGCGCACCGGGCTTTATTTGGCCAAGTGCTACACCACACTTGTCGAGTCAACGTGTTGGCGTCGGTGCATCGACCCTCCAACACCGAAGACCCACCACCTTATACTTTATGCACATGCAACCTTATGTAACAACTACCAAGCCAAATCTCCCCGGACCATCCCGCCCATCAATAATCTACCCCCAAAACAAAGCTCGCCGGGCTATCCTGCCCATCACAAACCATTACCAAGCCAAAGCCCGCCGGGCTAACCTGCCCATCACCATAACCACTGGGCTTACTGCTTGAGTGACCCAATCTATCTCCCGAGAAATCGGGGTGTGAGAATGTGAAACCCTAAACTTACTAGTTGCTCTTCATTTTATTTTATGCCTACGACTTAGGTTTAGCCCAGGACTGCCCAAGGTATTCCCCGTGAAGGGCTCTCGAGGGCATTAGGAGCTACGATGGGCTGAAGCCCAAAGCTCCCTTTCGTAAGGCACTTATTCTTATTGGTTGATACCCAATCCCATATCCCTTAACTATTGCATTGGATCTAACCCTAGTATTTTGACACTTCCTCCTACGGGTTAGACGATCTTTCGTCGATCCCGAGCACCATCTAACATTTAGCCAAATCCAACTCCTTACTCATCCTAACTCAAATGATGAACTCATTCTAATTTATACAACCCTAAAACTTTTAATACCGACTCATGTACCCAACTTTATACTCCAACATATTTTTTTTGCAGATTTACTATATGCAGACCACTAAGGTTAAATGTCATGTAAAATGGAAAGTACATCAAATGGGCATCCAGTACTCCTATAATAATTATTGGAGGTCCAATATGATCTTTAAGGCCTAAATCCAGAGATCCACAATTTTCCTATTTATTGAATAATTTATTTAATTATTATAGTGACTAAAAGTTCCAATATTAAACATGAAGTACAAATTTCAGACAAGATATCACTTCACAAATTTTATATGATATTCAAAATAAGTATTCAACTTACTCTCCAAATTATCCAAATTTTTCAGTAAGGTTTTGGCCCCAAATTTTTATTTCAATTTATTCCTTAATAATTAATTTAAAGAGATATGTAAGACTATATTACTTCCAAAAATTCAGAGAAAATTCAAGTATGATTTTAAGGGCATATAAATAAATTGGGTCAAATTTTCTAATTTATTTATCAGTAAGGAGCCTTAAATAAATTATTGAACAATTTTCTCATTTACCAAGCTTGTGAAGTAAGTACCACAAATATGTATTCAAAAATTCTTATAAAATTCAAACATGTCTATAAAGATTCAAAACTTTCTCTGCCAAACTTTCATGACCTCCCAATGGGCATAAAGAACAAAATGATCAATTTATTAATTAGGGCATCCCCTTGTGTTACAAAGGAAGTACTACAATTATTAACCCAAAATTTTCAATTAAATTACCAAAGGTTCATTATCTCCTTATGACCATTCTACCAAAATTTCATCTTAGGCTTCATTTGGTTCGGCGGTGGCGGGTCGATCCGGCGGGTGGAAACGGAGTGTTCGAACCGGAGGGGGGAGGTGGCTTCTCCAAACGGAGCTTTTTGGGGGCGTTTCTCAAGGGGAGCGGGTGGAAACGGAGCAAACGCCGCCGGAGGTTCATTTGTTTTTCCTCCTTCCGAGGCGTTTGCTCAAAACGGAGCAACGAAACGCCCAAACAAATGGAGCCTTAGTTGAAGGAGTTTAACTAGCCTATTCCAACCCTATTATATTTGTGCCCTAAACTAGGGTTAGGGTTTTGTGAGTCCCAACCTTTCCAAAATCCCCTAAGATTTTCACCATAGGGTTTTACTTAAGCTAGTACCCTCCCTACAAAATTTCATGGTCATACAAAGTGTCTTGGCCATATGCCCTTCACAAGGGACAAAAGCCCTTCCTTAGGGTTTGACCTAGGATCTTAGGCCAAACCAATTCCAACCCTCCCCATTTTTCATGGGAAGGTGTAAGAAGTCATGCCAAGTCAGTGGACTAAATTTGAACCTCTATTGAAGTGAATTGGACACTCTAATCCAAAAATACATGGACCAAAATGCCCATTTTAAGGCAAGGCTAGGGTTTGTATGATTTCAGCTCAAATCACCTCCAAAATTAATGAAAGTTTGACCAGATATTAATATTGACCCCATACACCGCCCACCAAAATTTGGATGGATTTGGAGTTCATTTAACCCCTAAATTAAATTACCCTAGATAAATTAAATTATTTACAAAACTATAGGAAAATTATCCCCAAAAATTCCCATTTTTGGGCATGATCTAGATATGGGTAAGGGTGGCTCCCTGCCAAAATTTAAACTCATTTGTAATAAGGATGAAGTGTGGGCACTCTGTTTAATGTCTGCTTAAATATATGTATAGACCTTACCAAAATGAGTTCCCTGGTCAAACCAGGCACCCAAATTGGTTCAAACCAATTTTTTATGAAAGTCGACCCATAGGGCTACATTGTATGTGTTGAACATTTTCTCTAAAAAGGCCCCTAACTATTTTTAAAAATTAATAATATTAAATGCAAAATCTTTGACATAAATGAAATCATAATACACAAAAGCTATAGTTTATATTTATTTATCTGCACGAATCTTGGCGCAAAACGGACGGAATCCGGTCATCTTCTACCTCCAGCAGACAACCCAGATTTATCCCGCCTGGGCCGTCTTCCAACTGCTGCCGCTAGCGATCCGGCCACCTCCCCGACCGGCCGCCGCCGCTAACACCTTCGTGGTGGTCGTGGCTATCTCCAGGCGGCGGCACGGCCGCCGTGGAGCACTGTTCCGGCGAACCCAACAAGATGAATTTTCATGGAAAAACCATGATTTTGAGAATCGGATCGAGCTCAATTGAGCCCGAACCTCGGCCCTAAGGATTCCTAAGATCTGCCCATGCAAGGAGTGGAGGAGGACCTTTTTGGTGGCCTGAAGTCGGGAGGATCGCCGGGATGGCATGGTGGTGGCTGGTGGTGGTCGGCCTTCTACAACTATGTAGTGAAACTGCTTGGCCTATTCAGGAAAGTTGTGGGGAATTTTCCTGGGAGTCTAGGGAAGCTTTTAAGATAGAGAGGAGGAGAGTTAGTTGGTTGAAATCATCTATGCCATTTTGGCCCAAGTCAAGCTTGGCGGCCATGGTTGGTAGGGGGGAATGCATGGCTCCAACTAGTCAATGACCAACTGGTTGGATTGGGGCTGCCTTCCTTGTCTTAAGGCAATAAATGGAGGGGGTTGGGGAGGGGGAGGATGAGCCCAAAGTCCTCCTCCCTTTTCTTCCTTCTCTTTCTCTCTCCTCCATGGTAGCTCTTTCTCTCTCCTACACACAAAGCTGAATTTTGGCTCCTACCTAACCCAATGGCAGCCCACAAGTCCATTTCACTCATCAAAACAAGGTTAGCCCAATCAAAATGGACATTGAGCTTGAGTTAGCCCATTTGGGCTAGCTTGACCCAAACTTGGACTAGGGCCCACTTAGGTCAATTTGGTCCTTGAGGTTTCCTTAATGGGTCCTTGGTGACCCATTGGCCTCCCCTAGGGTAAAGGTGGGGTTGGATTGGCCCTTGAAGGTCATCTGACCCTTAACTAAGGCACTTTGACCATTTTAGGTCCAGAGTTGACTTTGGTCAACCTAGCCTTTTTGATTGGTCCCAATGGGTTCTTAGTGACCCTTTGGCCTCTCATTAGGGTTATGAGGGTATGTGTGGGGTCCACTTGGCTAAGGGACTGCAATTGACCCTTGTGCATGTTAGTTTGACCCAATTAGGGTTATAGTTGACTTTGGTCAACTTAGCCCCTTTGACTGTCTTCCATGGGTCCTTAGTGACCCATTGACCCCTCACTAGGGTTATGAGGGTATGGATGGGGTCTTGGAGTCTTGGTGAAACCCCATGATCACCTTAAACCAAGGTTAAGAAATCTACTATGTGCATACCATAGTGGTCTCATCCACATTCCTAGGCTCACTTGGCCTTTATGGACTTTCTAGGGTTTTGTCATGACCTAGTCATGATAAAACTATCTCTAGGGGTCTAGTTGTCTGAGGGATGTTACAGCTGGGGTCAGTCTCTTGGAAGCATTGATGAATGTTTTTGGGGATGTCAACAACCTAGGGCATTTTTTAGAGAGAAAAAACCCTAAAATTCTATCAAGAGAGACCTCTCTCTTATTAGCTTTCTTCCTGATCAACTCAAACAAAACTTCAGCCCAATTCACTAATTTCTGATTAACCAAGGCACTCATCAAAAGAAACTGAAGCCTGGATATATTATCATGGGTAGTGTGCTTCCCAAGCACCACTTTCCCACAATATCTGCCAAGAACTTGTATTGAGGAGACAAGTTCTTTTTCAGAAGCTTGCTAGGGTTTGCCTCAGCATGACCCTTTTTGGCAAGCATGGCAACAAATTCCTCTTTATCCAAATCAATATCATCTTCTCCATTAATAAAATCGAAAATTTCTATAAGAACGACAGGGGTTAGATGTACCTCCTGTTCAGAAATAGTTCCTGTCATCATCTGTCCGTCTGAAGAAGAAGTATACGCCCATTCTTTAATTTTTGATACTGGTAACTTCATCTTGGTCATCAGAAACTTCTGTAACTTCGGTGCATCAAATAGCTTCAACACATCCTGAAACATCTGATCACTATGCTTGAATGAGTTCAGATCAATATCAAAACCTGAATCAAACTTCATGTTGGACACAATTGCCGCTGGAATTGCCATTCGAGAGTTCCTGCAGAGAAAAAAAAGATCAAGTGCAGAAGGGAAATGGAATGCGCGGGACTATTTTGTTCTAAACCCTAGTTTATAAGGTTTAAGAAAACGAAGAGACAGAGTTAGCCAAGCGTATTAAATACTAAAAACATCTTCAAAAACCAAGGTTAGCGAAGTATTTTAATATAAAATGAGTTCGGTAACCTCAGATCGAAGATAAGGAATAAATCGTCGATCTCAGGTCGATGATAAATTCTCTGAACAAAAAATCGTTGATCTCTGTTCGACGACAATTGTTTCACTAAGAAGTGATCGTCGATCTCCGTTTGACGTTCAACTTCACGAGACGTTAGCAGATCGTCGATCTCCATTTGACAATCTGTCAACAAATCGTCGAGCTCAGAAAGAAAGTCAAATAATCTCATCTACATTAATCATACCTAGCTGATTCATGAAGAATAGATGTTTCTTTTCATCCAAGGGTTTGGTGAAAATATCTGCCCTTTGCAAATCAGTAGGGATGATGGTGAGATTGATTTTCTTCTTGTCTACACACTCCCTAATGAAATGATGCCTTACATCTATATGCTTTGTCCTAGAATGATGGGCTGGATTCTGTGCTATAGAAATATCACTAGTACTATCACAAAATATAGTTGAATTATTTAAGTTGTATCCATAGTCTAGTAGCTGATTTTGTATTCATAGCATCTGAGAATGGTAACTGCCAGCTGCTATAGACTCAGCTTCTACAGTTAATGTAGACACAGATGTTTGATTTTTACAAAACCAAGAGACAAGCCTTGCACCCAGGAACTGGCATGTTCCAGAGGTACTTTTCCTGTCTAATCTACATCCAGCAAAGTCAGCATCTGAGTATCTAGTCAACTCAAATTCTGACTCAGCAAGATATCAGAGTCCTAGATTTGGGCAACTCTTTATATATCTCAAAATCTTTTTTAATAAAATAAGGTGAGATTCTTTAGGGTTCACCTGGAACCTAGCACAAAGACATGTAGCAAACATTATATCTGGCCTACTTGCTGTGAGATATAATAAGGACCCAACAATGGCCCTATATAATTTCTGATCAACAGGTTTCCCATACTCATCAGAATCAATCACAGCATTAGCAGCCATGGGTGTTTTCTTAGCTGAGGCACTAGCCATCCCAAACCTTTTGATCAACTCATTAGCAAACTTGGATTGGGATAGGAAAATGCCTTCAAGTTCCTGCTTGACTTGGAGACCAAGGAAGTAGGAGAGCTCACTCATACTACTCATATCAAAGTTTGAATGCATAAGGTTGGAAAACCTCTTGCATAGTTTGGGATCTGTAGAGCCAAATATTATGTCATCTACATATATTTGTACTAATAATATTTTATCATGATGATGTTTAACAAATAAAGTCATATCTACTATGTCTCTAGAGAATCTATGTTCTAACAAGAAGCTAGATAGGGTCTCAGACCAAGCTCTTGGAGTTTGCTTAACACCATAAAGAGCTTTATGCAACCTATAAACAAAAGAAGGTTGAGTTGGAGAGATAAAACCTGGTGGTTGTTCAACATAGAATTCTTCTTTCAGTTCTCCATTCAGAAAAGCACTTTTAACATCCATTTCATAGACTTAAAATTTTTGAGAAGCAGCATAGGCCAAGAAGATCCTGATTGCCTCTAACCTTGCTACTGGAGCAAAGGATTGATCACAATCAATGCCTTCTTCCTGCCTATACCCTTGAGCGACAAGTCTAGCCTTGTTCCTTATGATTGCTCCTTGTTCATCCATCTTGTTTTTGAATACCCATTTTGTTCCAATTATTGGGTAGTTCTCTGGTCTTGGGACCAGTTCCCAAACTCTACACCTCTCAAATTAGTTGAGCTCCTCTTGCATTGCAAGGATCTAGTGGGGATCTTGCTCTGCATCTTGAATGAAATGAGGTTCAACTTGAGAAATGAAACAAGCATGCATCAAATCCTGGTGGAGCTGATGTCTAGTCTGCACACCTGCTGATATGTTTCCAATCACTTTAAATACAGGATGATCTCAAAGTGTGACTAAATCAGCAGAAGGAGTTTGTTGCTGAATAGCTGGTGGAGCTATTTCTTTCTTTGGAATTATTTCAGCTGCTGGGATACTATCAGTTGGCTCAATGATATCTTCATCACTGCCTTCAGCTATTTGTGGAGATGATGGTGTAACAACCTTAGGAGAGAGTGTCACAGCATCCAAATTCTCACACAAAGTAGGTACTTGCAAGTTCTGATTAGTAGAAGTATTCTTATCCTTATAAAACATGTTAGTTTCATCAAAGTATACATGTCCAGACTCTTCAATTTTCAAGGTAGATTTATTATAGACCCTATAAGCCTTGCTTACTTAGTAATATCCTAGAAAATTCCCATTTCAAACTTGGCTTCAAACTTTCTAGAGTATTTTTTTGTTGTTAATATGAATGTAACAAACACAACCAAATACACTAAAATAGTCTACTTTAGGTTTCTTCCCTTTGAGTAGCTCATAAGGGGATTTTAGCCTTTAGCTTATGTATTAAACTTATATTCATGACATGGTTAGCTGTGCTCACTGCCTCTGCCCAAAAGGAAAGGGGCAAGTATGCATCAACAAGCAATGTGCCTGCAGCTTCAATCAGGGTTCTATTTTTCCTTTCAGCTACCCCATTTTGTTGAGGAGTTCTAGGAGCAGAAAAACATTGCCTGATACCTTCCTTCTTACAGAACTCTTACATAAGAAGAGACTCAAACTCAGTACCATGATCAGTTCTGATCAATACAACTTGAGTAGAGAACTCACTCTGTATGCACTTGAGAAAATCTGTAAGAACCTTGAAGTTATCTGACTTATTTTTCAAGAAGAACACCTAAGTGAACCTGGAGAAGTCATCTACAATAACTAAGGTGTAAGATTTTCCTCCTAGGCTTTGTACAACAATGGGTCCAAAAAGATCCATGTAAAGCAAATACAAAATCCTAGGGTAGTAACTCTTATTAATGGATTTGAAACTATTTTTAGTTTGCTTGCCTAATTGACAAGCCCTGCACATGCTTTCCTTCTTATAGGGTAAGAAGGTAATCCTCTTACAAAGTTGTCCTTAGATAGCCTAGCAATTGTTAACCAGAAAATCGGCGATCCCTCCCAAGGTAGCAAGCAAGTCGCGGCCTGCTCCAGGAGGTCGTGGCATGTCAACCTCTCCTTCTAAGGGTGGGCGGACTGACCTCTCAGTCTGCTCAGTCCGCGCGGCTAGGGAGGTCTCCCTGGTCTGACCGCCCAGGTAGTGCAGCAGCCGCTCGTTCTACAGGGTCTGCAGACTACTCCTCATTCTGCTCCTGCAGGCTGCACGGTTGGATAGGTTAACCGTGTGGTGGTTCATTTTTCTTCCTCAGGTGCAAACTACTCCACTGAGTGGCGGACTCATTTTCCTATCCGTCCAGACTACACGGTAAATGCTCAGCCAGAGGCGGCGACCTGCTCCTTCTATTCGGCAGAAGGTGGCAGACTCAGTCTTCAGTCCGCCTAAGGGAGGCAGACTCGCTCCACCCACTAGCTCTCAAGCCCGCGCATCCAGACGGCGACTAGCCCTCCTGTCCTCCAGCTGTAGGCGGACTCGATTTCAGCCCGCCAGGTTGCTAACCTTCGTCCACAAACAAAGGAAGCCACCGGTCAATAGTGGCTCTCTCCAAGATGCGTGACCTAGAATCTTCAATCCGCCAGGTCGGCAGTCCTTGTCGCCAAGCAATGGAGACAAGCCTCCAGCAGGAAGCCTGCTCAACCTATCCGCCGCAAGTTAGGCGGGCTCGTTGCGCAGTCCGCCAGTTGAACCCTATCTTGGCAGCAGGCGATATGTGATGAGTACAATTATGATAGGCTTTTTACTATCATAATTGCAATCATGTCCACTATTTTCTACCTCTTTATCAAGTAATTGCACAGAATAGTTAGGAATTGGTTTTATCATGAATAGTAGAGCATATTTTGGAGTTTATATTATTTCATGTATTGAGCTATTCACTTACTACTTCATTATTT
Organism: Platanthera zijinensis; assembly: GCA_039513925.1. Lineage (NCBI taxonomy): Eukaryota > Viridiplantae > Streptophyta > Magnoliopsida > Asparagales > Orchidaceae > Platanthera > Platanthera zijinensis. The sequence continues at coordinate 121,739,323 of CM077096.1, forward strand.
TAATACAGGTACTGCGAACTAGTGGAACTAGAAGTCTTGGAGCAAACAAGGGAGTTGACGGGTCCAACATGGCTGATCATAGGAGAAGAATTGGTGACACACAGGTAGGAACACGGCCGTGTGTCTACCCGTGTTCTATTCTGGCTACAAACAAAGGAGAAGTCAGAGCACCAAATGGGTGGGAACACGCCCGTGTTCCCAACCCGTGTCCTTTTCGGGACAAAATGGAATATTGTAGCCAGCCAACCCTTGTCATGAAGAACAACACGGTCGTGTTCATCAACACGGCCGTGTCTGTACCTGTGTCATCTAATATGGCTCACGACCAAACATGTCTACTCATGTAGAACCGCCCTGGAACTGCCAACACGGCCTGCAACACGGCCGTGTTGGAACCCGTATTCGACCATGTTTGCTATGAGACTATAAAAACCTGGAGAAAATTTTATTCTGGACTTTTGGATCAATTTTCATTGGATTTTTTCTTGAAGACAAAAGTGGAGCACCCAAGAGAAGGATAATTTAAGAGGATTTTTGTATGCCTTAAATTCTTCATGTATCTTCTTAATTTTGATTTTATCTTGGTAATTCAACTTTCCTTATTTTATATTTTACATGAACTTTGTATTTGAACAATTTGTTTAATCATGCATCGCTTTGTTTTTATCAAATTTGTGGTTGTTTATGCGTATATATTCCTTAGAACAAAAATGATTATCCTAAATATGAATTTAGCTTTTGTTATTCATGAATTTCAAACCTCTAGATTGAGAAATTGGATGTTTGTAATGATGTTAATAATTTCATAATTAAGAGTTATTTCTATTTACCTTGCAATTTTCATGATCGAGAGCTATGTTAATTGTATAATTTTGATACGAATAAATTAATTTATGATATGTTAGAGATAACCTTTCATGAGTTTTGTAGTAAATAGGGTAACATATTTAATACAAATTTGAGTATTGTAAATTATTCGAGAGAAAATTTACTCACTTAGATTAGATTTTGAATTGCTCGAGAGAGAATTTAATGAATGTTTTACCCTTACATTACAATGGATTTGATAATGTTGCTATTACATGATTAAATAGATTTGAATCAATGCAAAAGTAGTTCCATGTGAATGCTCTTAACTTTCATCTTTTCATCAACTTAACACTCCAATGTATCTTCATCTAAATAGTCATAGTTAGAGTAATGTAGGTTAGAATTCAATGTTAATTATCGGTATGATAATAGAGTGAGGGTGAGTACGAGTATTTGAAAAGACCCTGTGGAATACGACACGAGATGTAGAATTCTCCTATACTATGATTGATAGGTGCACTTGCCTGAAATGTTAAATCAATTTAGCTTATGTATGTCTACATAGTTATTATTAAATTGTAGAATGATTCCGCATCAAGTTATTACGATGTTTTGCAAAATCATCATCAAGTTTTTGGCATCGTTGTCGGGGACTCTTTTTCAATATTTTGAAAGCTTTAACTCTATTAATCTACCATTTTTGTTTACTAATAATATTTGTAACTTAGTTTATAGTGTAATTATATTGCTTAATCTCTGTTTTGTAGTATTTTAGTCTATGACCAGGGGAGAAATTCTGAGTTAGCACCTTTTTGTTGATGCGCGAAATACGAAGGTGGAAATGAGCACCAGCAGCTAACTATTCGAGCACTTAGGGAAGAAAGAGGAAAAACAAACTGCTTGCAGCAGTCTACTTGGCGGACAAGAAAAGGAACAGAAAAGCAACAGAGCCGTGGAGCACGACAACAGCAGACTTCGCCCATCGCGGCCTGAATGCCACTCCAGCGACGGGCTTGCTTTTGATTGTAAAGAAGCGGTTACAAGGAGGGAAAAGGAAAGTAATGCGGAAAGCAAGCTGGAGATCGCAAAGCCAGAGATTCGAGTCCGCAGCCTTTAACAAGTGGGCTCTTGGGCTCGAGTCAGTGTGCTTTGAGTGCACCACTTCCCCCTATTTATAGGCTGGGGGCCTGCCCAAACGGGCAGGGCTAAAATAACCGGCTGCCCGGGGTACAAAGGAGCCGGGCAGCGGTGACGGGAATCAAAAGAGAAAGAACAAGCAGTCCGCACGGGACCGGCGGACTGGGCCTGCGAGCTGAAATCCTCCCTTGGTCGCGTCGAGCGCGATCCTGTTAGACTAGTTGTGACCTGAGCGACCTGGGCGACCTGACTCAGAGCTCGCCGATCTGAGCTCGACTATCGTCGACTGGAGGTCAACGATCCAGCAGAGTTGAGCTCGACGATCCAGCAGAGTTGAGAACCAAGGGCGACCTAGGCGGACTGAGATCTGGAATCCTGCCAAGGAGGAGCGAGATGTCTAGCTGGATATGTTGCGGATTCTGGGGTTAACATAATCCGCGCACATTTTTGAGTTTTGGAAAATTCCGAAAATGTTTCCTTAACTGCCGAGTCCGCAACTATCATTAATGTTGTTTTTGCTATAAATACCGCCGGAAGCCCTGTCCTCTGCCAGAATCGACTGCGCGACGGGTCGTTACTCACCTCTTGCGGTCTCAACTTTCCAGTCCGGCATGGCAAGAATAGGATCCTTCTTCGGCAGCCTTGCTACTTCGACTGAGAAGCCCAAGGCGAGTTCCCGACCTAAAAAGACCAGTCGCCGACATGATATTCCAGCCCGCTACCAAGGAGAGAGTTCAGGTCAGAAGAAATCAGACCCAGCCCGCGACATAGAGCCTGAGAAAATTGCGATTGCTGTTCTTGCTCAGAATCTTCCGTTAGAGAGCGCGAATAAGAAACTGAACCCGTTATCCGTCTCTAATCAGAACCCTGCGAGCTCTTCAAGCATGGAGGTGCACCGCTCTCCTTCCGGGACTACCATGCTGCAGATAGACCCGGATAAGGAAGTATCGTCGCTGAAAGCCCAGCAGTAGATCATCGAGGAGAAGCTTCCCGCTGACGAACAAATAGAGGAAAGGGAAGAAGAGATCGCCGAAGTGCGAGCTAAAGATCCCGCCGAAGCCGCGGCTAAAAGTTCCGTTGAGAAGGAAGCTGAGGAGCCAGTGTCTTCCCTAGCTCTTGTTGTCGCACCAACCTCAGTTCGCGAATCAGAGCAGGTCGTCATCGACTTGGACAAGACGCATGAAAAGAAAAAGAGGAAGAGAGACAAGAGTACCGTTGCAGAGCGAGTAGAGAAGAAGCTGAAGGTTAGGAAAGAGAAGAATATCTCCAAGCGGACTGGAGCTGCGAGCTTGCAGCATAAGCCGCGAGAAAAGGAAGTTCAAGATAGCGATCTCGTCACCCCTGATCCTCTGTCGGCAGAAGGTGATCCCCCTTCAACGCTCATCTTATCAACTACTGAGATTCTTGACTCCATAGATAACGTGTAGCTTGAGAGCATGAATCGCTCTCTGCTGGAAGTGCTGCAGCCTGATGCCGAGATTAGAGGAGAGAAACTCGCTGATCCTTCTTCCTTTCTTCCAGCTGAAGAAAGGGAAAAAACTAAGGAGCAGCTCGCCGTAATGAAGGCAAAGGTCGAAGCGATCTCGGAGAAGCTAGCCGCGGATAAGCGGGCTGAGGATCTTCGGACCGCTGCCGAGCTGATGGGATCAGGTAAGTTACAGCCGGCGCCCAAGCGATTTCAGAGCTCATGGTTATATAAATCCCCTCCACGGAAATCGCAGCCGGTCAAGATCATTACAGAAACCGATGATATAGTCGCCTCGAGCAGATCGCTGGCCAAGACAAGAGCGATAGTCCATCGAGAATGGAGGCATCGCCTAGGCACTTTTGATCCAGAGCGCACGAGGCGACCTGCCATTGATAGTCGCCAGATCGCCGCAATGATTACCAAAAGTGAATTAAACTTTTTACCTTTTCGGGCCTATTGCGACCTGGATACTGAAGCGAATTTCATTTTCTTTGTTGCAGTTCAGAAGTCAACACCCGATTCCATCGAGGCTGGCAAGATTGTGCCTTTGCTAGTAGACATATCGGTGGAGGATGCGGTGCGGTCTGCCGCTGAGCTCGCACAGGAGGAGCTGCCTGTACAGGAAACGTACGCGCTGTTAGCGAAGAAATATGAGGAGGAGCTATGCGAAATTCGAGCTGAATTAAAGAAGGTCAAAGAGCGAGAAAAGATTCTAGAGAACGAGGTCGCCAGCCTCTCATCTGCGCTTGAAGGAATGAAGAAGGAGAAACAACGACTAAGCGGAGATGCCTGTCACTACAGGAACAAGTACTTGGCTTTGGCGAGAGAAGGGAAGAAATAAGTGAGTGAAGCTGCTGGGGCGAGGCCGCAAACGTCTTCTCAACCTGCCGTAGGGGAGGTGCCAGTCCCGGCGACAACCGGGCAGCCCGCGGAGGTCGCAAATCCGACCCCAGCAGTCGTCCCATTGATTCCTTTCAATCGGGTAGTTAGGGATGTCGCTCACATGCATCGTACCTTCAACAACATGCATCACCTGGTTTCGCAACTTTACTGTGAGATCTTGCGAGGAAGTGACCAGGCGGCTCATGTTGGGGTGGATGATGAGGAGCGACCTGCCCAACGAGACTGCAGAAGGCGCTGAGGCCGAAATATTTGTTCTGAACTGTTTTGCATAATTTGATGTTTGAACATCTTCCTTGTATAACTGTATTCGTGCTGTGATGCTACTTCTGCTTGTTGTATGATGTTATTATTTTTTAAACTTTGGATAATCCTGTTGTCGAATGTGAATTATGCGGGCTGGCTTTATGCTCGCTTATTTTGTTTACTGGAAAATTGCGGTCTCTGCGGGCTTCCTGTGAGTTCGCGATTACTTGTAGATAAAGTGAAGGAAAGCAGGGAAGAAGCGAACTGCGCGGACTGCCTTTGAATCCGCAAAGCCTTGAGAATTATCTGAAATTACAGTGAAAACAGGGAAGAAGCGAACTGCGTGGACTGAGCAATCGGTCTGGGCAGATTAACTGCTATCATGTCAGACGGTTTTCTATAAATAGGGTCTTCATTTTATCTTTGTATATGAAACAGTTAGAGCTGAAGCCCTGCGGTCAGAAAACATGGTATCCGCGCGTACTGATGCTGCAGTCGCCTTCCACGCTGCCGAGCACAAAAGAAGCAGGCTAACCACAGTTGACTTGGAAGCCTTTTTGGAGGAGCACATGGCGGGCTCGCCAGTACTCGCGCGGCTTCCCGAGCATCAAGAGCGATTGAACTTCTCCACAGCTACCCAGCTCGCGGTGCCAATCGATCATTTCGATTGCGGGTTCAAATTCCCCCTGCTTTGGGAGATCGCAGAGATCTTTGAGCACTATGGGGTGGTTCCAGGCCAGCTCGCGCCAAACAGCATGGTCGTCATCTGTAGCTACCTCGCTTACCTGCAAGCTGAGAAGGTCGAGTTTCCTTGAAGATCTTCAGGAAAATTTTCTCTGTCCGCTCTATAACCCCACCAGGAGACCGCGAGTACAAGGGTATTATCTACTTCTACTGCAGGGGGATGAAAGTTGTGGGTTTGCCGAATAAGATCCACAACTGGACTTCTAGGTACCTTATCTTTGAAGGCGACCTGGGGTTCCTTCATACCAACCCACAACTGCGCTCAGACGCCGACTTCAAAAGCGTGCGGCTGAGTGATACCGAGGCCGCCATCATCAAGTTCCTTGATGGAGCGAGGCTCGACGTCGAATACTACATCCCACTGCTGCCCGGACTGGACACCGTAAGCTGTCAGGAGAGTAAGTTTCGCGACTTTCATTTGTATCCGCAGCGACCTGGAAGTTTAGCTAATTTTTCCTCTTGCAGCGACCTTGGCGGTACCCGCAAATCTGCCCTTCGCGTCGGCAAGACAGACTCCTACACAAGGAGAAAGAAGAAAAGAAATTACGAAGAAAAGGAAAGAAGAAGGAGATCCCACCGCGAGTTATTCTTCCGATGACAGCTTCAATATTGCGGGCTTTGGCGAGGAGCAAAAGGATCTAAGGGGTAACCCAATGATCCATTGGCATGAGAAGAAAAAATATGTCCGTATGTCAACGGCTCTTCCCTCCTGGAGGAGTCCGCGCCCATCTCGCCACGCCCATGTCGCCCTCTCTGCCTTGTACGAGAAGCAAAACCTTCGCGAACTACAGAGTGTGGCTCCTAGCGACCTTCCTCTTCTTGCCGTACAAGCCAGTGCAAACTGCGCTGTCACCAACCACTTTATGGGCAGGCTCACGCGCGAGCTGCTTAGGGAAGATGCACGGCATAGGAGGGAAAGCAACTTGCTGAAAGAAAGAAATAAGCAACTTGGCGCAAGGATCAATCAATATAAAGAGGACAAGGCTGTAAGTGCCAGTTAATCACCGTTTATCTCGCTTATCTTTCGCGGACTGACATTTTTGGTTTCTTCTCCAGACCGCATATGAGGTAACGAATCCCGACTTCCAGAAGGCCATGTTTCCTTTTGTTAAGGAAAGCGTGGAGGTGGAAATCGAACGCATTATCAGCGAAGGGTATGCGAAAGCAGGGGTGGACTCCATTCCCTTCCTGAAGCTTTTCCCAGAGCTGAAGGACAAGGTTGCCGAGTTCGAGCGAGCTGCTAAAGGGAAAGCGGTTGCTGAGGACGAAGAGGAGGAGTCCGCCGATGAGGAAGCTCCTAAAGATGTGACCTCAAGTCATCAGCAAGGAGGCCAGTCGGATCAATCCTCTAACTCCGGCTCTGATGAGAACAGCACGTGGACAGAACCCTCGGCCTCTTCTCATTCCGGTGACAGCAGCAGCGAGTTGGGCGGCTATTCGCCTGTGGTGGATGTGGACGAGTTAAGCCCGGAGAAGCCTGCAGACAAGAAGCAAAGGACCGAATAGGAGGATAAATTGTAATTTTTGGTTTTTAATGTAAAAGGGGGAGGACTCTGCGCGAGTCCGCCAGGACATGTATATATTTTTGAATGAATAGAAAAAAGGATATTTTTGAAATCTTCTGAGATGTTCTTCTTATTTCTCGCTTATACTTAGAGGTCTCACTTCTTATATCAATCTTCGTTATAGCTTTATTGCATGTTTAAAACTCTAGCTGAAATTGCATAACCACAGCTTCTTATAATATGAACAGATAATGTTTTCTTAGAGAAGAGAACGAATGAAGCGGACTCGGATGAGTTCGGTTTGCAGTCCACATTTTGCAGAACCTTTGCCAGTTTTTGCGAGAACCAAGATGACGAAAACCACAATCTGCTAACTCAAATAACGTTGATAAGCGAACTAGGCGGACTAGGGTCACCGTCCGCTGATATTTACTGTTGAATCTTTTCCAAATAATCATTAAGTTATATAAATTGAATGAATCCTGCGGACTAGGCGAACTAGAAAACCGAAGCCCGTAATAGACTGAATAGCAATTGATTCAACCAAGGTACGGCGGACTGAGCGGATAGGATAAATGGAGTCCGCACTGCATCAATAATAACATCAGAAATGACTTGTAATTCATAACCAAGCGGGCAGGTGCGGCCGGAGCGGCATTGCTTTCCTCACAGGGTTATGAACTACAGAATCAACCCAAGGGGCGGCGGACTAGGCGGATAGGATAAATGGAGTCCGCACTGCATCAATAATAACATCTGAAATGACCTGTAATTCATAACCAAGCGGGCAGGTGCGGCCGGAGCGGCAATGCTTTCCTCACAGGGTTATGAACTACAGAATCAACCCAAGGGACGGCGGACTAGGCGGATAGGATAAATGGAGTCTGCACTGCATCAATAATAACATCTGAAATGACCTGTAATTCATAACCAAGCGGGCAGGTGCGGCCGGAGCAGCATTGCTTTCCTCACAGGGTTATGAACTACAGAATCAACCCAAGGGACGGCGGACTAGACGGATAGGATAAATGGAGTCCGCACTGCATCAATAATAATCGAAAGCCCCTGTGCAGAAGAAAGCTGCAGTCTAGAGATCAAATGGGCAGGTGCAGCCGGAGCGGCATTACTTTCCTTACAGGATCTCAGGATCTGCAGACTCAACGACTCAATTCACTGCCCTCTTGCCTGGAGTACAATCTAAGTCGATCTTTCGGGCAGGTGCGGCCGGAGCGGCATTGCTTCCCTCTGAGATCGACAAGACTGTGGGTCTCCTGCAGGCACTGCTTGAGGGTACCAAGGAGTGTTCGAGGGTTATAACCCTAAGATGGTCTGGGGGCAGGTGTGGCAGGAGGGGCATTGCTTTCTCCGCGTGATCATCTGGGTTGTAACGATATCCCTTAAGTGGCATGGTAGAGCTGACCACCACTCTGCTCCTCCATAATGCTGAAGTAGGGTTAGGTACTAGTTGGGATCCGAAATCCAGTATCCTGCCGCACTAGAGCCGGTAAGCTCCCACTACACAGTGAGAAATCTCCCCGCAACACGTTGTCTTCGTGGTGTTACGCTGACACCAACGGTTCTAGGGGAGGTTTTTGCTGAACTCGGCGATATCTCCTGGCATTAAGCAACTGTTGGGAGTTGCTCGGGGAGGTAAGAGAAAAGAGGCACTTAAAGAAGTGTTAGCACGAATACTTAGATAAATATAAATTTTGAGAAATTTTCATAACATAGAAGAGAGAGTTCAGAGATAGAACCGTTTAGAGTTGTCCTTGCTCAATATATTAACTGTCAACACTTGAAACAAAAAGACACTTGATGAAGCGTTAGCAAGGAACTTTCATTAATAATGATCGTCTTAAAGAGTTTACATAAGAAGGAAAGAAAAAGAAGTTTAGGAATAGAACCGCTTTAGGTCATCTCCACTCCACGTGTGCGGCATATCTTCTCCTGCAAATGTTTGTAACCGGTAGGCTCCATTCTCAAGTGCTTCCTTAATAATGAATGGTCCCGCCCAATTAGTATTAAGCTTCCCAACTGAGCTGGCTCTTGCAGTCGCATCGACCTTTTTAAGAACCAGATCTCCCACTTGAAAATGTTTGATCCTTACATTCTTATCAAAGTAACGGGCCATTCTTCTTTTAACTTCCTCTTGTCTGATGGCAGCCTTGTCTCTAACTTCTTCAACATACTCCAAACTGAACCTCATCTCCTCGCTGTTCAGCTCAAGCCAATCCTCTATACATTTCCTAGCAAGCAGCACTCTGGGCGATAGAACTTCAAATTCAACAGGAATTAATGCTTCAGACCCGTGAGAAAGCTTGAACGGGGTTTCCCCTGTTGCAGATGAAGGTGTTGTTCTCAGGGTCCAGAGAACTGAGGGAAGTTGATCAACCCAACTGCCCTTGAGATTTTGAACTTTCTTCTTAAGCAGGTTGAGGATTTGCTTATTCACTACTTCTACTTGTCCATTACTTCTGGGATGATGAACTGACGCAAAGCGCAGCTCTGTTCCGATCTGCCTGCAAAAATCTATCATCTCCGCATTATTGAACTATGGTCCATTATCAGTGATTATTGCCATAGGGATTCTGTGCCGGTAGACTATCTCCCCCCAAATAAAATTCCTCACAACCTGAGTTGTTGTCTTTGCCAGTACTTTAGCTTCAATCCACTTACTGAAGTAGTCGATCATAACTATAATGAAACGCCGCTGCCCACTTGCCATGGGAAAAGGACCAATGAGATCCATCCCCCAAACAGCAAAGGGCCAAGGGGTTGTAATTGATCTGAGAGATTGAGCTGCTTGATGTTGAAGAGGAGCGAATTTCTGGCATTAAACACATTTTCTCACATAGGTCTCCGAATCTTTTTTCATTGTGGGCCAGAAGTAACCTTGCCGCAGGATCCTTTTTTCCAACGTTCTTGCTCCCGAGTGACTCCCGCACTCGCTAGAATGCACTTCTCGAAGAACAGTAGGAATTTCACTTTCTGAAACACATCTTGCCATTGTAGACAAGAAGGTTTTTCTATAGAGAATATCAGATATCAAGTAATAGTGCGCTGCTTTCAACCTGTATCTCTTCTTATCTTTTACTGACTGATGCAGATTCCCGGTCGATAGGTAGAGAATGAATGGGTCCATCCAAGAGGAACACTGATCGATTTGCATTAACCCTTCCTCCTCCACCGCCGGGTGGAAAAGCTCAAGAGTTGTCCCTCCTGACGAGAGCCCATACATGGCAAGAACGTCAGCCTCCTCATTCTCTGTCCTCAGAATGTGCTCAATAGTAAAACTTTTAAACTTTCCAACCTCAACTTTTACTAGCACAAGATGCCTTTTCAACACTGGCTCCCTGGTCTCGAAGTTACCAAGAACTTGTGAAGCCATTACCAGAGAGTCAGTCTTAATATGGACATCATCAATTCCAAGCACTCTTGCAAGCCTCAAGCCGACCAGTAAAGCTTCATACTCCGCTTGATTGTTAGTTACTGGAAAATAGAACTTGATGGTTTGCTCAAGCTTGATGCCATTCGGGTTTATCAAAAATACCCCTGCCCCCGAAGAGTTTCTTCCAGAAGCTCCATCCACATAGATGGTCCAAGCTAAAGGAGACCTTGCTGCCTGATCCGAGCTAGATTCTGTTGTGTCAATCAGAAAATCTGCAAGCACCTGTGCCTTGATAGCTGTTCTGGGCACATAGGAAATTTCAAACTCACTCAGTTCAATTGCCCACTTAGCTAGCCTGCCTGAATGCTCTGGCTTTTCTAACATACTCTTCAAGGGTTGATCAGTAACCACTTGAATTGAATGTGCCTGGAAATATGGACGGAGCCTGCGGGCAGACATAACCAATGCCAAAGCCAGCTTCTCAAGGATTGGGTACCTAGCTTCCGCATCTTTCAGAATGTGACTGACATAGTAAACGGGGAACTGCCTCCTGCTCTCTTCTCGGACCAGGACAGAACTAACTGCCTCGGGACTAACCCCCAGGTATAGGAATAACATCTCCCCTTCTCGGGGGCTTTGGAGTAAGGGTGTCGAGGTTAGCTACTTTTTCAACTACTCGAAGGCCAAGGAACACACTTCTGTCCACTGGAACTTAGACGCTCCCCGAAGAGTCTTAAAGAATGGCGCACTTTTATCCCCAACTCGAGAGATGAATCTCCCGAGTCCTGCCAACCTCCCCCCAACTGCTGAACCTCTTTTGGAGAACGGGGAGGGGCCATATCAAGGATGGCTTTAACCTTATCAGGATTGGGGGCAAGACCCTCAGGAGTAAGGAGATGGCCGAGAAACTTCCCCTTACTTGCCCCAAAGATGCATTTTAACGGGTTAAGCTTTATTTTGTGCCTTCGCAGAGTGGAAAAGGTCTCTGCTAGATCTATCAAGTGCTGTGGAAGAGAACTACTCTTAATCAGAAGGTCATCCACGTACACTTCGAGGTTTCTACTTTTTTGCTCTTTAAACATATGGTCCATCATGCGTTGATAAGTCGCGCCAGCATTTTTAAGCCCAAAGGGCATCACAAGATAACAATAGCAACCATCATTAGTGATGAACGATGTGCGAGGGATATCGGGTTTGTGCATTCTTATTTGGTGATAACAAGAGAACGCATCTAGAAAGCTCATAAACGGATACCCTACCGCAGAATCAACTAATAAATCTATCTGAGGCAAGGGGTAGAAATCTTTCGGGCACGCTTTATTTAAACGGGTGAAGTCTACACACATACGCCACTTACTCCCTGGTTTCTTAACCATTACAACGTTTGAGATCCACTCAGGATATTGAATCTCTTGTATGAAGAGCGCTTTGAGGAGTTTGGCAACCTCCTCTCTAATGGGCTCTGCCAACTTGACAGCTACATCCCTCTTCTTCTGCTGGACGGGCTTGTCAGCTGGATCGATGTTGAGATTATGGCAAGCCACGTCAGGATCGACTCCTGGCATATCCTCCACCGACCAAGCGAAGACATCCAGATTCTTTAGCAGGCAAGATATCAACTCCGCCTTTTGATCTTCTGGCAACTCGGAGTTGATGGAGAGCTTTCTTTCTTCCCCCTCTGCAATGGGGACTCCTTGCGTCACCTAGGCAGGTTCCAGGTGAGCACCTTCTCTATCCACAGCAGCTTCTGATGGAGAAGAGGCTTCTGCTGCTGCTGGAAAAGCTGGGGGGGGGGGTAAACTTCAGTCATATTAACTGTGCGGAGGTAACACTCTCGAGCTTGCCTTGGGTCACTCCTGACCCTGCACTGACGGCCATCTTAGTAGAACTTGATGGCTAAATGATATGTTGAAATGATGGCTCGATACTTGTTCAGCAATGGTCTTCCAAAGATAGCATGGTAGCTGCTTGGAGCATTTACCACTATGAACCGGATCTCCTTGGTCACCCCTCCGAGCCTCACCGGGAGTGTGACATTTCCTTCAACTTCCTTTCTTTCTCCCGAGAAGCCATAGAGTGGCCCCTCGGTGGAAAGCAGAGGCTTTCCAGTCCTCAGGGCTTCAAAAGTAGACTTGAAGAGGAGATTCACGGAGCTGCCTGTGTCAATGAGAATTCTATCGACCGTGAAATCTCTGATGGCTGCTTGGACTACGATGGCATCATCAAAGGTATTAGCGGTTACAGGAAGGTCCGCAGGGCCAAAGGTGACGATTTTAGAAGGAGGGGCAGAAGAAGAAGTGGAAGCAATCTCAGTTCGGGAAAGCCTTGACAGAGAAGACTTCCGAGTAGACTCAGCCCCTGCTCCGCCATGGATGTAAAAGAGTCTTCCCAAGACTCCTTCATCGACAACATCAATACATTCACTTGGGATATCAATGAGCCCCAGATGGCCCTCATCCCTTACCTCTATACATTCCTGCTAAACTTCAGCCACCTCCTTGCCCTTGGAGGTGGAAGGCTTTGAAGACTCACCCTTCCTGCCCAGGTCCTTGATCATGCCTTCGGCGAATAACCTCTCAACTAACTGTCGGAGGGCCTTGCAATCTTCGGTCAAATGGCCCTTCTCTTTGTGAAAATCACAGAACTGAGAGTTGTTCCTGGGCTTCCAGTCTCTCTGAGGCCCTTGCCTCCTTTCCTCAGCCTTCTTCTGGATTATCTGGACGACCTCTTCAAAGTCGAGGCCCAGATCTGCAAACTCTTCCATGGAGCTGCTCTCATAAGGATTTGAAGCTGGCGGGGAACCCTGAAGAATGGGAAGTGCTTGAAGGGGTACCGCGGGAGTGGTGGCCAATGACAGTCTTTGATTATGAAACTGTTGATGGCCAAGGAAGGGTTTCTTGTGGCAGAGGTTACGCCCCCTCTGAGATGGAGGTTGGAAATCAGGCCGAGGAGGCTTACTGTGGTACTGATTATTGGAAGAGGAGTTGGGGACATCCCTTCCTCCAGCTTTAGCTGTCAGGGATGAGATATAGGTTGGGTTGGCATTTTCTCCCTCAATAAAGCGATTAGCTATCGCGATGAGCTCCTGATAAGTTGATGGTGCCTTAGTTGTCACTTTGAATTTCAATGGGCCCTCCCGGAGGCCGTGAATCAAGGCAACTTTATAATAATCGGGGTTCACATTCCTTACACCTTTGATTTCCTTTTGGAACCGATCAACAAATTTTTCCACTGATTCGTTGTCTCTCTGCTTGATGTCAAAAAGGGCTGTCGGCCCATCCTTTCTCTTCTTAGAGGTTGCAAACCTCAGGAGCAGCTCACTGCGAAGCTCAGCGAAGGAAGAAATTGTGCCCGAAGGCAACTCATAAAACCACTCTCTCGCTTGACCATCAAGAGTGGTCACTAGAAGCTTACACTTCAAGGCATCGGAGAGGCTCCTCAATGCAACTGCCCCTTTGAATGCCTGTAGGTGGGAGACCGGATCAGTCTCCCCTGAATAAAAAGGGAGACGAGGTTCTCTGAAATTTTTTTGGCACTGACTCCCACCGGATTTGATCGACGAAGGGAGAGGGAGTCTCTGAATCAGCAGAAGGGCGGACTGGAGGGCGAAGCTCTGCGGGCTCTGCGGACTGCCGATCAACAAAATCTAGTCGGCGAGCCGGAGTCCCTCGGGCTGCTTCCCTGAAGAAATCCATCAGGGGGGCGAACTGACCATCCTGAGGTCGCAGGGGAGCTGCGGACTGAGCTTGGTGGAGAGGCGGAGGTGCGGTCGCAGGTGACTGCTGAAGAGGGGTGTGACGAGCCGGGGTCCGGCGGACCGGAGTCTGGCGGACAGGAGTCTCAGCAACTTCTTCAGCGACCTGGGGAGCAAGCCGCTGAGTCAGTGCTAACAGGGCTTGGCTGATTGTATCGAGCCGCTCGTCAGTCTCTCTGCGAGATACTTCAGCTTCCCAGCGAGACTGCTCCAACGCTTCCCACAACGAATCATCGGGCGAGCTGGATTGGTCGGAGCAGCGAGCTCGGCGGTCTGACATTTCTATCCACAGTTTTCAAAAAGCTGCTCGAATCTGAAGGCCGCGTGTTAACTGTTGATATGCGAAATGCGAAGGTGGAAAAGAGCACCATCAGCTAACTGTTCGAGCACTTAGGGATGAAAGAGGAAAAACAAACTGCGAGCAGCAGTCTACTTGGCGGACTAGAAAAGGAACAGAAAAGCAATAGAGCCGTGGAGCACGCCAACACCAGACTTCGCCCGTTGCAGCCTGAATGCCACTCCTGCGACGGGCTTGCTTTTGATTGTAAAGAAGCGGTTACAAGGAGGGAAAAGGAAAGTAATGTGAAAAGCAAGCTGGAGATCGCAAAGCCAGAGATTCGAGTCTGTAGCCTTTAACAAGTGGGCTCCTGGGCTCGAGTCAGCGTGCTTTGAGTGCATCACTTTCCCCTATTTATAGGCTGGGGGCCTGCCCAAACGGGCAGGGCTAAAATAATCGGCTGCCCGGGGTACAAAGGAGCCGGGTAGCGGTGACGGGAATCAAAAAAGAAATAACAAGCAGTCCGCGCGGGACCGGCGGACTGGGCCTGCGAGCTGAAATCCTCCCTTGGTCGCATCGAGCGCGATCCTGTCAGACTAGTTGCGACCTGAGCAACCTGGGCGACCTGACTCGGAGCTCGCAGATCTGAGCTCGACTATCGTCGACCGGAGGTTGACGATCTAGCAGAGTTGAGCTCGACGATTCAGCAGAGTTGAGAACCAAGGGCGACCTAGGCGGGCTGAGATCTGGAATCCGGCCAAGGAGGAGCAAGATGTCTAGTTGGATATGTTGCGGATTCTAGGGTTAACACTTTTCATCTTGAACCAGAACGTATTATTCATAACACTAACCAAAGGAACGTGGGCACGAACACCACAGATTTTGCCAACGAACTGTTAGAAGAAGAAACAGTGAATCAGGGAGAACACCATCAAGAAGATTTAGATACCATGGCTGACCAAAATGAGCAAACCATGTCTGACTTTGCTAGACCCAATCTCCAAGGAACTGGGTCAAGCATCGTTAGACTACCCATTCCAACCAACAATTTCGAATTGAAGCCTAGTGTGATACAAATGGTCCAACAATATGTCCAATTTGATGGCTTGCAAGATGAGGATCCCAATACACACTTAGCTGGATTCCTAGAGATTTGTGATACTTTTAAGATCAATGGTGTCTCCAAAGATGCCATTCGATTGAGATTGTTCCCATTTTCATTAAGGCATAAGGCAAAGTAGTGGCTCAATTCGTTACCTAGAGGGTCCATTACTACATGGGACATGATGGTTGAGAAGTTTTTGATGAAGTATTTTTCACCGGCAAAGACTGCAAAGTTAAGGAATGACATCTCTACTTATGTTCAATTTGAAGCTGAATCATTGTACGATACATGGGAACGATTCAAGGAGTTATTAAGGAGATGCCCCCATCATGCCTTACCTTCTTGGCTTCAGATTCAGATTTTCTACAATGGTCTCAATCCAGCCACCAGACAGATGATCGATGCGGCTAGTGGAGGCACCTTGAATAATAAGACACCTGAGGCGGCTCAGCAGTTGATAGAGGAAATTGCAATGAATAGCTACCAATGGACTACTGTACGGCCAAAGCCTAATAAGCCTGCCAAAATGTATGAAGTGGATGCAGTTACAGCCTTAGCAATTCAAGTGGAGAAGCTCCACCAAAAAATTGACAACCTTACTTTAGCTACACCCTCCATGGTACCTCAACAATGGGACCCTTCCCTTGTTGGAATGCCTAGTGGTGAACCTCAAGTGCAAGAACATGTAGACTATTTGGGCAATAATCCCAGACCACCTTTTAATTCTGCAAATAACCCATATTGTTTTACATACAATCAAGGATGGAGGAACTGTTGGAGTTACCATGGTGATCTAGAAGTGGTCAAATATGTAATCTCACTGCCAACGCGATATGTGTAACATCCCATTTCCGGCTAGACCCCTAGGAGTCGGTTCGTTGTGACAAAACCCTAGGAAGCCCAAAATTTGAAATAAAGCGATCAATATTTTCGGGTCACGGGTTGGTCACGCCCGTGACCGACCCGTCACGCCCGTGACTTGGGCGTGACTACTTCGACGATCGTCGATCTCCACGATACGATCGTCGAACGTGCTGTCTGGGCATGTCACGCCCGTGACCAAGGTGTCACGCCCGTGACTAAGGGCATGACCCCATCGACAATCGTCGATCGCCGTGAGACGATCGTCGACCTTGCGGCCGGGGCATGTCACGCCCGTGACCATGGTGTCACGCCCGTGACTTAGGGCGTGACCAGCCTTTGGCGACCTGTTGGAACACCCTATTACTATTTGGACCAGGATGACTATACTTCTATAGGGATTTTGTGTTGTGACCTCCTTGTTGCTATAAAGGTCACATAGGCTAGTTAGAGTAATCTTCAGCTCGACGCATAGTCGACTTCAGCTCGACGCAGAGTCGATCTCAGCTCGACGCTAAGTCGACCTCAGCTCGACGCAGAGTCGATCTCAGCTCGATGCTGAGTCGACCTCAGCTCGACGCTGAGTCGACCTCAGCTCGACGCGGAGTCGACCTCAGCTCGACGTTCCGTCGATCCCAGTTCTGCTTACAGAAAACACTCTCTGGCCAACGTGTGTCGTACTCAGATCGACGTTTTATTGTGAGCTCGACGCTTTCCAGACTCCCGTCAGTTTTGAATAGGAATTCAAATTCCTTCTGTCAGACAATTAATGCTGAAGATTTATTGGCCGTTACAGCATATCTGGTGCATGGCTCAAGGAATTTTCTAAGGAATGTCTGCCTGTCATTTCCTTTGAGGCATGGACATTTAAGGAAAGCAATTAATGCTGACTTCCAACGGCTATCAAAGAAAAGGAAGAAGAAGACTCAGATATATTATTCATTTTTTTTTCAGAATACAGAGAATACAGAATACAGAGAATAACAATACAGGACTTCAGCTGCTCTCTCTGTGATATTGTTTTGAAAGCTCACTCACAGGAATTCTGATTGCTTCAGACACAACCATCCAACCTTCTTGGATCATCTCTTGCTGGAGCAAATCAGATCTTTGAAGACCTGTCACCCTTGTGCAGAGCTCTCCTTCCTGAACCTCTTTTTGATCTCAGGGGGAGCTTTGACAACAACTACAGATCCACTTTTGCTTCTCTCTGCTTGTTGATAGAGAAGACAATAACATTCTTTTTCTTTTTTCTTTCTGTACAGGGTTTTAACTCCCTTCAAAAGTTACTTTTGGTTTTGCTGAAACCTGGTCAAAATCAGCTCCTTTGGTTTGTGAGAACCTGATCAAAAACTCTCTGGTGATCAAGACACCTGATCAACTCATCTTGAAGTGGATTCCTATCAAGGGTGATAGAAGAGTGGATGTACCCAGATTTGGGGAACCACTATAGCTCCTTGTGTCGTCTGGATTGCTTGTTTCTTTGTGTTTTGCTTTGTGCTGTGAATTTCTTTTTACTCTGATTATTTGCTATAGCACCTTACACTAAGTAAAGTCAAACTTTCTCTGCACACAAGTTTTATTTGCAAAATTATTTTAAATAACTCTATTCACCCCCCCTCTAGAGTTAGGATTGATCTTATCCTACACTTTCAC
The DNA here is from genome assembly GCA_039513925.1 of Platanthera zijinensis. Taxonomy (NCBI): domain Eukaryota; kingdom Viridiplantae; phylum Streptophyta; class Magnoliopsida; order Asparagales; family Orchidaceae; genus Platanthera; species Platanthera zijinensis. The sequence goes on from CM077096.1 coordinate 121,757,174, forward strand.
GACCGTCGAGCTCAGTTCGACGCTCGTCGACCTGAGAATTAACCGTTCGGGCCTGTCACGCCCGTGACCTAGGGGTCACGCCCGTGACCTAGGGCATGACCAGCCTTCGACGATTGTCGATCTCAATTCGACGATCGTCGACCTCGAAATCTGCCGTTCGGGCCTGTCACGCCCGTGACCCAAGTGTCACGCCCGTGACCATCCTTCGACGATCGTCGATCTCAGTTCGACGATCGTCGAGCCCAGAATTGGCTATCCGGGCCTGTCACGCCCGTGACCTATGTGTCACGCCCGTGACATTGGCCGAAATGACGGTTCAGGGCCGAAATTATTCCAACACGCGTGGAAATAAATGCTGGTGTGGGAAGTTACACCAGGAGTAATTACAGGCTGTTTTTCCTTCTGTAATTATATAATATAGGAGGAAGTGTTGGTCCAATAGGAAACCGCCAACTGGACACACCTGTTCATCTCCCACCGTTTCCTATCCCTTCACAGTAACCGAAAGGCTATTAAGAGGAGCCTTCATGGCCATTACAGTTTTACCTTTTCACCTCCCCACTTTCTGACTTATAAAAGCCCACTTGGGGCAAGAGGAGAAGTTTACACGCTCAAGTAACAGATCAGAGCTTTGTCCTTGCTGTAGAAGAAGTTCGGCTACGCCACCACTGCGCCATGGCACCCCGTCGTTCTTCTCGCCTTCAAACCGCGAACAAGGTCCTCCTCTGCTCCTTCTCTTTCATGGGTAGATCTTAGGATTCTTAGAAAAGAAGTTCGCGCTCAACGGAGCAGGACCCGTCTTTCATTTTCATGGGAAAACCATGAAAATGGTATTTTTGAGTTCGCCGGAAACCGCCACCTCCGGCGGCCAAACCACCGCCGACCGCTAGCCATCGCCTCAACGGAGGTGGTGGTGGTGGTGGCTGGCCAGGAAAGTGACCGGACGGCCGACGACGGATCACGGAATGCTTACAGGATATATGGCTTTCTGTGTCTGTTTTCGGTTTCATGAAGAAGATGAACAGTAGAATAAATTTTAGAATATATAGATTATTATATATTACATAATGGAAAGAGGTATTATTTGGATATATTTGGGGCTGCAAAATGAGGCACTTAGAGGCCGTTTTTGGAAAAATGACCAGACACAAAAGTCGTAGCCCTTCGAGTCTAGATAAATCTAAAATTGGTTTCAACTTGTTTGGGTAAGCGGTTCGGCCGCAGTACCCGTTTTAGTGGGGGCTGTACCTAGAGTTGGGCAGAGATTAAAACGGATGCCCACTCTTTGTTCCTTGTCCAAATGACCTGAAATTTGGGCAGGGGGTTAATCTTGGATATATCTAAAGGCAGACCAAAAATGGGAATTTTTGGAGATACTTTGCCTAAAGTTTTTGTTTTAATTTAATAAACTTAGAGGAATTTATTTAGATGGTCAAATGACCTCCAAACCCTCCCAAATTTTGGTGAGTGGTCCCTGGCTATAAAACCTAGGTCTGTACAAAATTACAATTGATTTGGAGGAGTTTTGGGTGAGAAATCTCCTACCCTTAACTAGGCATTAGTGAGATACCTTTTAATAAAAAGTGCACTGAGAGTTTGGAAAGGTCAAATCGCCTCAACAGAGGCTGATTTTCTGATCTCTGACTTAGAATGGTGTTATAACCTGCTTGGAGAAAAATGGAGAGGTTTAGGGTTGGTTTACCCTAGGATCCAAGCCCAAATCTTAAATGAAGGGTTTTGAGGTTTGTGAAGGACATAGGAGCAAAAGCTCTTGTATGCCCTTGAAATTTGGAGGAGAGTGGCATGATATGATGAGAACCCTCTGGTTGAAATAGTGAAGGAATTGGAGGTAATTGGGTACCTCGGAAGTTGAGAGTTTGAATTAGGATAGAAATGTAATTTAGTTATTTTAAGCACTAAATCTAATCCAAAAATCATGAAACTCGGGTGAAGGGAGTTTTAGGATATTTTAGACTTATGGTAATTTTCCTGGAATTTTATGAATAACAAATATCATACTTCATGTGTTAAAGGATTATTAGCCCGATTTGTTGTTTCAAATATTTGGAGGTTTTAAATTAATTATAATCCGTTAAAATTCTGGATTTGGATCTTGACCAGTAGAACATAGATCCCTGAATTTTTATAGAATTTTATGTTGAATAAATCTGGTACTTTGTTCACAGATATTAGAAAGGGATTTTATTGCTTAAAAATTTATTATGGATAAAGTACTTGCTGGAAAATTATGAAACTTAACCAGTGCTAATTTTATGCCTTTATCTGCATGGAATAAATTATTTATAATTTTTGGAAGAATATTTTCTGTACTTGATTCATAAACAACAGAAATTAGAGATTATTTCTAAAATAGTTTTCATGCCCTTTTGATGATAGAAAAATTATGATACATAGGATTTAACCTATCGAGATAACCTACTATTTATCATAAATTTGCTGGACATCTTGCATGATTATTTAGGGTAGTTCATGTTCAAACCGGTAGCCCTTAAGATTTTCGAGGAATTTAATTAAATGCCAAATAGATTAGGAAAATTTCCATTTTCTGTATTTAGGTCATTTATATCATGGTGAGTCTCCAGTAAATAATTTAGGGTAATTGGATGAGTATTGGACCATTGCATAACCGGTTCGACATGAAGTCTAGGTCGGTCTGCATATAACAATTGTGAATTGAAATAAGACATGATCTGAGGAAGGCAGTGGAGTTAAATAATTCCTTTTGTTTGGGTGGGCAATAGTGGAGGAAATCGCAATAGGAAGATAAAAAGAGTAGCGAGAAGTGGTGATAGCTAGAGTTAAGAGGTGCTCGGGTTCGGCGAAAGATCGCTTTTCCCGAAGAGAGGAAGGTTAAAAATCACCCTAGGATAGTCTATCGTAATATGAGAAGGGAATCGGGCTAAGGGAGATAAACCAATAATATTAAGTGCCTTGCGAAAGGGAACTTCGGGCCGTAATGCCACCGTCTTGGTTCCTAGTGCCCCTTGAGAGCCCTTCACAGGGAATACCGGGGGCAGTCCTGGGCTAACGTAAACTGCAATAACAAACCGACAAGAGTAACTTAGTAACTAGGGCTGCACCTTTCACAAACACGGTTGGCACAGGAAGTTTGTTGGGAGCTTCGGCTCGGTTGGTTTGGGACGGACGTTTTGGTCCGGGGAGCTTCGGCTCGATTGGTTTGGAGACGGACGTGTTGGTCCGGGAAGCTTCGGCTCGGTTGGTTTGGAGACGGACATTTTGGTCCGGGGAGCTTCGGCTCGGTTTTGTGTGTTTACGAATAACTTGCATGTGCATAAGATAGGAAAAAATTAAGGTGGTGGGTTTTTCGATATCGGGGAGTTCGATTGCACCGACACCGATATCGTTGACTCGGCGAGGTGGTTAGCACTTCGCCAACAGAAGTCCGGTGCGCCAGCCGGCAAGAGTACGCAGGCGTCCGCTTAGTGCACCAAGCGTTGAGGCGTACGATAGGTCAGACCAGTGGTTCTTTTACTGGTTTGAGGTGGGCGAGGCCCAACCCACCGCTTCCGTCCGCCACTACGGAGGTATCCTGGGAGGTAACGGCTCCGAAAGGGGGAACTAAAGGTCTGTGTGCACAGAGTCGGGTGTGTGAGTTGCACTTGCATGTTTCATCATACCCACTAGCATGTCATAGCATGATCGATTCGTTTAACCCTGACACCTAAAGTATAAGTGGTATGGGACGCTTATACATTAGGACCTGCAAAACGACCCCTTGGTCTATAAGCTTGTGTGGGCAGGTTTATAAATCAAAGGTTAATTTTCAATATATAACAACCATTGTTGTTTGATAACCGACACCCCAAGGTATAAGTTGTATGGGACACTTATACGATGGGAGCCTTGCAAAAGATCCCTTTTGCTTATGTGTTCTCGCATAAGTGAAGGTTAAATTCATATATTTGCTTTTCTTACTGCTAGACCTATTATAACAATTATATAAACTGCTCACCGAATACAACTTGTTAGATTAAGTCCACTGTCACCTGTTTACTTTTACTCTCCACAAATATGTCCTTCCCTTTCTTCCTCCCCGCTCGGTACCTAGGAGCCATGGGGGAAGGGGTGGGGGATGATAGGGCTTAGTCTTTATGACTAACGATTTTCGAACCGCATCATTTAGGGGATCGTGGAGCCCAGCATGGAGGAGCAGCCCCAGAGATCGGTGCGCTTGGAGATGGGGCAGTCTAGCTCCGGAGTTCATACAGCCGGGACCGTGAGTTTCGACTCTGAGTAGATTCTGTTTTCGCTTCCGTATGAGAGACTTGTAGTGAGGACATTTTGTACCGGGCATAAGCCCGCATTTATAGTACTCTGATGTTTTCTGTGGACTCTCCCTTCGTGGAGATTTTATCTTATTTATATGTGATTTATTATTGTGGACTGCATTGTTCTTACTTCAATTATTGTACTACTTATTGTGATCGAAAAGGCCGGCAGAATCGGCGCGTTGTAGTGACGACCTTCCCGGGTGTGAAGGTGTCACCGCAAAGCGGTGGTTCTGAGCCTAAGACCCCGGTGGTTGAAAAAGAAAAAAAAAGGGGGTCTTACATGTGGTATCAGAGCAAACATCGATCAGAAGGAAGTAGCAGTCCACTAACCCTGGGTCACCCCCGCTCGAGTTTAGTTTGGGGACAAACTAAGCAGCGGAAGCAGTGGTGTGCCCATATGGGGATCACATATAAATTGTCCACCTTTATGTAATATTTGAACGCGTTCTCAGAGTGTGTTTTTGTTACGCAGCCTCCAGCACGGACTACGCCACAAGGTGGAGTTCAATAGGCTCCGGATGTTGCACCACCCCCACCGGCCCCCACTCCATTCCTTCAGTCAGACATGGGACAGACCCTGACTGCTATCCTGGAGGCCTTCAGGGCCCAGCAAGTTCCAGCCCGGCAGCCAAATCCGGGGGCCAACTGGCTAAGCATCTTCCGAGGGCTGGCTCCCCCGTCCTACTTGGGGACAGATTCGGCGGTTCGGACGGAAGAGTGGCTAGATATCATGTACGAGATGCTGACCGGGATACGGTGTCCCTGGGAGGAGAGGGTGGCTCTGGTTGTCTCCTGCCTGGAGTCCCATGCAAAGAGGTGGTGGAAGACGCTGTTGGACACGACTTTTGCCGACAGGGAGGTTGCAGAGGTTACCTGGGAGGAGTTCAGGGCCGCTATGCTGGAGCGTTTCGTTCCGCAGTCGGCTAGGGATGATTTGGAGGAGCGGTTCTTACAGCTGAAGCATGGTACCCGGACCGTGGTGGAGTACCATCGAGAGTTTGACCATCTGGCTCGATACGCAGATTCCTACCAGCTAGACGAGGCAGGGTATATCAGGAGGTTCTATAAGGGACTGCGGGAGGACTTGAGGGAGGCTCTGTTGTTTGTATCTGACGGGCCCATCTCCCGGATTTTGGAGATGGCCAAAAGGATTGAGGCAGATTGGCACGCCACCCGGGGCCGGAAACGGCCAGCAGAGGATCAGGGACGGAGAGGTAGAAATGACCAGCGGCGAGGTGCTGTACCAGAGGGGAGGAGGACGGAGGACCAGCCTCGTCAGGACGTGAGGCAGGAGCCGAGGGAACAGGTGGTATTAGCCCCTCCCCCTCTTCGGATGCAGGAGATGCCGAGACCTGGGGGAATGGCATATCGCCCACCAGAGTGTTTTCTTTGTCATCAGATTGGGCACATTCGGAGGAACTACCCCATGAGGGGGGCACCACCTCCAGCACATCAGGGCGGCCCACCAGCTCAGTATTACGGAGGCCGAGGACGCGGCCACGGTCGAGGATACCAGGGGGGAGATCATAGACAAGGAAGAGAGCAGGTATATGCTTTGGACCTTGCGCAGCCTCGGAATCAGGAGCAGGTCATCGCAGGTACGCTACTATGCTTCTTCATTTTCATAGAATTTCCCTTTAAGTTGTTAAAACTTTGAACCGCACTAGATAGATTAACAAGGAAAGAAAATTCTTTATAGAACCCTAAGATATTTAATCACCCCAGGTATAGTCTTCATCAGCGGTAAGGCTGCCCGCACACTTTTTGATACTGGAGCTACTCACTCCTTTGTGTCGGAGACGTTCGTAGAAGGACTAGAAGGTGTGGAGCGGTTCACAGGCTCGAGGATGAGGGTGCGACTACCGGATGGATCTGAGCTCCTTACCACGGATCACTGTAATATGGAGGCGGAAATTGGTGGAAAGGCATTCGAGGCTCCAGCGACGATTTTGAAGCTGACGGACTACGACCTAATCCTGGGCATGGTATGGCTGCACTGGAACCATGCCCAGATTGACTGCCAGGCGAAGAGGATCACCGTGAGACACGGGGACTCTTTCATTACTATCGAAGGTATAAGACCTGTCTCTCGTATACTCTTATCTTCGGTACAGGCCGTTACGGCCCATCTGCAGGGAGAGGAGGTCTATCAGATTCTATTTGAGATGACGGAAGTTAAGGAGTCGGTGAAAGACATCCCGGTGGTGCGAGATTTCACTGACATCTTTCCAGAGAAACTGCCAGGACTACCTCCACACCGAGAGCAGGACTTTCGGATACAGCTTGTGCCGGGGGCCAAGCCGGCGTCTAGGGCCCCTTATCGAATGGCCCCAAAGGAGTTGGCAGAGTTTCAGACTCAGTTGCAGGAATTGGTTGAGGCAGGATTTGTTAGACCGAGTTCCTCGCCATGGGGAGCACCGGTCCTATTCGTGAAGAAGAAGGATGGGACACTCCGCCTGTGCATCGATTATCGAGCACTAAACAGGCTGACCGTCCGGAATACCTATCCGCTCCCACGGATAGATGAATTGTTCGACCAGCTGGAAGGAGCCCATTTTTTCTCGAAGCTGGACTTGAGGTCAGGATACTACCAGATACGGATCCAGGAGGAGGATATCTCGAAGACGGCCTTCAGTAGCAGATATGGCCTGTATGAGTTCACCGTGATGCCCTTCGGGCTCACGAATGCTCCGTCGGCGTTCATGAGTCTCATGAACCGGGTTTTCAAGGCCTACTTGGATGTGTTCGTCATAGTATTCATAGACGACATCCTGATCTACTCTAGGACGGAGGAGGAGCACACTCGGCATCTGGCACTGACTTTGGAGAGGTTGCGGGAGCATCACCTTTATGCCAAATTCAGCAAGTGTCAGTTTTGGTTGAAGGAGGTGGCATTTCTGGGCCACATTATCAGCGGAGCCGGGTTGGCAGTGGATCCGGCAAAGATTCGGGCAGTTCGAGATTGGCCGCAGTTGAAGACAGCCACCGATGTACGCAGTTTCTTGGGACTTACCGGCTATTACCGGAAGTTCGTAGAGGGGTTCTCTCGGATTGCCCTCCCCCTTACATCTTTGATGAAGAAGGAGGCACCTTTTGTTTGGACCCCGCAGTGCCAGGCGGCTTTCCAGGAGCTGAAGGACCGACTCATCTCAGCTCCTATTCTGGCCCTTCCATCGGGAAAGGAAGGATTCTAGGTGTACACCGACGCATCATACCAGGGGATGGGAGCAGTGCTGATGCAGAATGGACACGTCATAGCATATGCCTCCCGCCAGCTGAAGACCCATGAGAAGAACGACCCAGTGCACGACCTTGAGATGGGGGCGGTCATTTTTGCTCTGAAGGTCTGGCGCCATTATCTTTATAGAGTCCACTGCGACATCTACTCCGACCACAAGAACCTGAAATACGTAGACACACAGAAGGAGCTGAATATCAGGCAGAGGCGCTGGGTGGAGTTCTTAGCAGACTATCAGTATGAGATGCACTACCATCCAGGGAAGGCAAACGTGGTGGCCGACGCATTGAGTCGGAGAGCGGCCACTTCCGAAGCCGGGCCCCAAGTTATGTCCATGGAGCTAGTCCGGTCATTCAGGGATATGCAAATATCCCTAGTGTCCGAGGATGATCCAGAGCTGTACAGGGAGTATCTGACATCGATGGTGGCCATAGACGATATCCGGGATCGCATTCGGGACGGACAGAGGACAGATGCGTGGGCAGAGCCGATGTTCCAAGCCTTGGAGGAGGGTTCGACAGGAGATTATTCCCTGAGAGATGGTCTGCTACATTTCAGAGGCATAGTATATATACCCGCAGGAGGCCAGATCCGAGAGGATATTATGACGGAGGCGCATTGCAGCCGGTACTCTGTGCACCCGGGGATCACAAAGATGACCGCTGATCTGAAGAAGATGATGTTTTGGCCGGGCATGAAGAAGGACATTACGTACTTCGTGACCCATTGCGAGGCATGTCAGTTGGTGAAGGCGGAGTGCAGGAACCCCGCAGGATTGTTGCAGCCACTCCCGGTGCCGGAGTGGAAGTTTGACGATATAGCGATGGATTTTATACATGGTCTTCCCCGATCTCGGACGGGGAATGACTCGATTTGGGTGATTGTCGATCGGTTGACGAAGGTGGCCCACTTTGTACCGATCAAGAAGGATGACTCGGTGGGAGTGCTGGTACGGAAGTTTGTGGAGCAGTATGTCCGATATCATGGCGTGCCCCGGACGATAGTGTCGGACCGCGATGGACGGTTTACATCCAGGGAGTGGCGGTCAGTGCAGGCATATTTGGGCACCCGGTTGACTTTTAGCACGGCCTTCCACCCTCAGACGGACGGGCAGACCGAGCGCACCAACCGGACCTTGGAGGATTTACTACGGCTGTGTATACTGGACCGAGGGGAGCCGTGGGAGAAGATGTTACCGTTGGTCGAGTTCTCCTATAATAATAGCTACCAGTCCAGCATCAGGATGGCACCTTATGAAGCCTTGTATGGAAGAAAATGTAGAACCCCGCTTTCTTGGGTTCAAGACGAGGATCCGAAGGTGTTGGGATCGGATTTTGTTGAAGACACCGAGGCTTAGGTGAGACTGATCAGAGATTGGATGTTGGAGGCACAGAGCAGACAGGCTAAATACTATGATGCCCGGCATCGTCAGGTGGAGTTTCGGGTAGGAGATCGAGTGTTCCTGAAGATCCGGCCCATGTACGGAGTCTCACGGGTGCGCGGTCGGAGGAAGAAGCTCAGCCCTAGGTATATGGGCCCTTACCGGATCCTGGAGCGGATCGGACCCCTATCCTACAGGCTAGAGTTGCCGCCAGAGCTGGTAGCTCTACACGACGTCTTCCATATTTCTTCGCTGAGAAGGGCTCTACTACGCCCGGAGCAGTGGATTTCGACCACCGAAGGGCCGGTAGCTTCAGACCGATCTGTTCACTTGGAGCCGGTTCGGATCGACGACAAAGGAGTACGGATCTTACGCCGCAAAAAGATCCCCTTAGTCAAGGTTCTGTGGAGAAACCACGGTCAGGAGGAGCACACCTGGGAACCGCAGGATCTGATGAGGCAAAGATACCCGGAGTTGTTCAGACAGGTACATCTCACCACCTCTCGGTATACAATAGATTGCCTTCTTGTTTTGGACTGTTAAGACCAGATAAGGAAAATTCAAGACCTAAGCATGCGCACTTAATCAGAAAGGTAGGGGCTAATCTTTTGTTTATTGGGGAGATTGTCTTCGTTATCAAACGAACAGTCGCCTGAACCCAATAGAAAGATCGTATGGGATGTTACAAGTTTAATTTATTCCGATAGAAATCCCCGTAGACTCAACCTCAATTTCGGGGACGAAATTTTTGTTTTGTTTATTGGGATTTGTAACATCCCATTTCCGGCTAGACCCCTAGGAGTCGGTTCGTTGTGACAAAACCCTAGGAAGCCCAAAATTTGAAATAAAGCGATCAATATTTTCGGGTCACGGGTTAGTCACGCCCGTGACCGACCCGTCACGCCCGTGACTTGGGCGTGACTACTTCGACGATCGTCGATCTCCACGAGACGATCGTCGAACGTGCTGTCTGGGCATGTCATGCCCGTGACCAAGGTGTCACGCCCGTGACTAAGGGCGTGACCCCATCGACGATCGTCGATCGCCGTGAGACGATCGTCGACCTTGCGGCCGGGGCATGTCACGCTCGTGACCATGGTGTCACGCCCGTGACTTAGGGCGTGACCAGCCTTCGGCGACCGTCGAGCTCAGTTCGACGCTCGTCGACCTTAGAATTAACCGTTCGGGCCTGTCACGCCCGTGACCCAGGGGTCACGCCCGTGACCTAGGGCGTGACCAGCCTTCGACGATCGTCGATCTCAATTCGACGATCGTCGACCTCGAAATATGCCGTTCGGGCCTGTCACGCCCGTGACCCAAGTGTCACGCCCGTGACCATCCTTCGACGATCGTCGATCTCAGTTCGACGATCGTCGAGCCCAGAATTGGCTATCCGGGCCTGTCATGCCCGTGACCTATGTGTCACGCCCGTGACATTGGCCGAAATGACGGTTCGGGGCCGAAATTATTCCAACACGCGTGGAAATAAATGCTGGTGTGGGAAGTTACACCTGGAGTAATTACAGGCTGTTTTTCCTTCTGTAATTATATAATAAAGGAGGAAGTGTTGGTCCAATAGGAAACCGCCAACTGGACACACCTGTTCATCTCCCACCGTTTCCTATCCCTTCACAGTAACCGAAAGGCTATTAAGAGGAGCCTTCATGGCCATTACAGTTTTACCTTTTCACCTCCCCACTTTCTGACTTATAAAAGCCCACTTGGGGCAAGAGGAGAAGTTTACACGCTCAAGTAACGGATCAGAGCTTTGTCCTTGTTGTAGAAGAAGTTCGGCTACGCCACCACTGCGCCATGGCACCCTGTCGTTCTTCTCGCCTTCAAACCGCGAACAAGGTCCTCCTCTGCTCCTTCTCTTTCATGGGTAGATCTTAGGATTCTTAGAAAAGAAGTTCGCGCTCAACGGAGCCGGACCCGTCTCTCGTTTTCATGGGAAAACCATGAAAATGGTATTTTTGAGTTCGCCGGAAACCGCCACCTCCGGCGGCCAAACCACCGCCGACCGCTAGCCATCGCCTCAACGGAGGTGATGGTGGTGGTGGCTGGCCAGGGAAGTGACCGGACGGCCGGCGATGGATCACGGAATGCTTACAGGATATATGGCTTTCTGTGTCTGTTTTCGGTTTCATGAAGAAGATGAACAGTAGAATAAATTTTAGAATATATAGATTATTATATATTACATAATGGAAAGAGGTATTATTTGGATATATTTGGGGCTGCAAAATGAGGCACTTAGAGGCCGTTTTAGGAAAAATGACTAGACACGAAAGTCGTAGCCCTTCGAGTTTAGATAAATCTAAAATTGGTTTCAACTCGTTTGGGTAAGCGGTTCGGCCGCAGTACCCGTTTTAGTGGGGGCTGTACCTAGAGTTGGGCAGAGATTAAAACGGATGCCCACTCTTTGTTCCTTGTCCAAATGACCTGAAATTTGGGCAGGGGGTTAATCTTGGATATACCTAAAGGCAGACCAAAAATGGGAATTTTTGGAGATACTTTGCCTAAAGTTTTTGTTTTAATTTAATAAACTAAGAGGAATTTATTTAGATGGTCAAATGACCTCCAAACCCTCCCAAATTTTGGTGAGTGGTCCCTGGCTATAAAACCTAGGTCTGTACAAAATTCCAATTGATTTGGAGGAGTTTTGGGTGAGAAATCTCCTACCCTTAACTAGGCATTAGTGAGATACCTTTTAATAAAAAGTGCACTGAGAGTTTGGAAAGGTCAAATCGCCTCAACAGAGGCTGATTTTCTGATCTCTGACTTAGAATGGTGTTATAACCTGCTTGGAGAAAAATGGAGAGGTTTAGGGTTGGTTTACCCTAGGATCCAAGCCCAAATCTTAAATGAAGGGTTTTGAGGTTTGTGAAGGACATAGGAGCAAAAGCTCTTGTATGCCCTTGAAATTTGGAGGAGAGTGGCATGATATGCTGAGAACCCTCTGGTTGAAATAGTGAAGGAATTGGAGGTAATTGGGTACCTCGGAAGTTGAGAGTTTGAATTAGGATAGAAATGTAATTTAGTTATTTTAAGCACTAAATCTAATCCAAAAATCATGAAACTCGGGTGGAGGGAGTTTTAGGATATTTTAGACTTATGGTAATTTTCCTGGAATTTTATGAATAACAAATATCATACTTCATGTGTTAAAGGATTATTAGCCCGATTTGTTGTTTCAAATATTTGGAGGTTTTAAATTAATTATAATCAGTTAAAATTCTGGATTTGGATCTTGACCAGAAGAACATAGATCCCTGAATTTTTATAGAATTTTATGTTGAATAAATATGGTACTTTGTTCACAGATATTAGAAAGGGGTTTTATTGCTTAAAAATTAATTATGGATAAAGTACTTGCTGGAAAATTATGAAACTTGGCCAATGCTAATTTTAGGCCTTTATCTGCATGAAATAAATTATTTATAATTTTTGGAAGAATATTTTCTGTACTTGATTCATAAATAACAGAAATTAGAGATTATTTCTAAAATAGTTTTCATGCCTTTTTGATGATAGAAAAATTATGATACATAGGATTTAACCTATCGAGATAACCTACTATTTATCAAAAATTTGTTGGACATCTTGCATGATTACTTAGGGTAGTTCATGTTCAAACCGGTAGCCCTTAAGATTTTTGAGGAATTTAATTAAATGCCAAATAGATTAGGAAAATTTCCATTTTCTGGATTTAGGTCATTTATATCATGGTGAGTCTCCAGTAAATAATTTATGGCAATTGGATGAGTATTGGACCATTGCATAACCGGTTCGACATGAAGTCTAGGTCGGTCTGTATATAGCAATTATGAATTGAAATAAGACATGATCTGAGGAAGACAGTGGAGTTAAATAATTCCTTTTGTTTGGGTGGGCAATAGTGGAGGAAATCGCAATAGGAAGATAAAAAGAGTAGCTAGAAGTGGTGATAGCTAGAGTTAAGAGGTGCTCGGGTTCGGCGAAAGATCACTTTTCCCGAAGAGAGGAAGGTTAAAAATCACCCTAGGATAGTCTATCATAATATGAGAAGGGAATCGGGCTAAGGGAGATAAACCAATAATATTAAGTGCCTTGCGAAAGGGAACTTCGGGCCGTAATGTCGCCGTCTTGGTTCCTAGTGCCCCTTGAGAGCCCTTCACGGGGAATACCGGGGGCAGTCCTGGGCTAACGTAAACTGCAATAACAAACCGACAAGAGTAACTTAGTAACTAGGGCTGCACCTTTCACAAACACGATTGGCACAGGAAGTTTGTTGGGAGCTTCGGCTCGGTTGGTTTGGGACGGACGTTTTGGTCCGGGGAGCTTCGGCTCGATTGGTTTGGAGACGGACGTGTTGGTCCGGGGAGCTTCGGCTCGGTTGGTTTGGAGACAGACATTTTGGTCCGGGGAGCTTCAGCTCGGTTTTGTGTGTTTACGAATAACTTACATGTGCATAAGATAGGAAAAAATTAAGGTGGTGGGTTTTTCGATATCGGGGAGTTCGATTGCACCGACACCGATATCGTTGACTCGGCAAGGTGGTTAGCACTTCGCCAACAGAAAACCGGTGCGCCAGCCGGCAAGAGTACGCAGGCGTCCGCTTAGTGCACCAAGCATTGAGGCGTACGATAGGTCAGACCAGTGGTGCTTTTACTGGTTTGAGGTGGGCGAGGCCCAACCCACCGCTTCCGTCCGCCACTACGGAGGTATCCTGGGAGGTAACGGCTCCGAAAGGGGGAACTAAAGGTCTGTGTGCACAGAGTCGGGTGTGTGAGTTGCACTTGCATGTTTCATCATACCCACTAGCATGTCATAGCATGATCGATTCGTTTAACCCTGACACCTAAAGTACAAGTGGTATGGGACGCTTATACATTAGGACCTGCAAAATGACCCCTTGGTCTATAAGCTTGTGTGGGCAGGTTTATAAATCAAAGGTTAATTTTCAATATATAACAACCATTGCTGTTTGATAACCGACACCCCAAGGTATAAGTGGTATGGGACACTTATACGATGGGAGACTTGCAAAAGATCCCTTTTGCTTATGTGTTCTCGCATAAGTGAAGGTTAAATTCATATATTTGCTTTTCTTACTGCTAGACCTATTAGAACAATTATATTAACTGCTCACCGAATACAACTTGTTAGATTAAGTCCACTGTCACCTGTTTACTTTTACTCTCCACAAATATGTCCTTCCCTTTCTTCCTCCCCGCTCGGTACCTAGGAGCCATGGGGGAAGGGGTGGGGGATGATAGGGCTTAGTCTTTATGACTAACGGTTTTCGAACAGCATAATTTAGGGGATCGTGGAGCCCAGCATGGAGGAGCAGCCCCAGAGATCGCTGCGCCTGGAGATGGGGCAGTCTAGCTCCGGAGTTCATACAGCCGGGATCGTGAGTTTCGACTCTGAGTAGATTCTGTTTTCGCTTCCGCATGAGAGACTTGTAGTGAGTACATTTTGTACCGGGCATAAGCCCGCATTTATAGTACTCTGATGTTTTCTGTGGACTCTCCCTTCGTGGAGATTTTATCTTATTTAAATGTGATTTATTATTGTGGACTACATTGTTCTTACTTCAATTATTGTACTACTTATTATGATCGAAAAGGCCGGCAGAATCGGCGCGTTGTAGTGACGACCTTCCCGGGTGCGAAGGTGTCACCGCAAAGCGGCGGTTCTGGGCCTAAGACCCCGGTGGTTGAAAAAGAAAAAAAAAGGGGGTCTTACAATATGAGCCTGCAGGGTCGCACATAAGAGCATGTGGAGAAGTTAGAAGATTGACTGTGTTGGTAAAGGTTACCAATCACCATACAGAATGGGGTCCGGCAAATGTTGCCAAGGAGGTTCGTCGAGAATCGTCGACTGTGGTTCGTCGAGAATCGTCGACTATGGTTCGTCGAGAATCGTCGACTGTGGTTCGTCGAGAATCGTCGATTGTGGTTCGTCGACGATCGTTTACTGTGGTTCGTCGAGAATCGTCGACTGTGGTTCGTCGAGAATCATCGACTGTGGTTCGTCGAGAATCGTCGACTGTGGTTCGTCGAGAATCGTCGACTGTGGTTCATCGAGAATCGTCGATTGTGGTTCGTCAACGATCGTCGACTTTGGTTCGTCGAGAATCGTCGACTGTGGTTTGTTGAGATTCGTCAAGTATCGTGGAGATTCGTCGACTATCGAATTGTTCGATACTCGACGAATGATGATACCCGACGAATCATTCCAGAAACACTAATATTCTATGGTCTGTGGATAGCGATATTTCTAGGTCTGTTTATGCTTCGGGTATAAATTAGGACTTAGGTTTTGGAGTTCTGATCGATCGAAAAATCGGAAGTACCCCGGCCCGATGGAAGTGTTCCGTCGATTCGAGGCCCGACGGAAGTGTTCCACCGATTCGCTCGCTCCGCCGACCTCCTCTCTGATGATAGTCGCCAGTGCTTGTCTTCCTAAAGTGGACCTAGCAGTCCGTGGAAATGCAAGGTATAGTCGATATCCTTTCCCATTTTTCGTGTGACAAAGTTCGGCGATCCCCCGCTCGTGTGGATTTCTGCAGAGACGTAGACGCTATTCTACGTGGGACTCGCCGCTGACAAAATCTCATACATTGGAGTATCTTTGTTGATTTGTGACTCAACACCGCCAAGGTAATTTTTACCTAGTCATTTCTTAACTTCTTGATTCAATTTTCATGGCCCGATCCCAAATCTCTTTTGGGTTGTTCTTGATTTTACTTTTTCTGCTGCATGCACAAGTGTTATGCCACCCTATAGAAAACCCAACAGTGGTATCAGAGCGAGGTTCGGCCATGATTGTTGTATTGGAAGTTAGGTTATTCCAGTACGTGTAAACCTAGGGATTTAGAAGTGTTCAAAATGTCTAGATTTAATCCTGGACCACCGCCAGGGGCACGACCCCTTGGAACCCCGCCAGGAACGTCTGGGATTTTGTGGTAATTTCTAATTGTTAGAAATTGTTGTCTCCTTAGCAGTAACCATCCCTCGAGTGGTTAATGAACCCGTGTATTATTTTGGATTTTGAATCCAACAAGGAGAGATGATCTTGTCTACTGCTTTAAGTCGAGTTGCCTTTGTCTTTGTCTAATGCATGTAAATCTGAAGATTTGGAAGAGTCTGGATGTTCAGATTTAGCCCTTTCTTCCATCAAATGTTGATAGTAGCATGTTATGCACATAAGGGATGCATGTGGATTTTAGAAAAGTGTTTTTCTATGGATGTGCACATTGATCAAATGTTGATCATGGTTAATTGTTAACCTATTATCAAAATTCCCTTCATCAAATATTAAGTGTTCGGATGCCTTCCGATGGATGACACTCTTCCTGCCTCGATCGATGAAGTGTGGGCTTGCCAAAGCAAGGTGCATTAATCTATCTTGGTAAGGGTGCGAGCGGATAATTGTGATATCCCACTATCGACATCGGGTCTAACTTAACTAGGTGACCTCAAAGGTTGAGTGCCTAGAGGCATAGGGTTGGCATGCACCATATGATGGATGCGAATAAGGAGTTATTCACCAACCATACAAGAATTGCATGAGGATGCAATTGGCAAGCGTTGCCTACCTAAATAACCACATCATGAGAGAAAAGCCAAAGCTGACTCATTGTGTTGGTGAAATATGGATCTTGTCCACTAAGAGAGTAGCTCGCATGAACTCTCTGAATTGATAGTGAGGGCTATAATTTTGAATAAAAATAGTGGGAGTTTTAATTGAAGTCCAAATTAAAAATAAATTGTATTTTGAAATTTTGGTACTGATATTATTCTGCATGAATTCTTGTAGAATTCCATGGCAAGTGGTTCACACTCCACTCTGTCTCTGAGAGCCATCCCTGAGAAGGATAAGCTCAGTAGGACCAACTACATGGACTGGTACAGGAACCTGAGAATTGTTCTCAGGCAAGAGCGAAAGCTCTATGTCTTTGAAGAAGAAGCCCCCGAGGTGCCGACCGGGAACTCTTCTCGTGCTGATAAGGATACTTATAAGAAGTATACTGATGATGCCTTAGAAGTCAAATGCCTTATGCTTGACACCATGAACTCTGAGCTTCAGAAGCAACATGAGAACATGGGGTGTAAGGAGATTGACGAGCATCTCAAGAAAATTTTTCAAGGGCAGGCTCGTCAAGAGAGGTTCGACGTCACAAAAGCGTTATTTCAGTGCAAGATGGGAGTTCGAGACTCAGTAGGGACTCACGTACTCAAGATGATTGGGTATATAGAGAACCTTGAAAGGCTGGGTTTTCCTCTAGGTCAAGAGTTGGCCACAGATCTGATCCTGCAATCGTTGCCGGACAATTATGAGCAGTTTGTCTTTAACTACAACATGAATGAAATAGACAAGACACTGCCCGATCTCCTAGGCATGTTAAGAACTGCCGAGATCAACATGAAGAAGGCCAAGCCTGCCAGCCCCATACTAATGGTGCATAAGGGCAAGGGCATGGCCAAGGGCTCTAAGAAGACGAAGGTGGGACCTAAGTCACATCTTGAGACCAAGTCTTCTGTACTAAAGAAAAAGAAGAGCACGGTGTAGGAAGGGAAATGCCACCACTATGGCAAGGCTGGTCATTGGAGGAGGAACTGTCCTTCTTACTTTGAGGGTCTGCAGAAAATGAAGGGAGGTATGACTTCCGCTTCAAATATTTACGTTATAGAGATAAACCTTTCTGCTCCTTCATCTTGGGTATTGGATACCGGATGTGGTTCTCATATTTGTACAAATGTGCAGGAATTGGGAAGGAGAAGATTGCTGAGTAAAGGGGAGGTGGACCTACGCGTCGGCAATGGAGCAAGAGTTGTTGCTGTAGCCGTAGGGGTTTACCGTCTTTCTTTGCCCAGTGGGCTTGTAATAGAACTAGATAATTGTTATTTCGTTTCGGCCATAACTAGAAACATTATATCCATTTCATGCTTGGACATGATTGGATTTTCTTTTATAATTAAGAACAACTGTTGTTCTATATTTAAGAATGATGTTTGTTATGTTGTAGCCCAATTGTTTAATGGTCATTATGTTTTGAACTTGGACCATCTGATCTTTAAAGTAGAAAATAATAAAAGACTAAGAACAAATGACTCAAACCATACATATCTCTGGCATTGTCGTTTAGGCCATATAAACGAGAAGCACATATCCAAGCTCCATAAAGATGGACTTTTAGACTCATTTGATTATGAATCATTTGAGAGATGCGAATCTTGTTTGTTAGGCAAGATGACTAAAGCCCCTTACACTGGTTATACTGAGAGGGCGGAGGATCTCTTGGGTGTTGTACATAGTGATGTATGCGGACCCATTAGCTCCATGGCTAGAGGTGGGTTTTTCTACTTCGTTACATTTACTGATGATTTCAGTAGATACGGATATATATATCTTATGAAGTGCAAATTAGATACCTTTGAAAAGTTCAAAGAGTTCAAGAATGAAGTAGAAAACCAGTTGGGTAAAAGGGTTAAAGCACTCCGATCTGATCGAGGTGGCGAATACCTGAGTCATGAGTTCCGTGATCTTCTGAAAGAGTGTGGTATTGTTTCACAGCTCACTCCACCTAGAACACCACAACATAATGGTGTGTCTGAGAGGAGAAATCGTACTCTGTTAGACATGGTACGTTCGATGATGAGTCATGCAGACTTGCCTGTATCCTTTTAGGGTTTTGCTTTAGAGACTGTTGCAATGACACTGAATTGCGCTCCAACGAAAACGGTTCTGAAGAAACCATATGAGATATAGACTGGGAAGCGTCCTAGCATGTCGTTCATTAAAATTTGGGGCTGTGAGGCATACGTGTGAAGTCAAATGCCTGACAAGCTGGAACCCAAATCAGATAAATGTTATCTGGTGGGATATCCTAAGGAAACGAAAGGGTATTACTTTTACCTACCGTCCGAGGGCAAAGTGTTTGTCGCAAGGACTGGCATCTTCTTCGAAAGCGAATTCTTATCAAGAAGGACTGAAAAGGTAGAACTTGAAGATATTCAAGAACCACAAGTAGTGAATGAACCAGAATTAGATTCTAAGATAGGACTACAAGATGTTGTAGCTAAAGAACCTGCTCAAGAAACACAAGTCCTATGTAGATCTGGTAGACCAAGATTTGAGCCTGAGAGATATGGATTTCTTGTGTCTCAAATAGGTAATGTATTGCTTATGGATCATGATGATGAACCAGCAACCTACCAAGAGGCAATGAATGGATCGGACTCCGACAGATGGCTTGAGGCTATGAAATTCGAAATGGACTCCATGTATACAAACCAAGTTTGGAACTTGATGGAACCACCTGAAGGGGTACGACCCATTGGGTGCAAATGGGTCTTCAAGAAGAAGACCGACATGGATGGGAATGTACAGACATTCAAAGGGCGACTAGTGGCTAAGGGTTTTAAGAAAATTCATGGTATTGACTATGATGAGTCATTTTCCCCTATTGCCATGGTAAAGTCCATAAGGATATTGCTTGCTATTGCTGCGTATTATGACTACGAGATCTGGCAGATGGATGTCAAAACGGCTTTCCTTAATGGAAACCTCCTTGAGGAAGTGTACATGACACAACCCGAGGGTTTTGCATCCCCAAATGAAGCCACTAAAATATACAAGCTTAATAGGTCCATCTATGGACTGAAGCAGGCCTCTCGGAGTTGGAATCTTCGTTTTGATGAGAAAATCAAAGAGTTTGGTTTCATCAAGAATGAAGATGAGTCTTGTGTTTACAAGCGAATCAGTGGGAGCATTGTTGTCTTCCTGATATTGTATGTAGATGACATACTGTTAATTGGGAATGATATTCCTACCCTGAAAGTTGTTAAGAACAACCTAGGGAACTGCTTTTCTATGAAGGACTTGGGTGAAGCGACTTATATACTCGGTATTAAGCTCTATAGAGATAAATCGAAGAAGTTGCTGAGTTTGACCCAGAGTACATACACCGAGAAGGTGTTGAAGCGGTTCAACATGCTTGAGTCCAAGAAAGGATTTTTACCCATGTCTCATGGTGTGAATCTCTCTAAGGACCAGTGTCCAAAATCTTGTGAAGATGAGGACCGCATGAAGTTGATTCCATATGCTTCGGCAATTGGATCAATAATGTATGCAATGTTATGTACTCGACCCGATGTCTCCTTTGCCTTGAGCATGACTAGCAGGTATCAGTCAGACCCCGGTGAGTGTCACTGGATTGCAGTCAAGAATATCCTGAATTACTTGAGAAGGACAAAGGATGTGTTCTTGGTGTATGGTGGAGAGGAAGAGCTCGTTGTAAGTGGTTACACGGATGCTAGCTTCCAAACTGATAGGGACGATTCAAAGTCTCAGTTAGGGTTTGTGTTTTTGCCTTAATGGAGGAGCTGTGAGCTGGAAGAATTCCAAGCAAGAGACAGTTGTTGATTCTACAACAGAAGCCGAGTATATCGCTGCAGCTAACGCAGCAAAGGAGGCTGTATGGATTAGGAAATTCATTGGCGAGCTTGATGTAGTTCCTTGCATTGTTGGTCCCGTAGTTCTCTACTGTGATAACAATGGTGCAATTGCACAATCTAAGGAACCTAGATCCCATCAGCGCTCCAAGCACATACTTCGGCGGTTCCATCTTATTCATGAGATTGTCGAATGAGGAGATGTGAACATTTGTAGAGTGCCGACTAAGGAGAATATTGCGGATCCATTGACAAAGCCTCTCGTGCAGAGAAAGCTTGATGTTCATACTAGATCAATGGGTATACGATACCTAAATGATCAACTCTTGTGAGAGTCCTGTGGGTTGCGTGTAAACATATATTTTGTTGGCTATTTGTTATTTATTCATATGATGAATTGTGTACCAAGATTTTTCTTTTATGATTAATAGCAAGTTCTTTTATTATGATTTCTCTATGCGATAGTTAAATGTTAACATAAAAAATACCCTTAGAATGTTCGCTTCCATAGGACATCAAGTACGTGACTTGAATGTGAGAGCCTATGATTTATTTGAAGCTTCATTCTTGAAAGGTACCTGGTCGTAGTATCATCATAGAAATTAAGGATGATGACGATACATTAAGACTAGCATGTGCATTGGCTGATGACCAGTTCTCACAGGTCATGATATTGTGATATCAAGTCATCACGTGGGTACTTGTTAATGAACAAGTTGTACTGGATAGACCCAACCTGAGACTACTTTGTGGATTGTTATCTAAACGTGTCACGAGTAGGTCTCAATTGACAATGGTGTTGTCATCCTTTGAACTGAAGTCACAGCATTCATCAAGTGAGGAAGAGCGTGCTTTGATGCCACTTAAAGTCTTCCTTGGGAAAGGTTGATGATAAGGGTGGTTGTTGGGCACGTTACGAATCATTTGGGTGTTTGTGTGTGAGCAGATATGGGATTTGTCCTCCTATATGACAGGGGTTGCATCCATGGGCCCCTTGATGGAACTGGACTGAGAAATGCATGGCAATGCTTGGTTGAGTCAATATGTGATATTGCATCCATGGGCCCTTCACTTTCACCTGAAACCTCGATACGTATATCGAGTCGTCTCGTTCTCGTCCACCCGCGGGAACCCTACTACGCTGTAGAGGTTTTGCTCCTCCCGTACTCCCCGTAGGGAGCACTCTTCCAGCACTCTGATCGTCTCCTACTTCTCACTCAAGTTATTAGCCCCCTCCTGTCGCAATGGTGTGGGGCGTAGTTGTCGATGGAGTTCACCATTGAGATAATAGATCAAGATACTTGGATTGAGCTATTATGAGGGTGACATGGTCCAAGCCTCTAGTTCTTTCCGGATGTAAGGGACAAAGGGACAAAGGCAACACTGGAACATTGTTCATAATGGCTTATGAGTTATGAACTCTTATTGCTTGGGTAGCAATGATGCATTGCTAGATGCCGCTCATTGTTTGTGAGGTTTTTGGTTTGATACTTTCAAGATCAAGTGGGAGACTGTTGGAGTTCCCATGGTGATCTATAAGTGGTCAAACATGTAATCTCACTGCCAACACGATATAAGCCTGCAGGGTCGCACATAAGAGCATGTGGAGAAGTTGGAAGATTGACTGTGTTGGTAAAGGTTACCAATCACCATAAAGAATGGGGTCCGGCAAATGTCGCCAAGGAGGTTCGTCGAGAATCGTCGACTGTGGTTCGTCGAGAATCGTCGACTGTGGTTCGTCGAGAATCGTCGATTGTGGTTCGTCGAGAATCGTCGACTTTAGTTCGTCGACGATCGTCGACTGTGCTTCGTTGAGAATCGTCGACTGTGGTTCGTCGAGAATTGTCGACTGTGGTTAGTCGAGAATCATCGACTGTGGTTCTTCGAGAATCATCGACTGTGGTTCGTCGACGATCATCGACTGTGGTTCGTCAAGAATCATCGACTGTGGTTCGTCGAGATTCGTCGAGTATCGTCGAGATTCGTCGACTATCGAACTATTTGATACTCGATGAATGCTGATACCCGACGAATCATTCCAGAAACCCTAATATTTTGTGGTCTATGGATAGCGATATTTCTAGGTATGTTTATTCTTCGGGTATAAATTAGGACTTAGGTTTTGGAGTTCTGATCAATCGAAAAATCGGAAGTACCCCGGCCCGACGGAAGTGTTCCGCCGATTCGAGGCCCGACGGAAATGTTCCGTCGATTTGCTCGCTCTGCCGACCTCCTCTCCGACGATAGTTGCCGGTGCTTGTCTTCCTGGAGCGGACCTAGCAGTCCGTGGAAGTGCAAGGTGCAGTCGATCTCCTTTCTCGTTTTTCGTGCGACAAAGTTCGACGATCTCCCGCTCGTGTGGATTTCTGCAGAGACGTAGACGTTATTCTACGTGGGACTCGCCGCCGACAAGATCTTATACATTGGAGCATCTTTGTTGAGTTGTGACTCAACACTGCCAAGGTAATTTTTACCTAGTCATTTCTTAACTTCTTGATTCAATTGTCATGGCCCGATCCCAAATCTCTTTTGGGTTGTTCTTGATTTTATTTTTTTCGCGCGTGCACAAGTGTTGTGCTACGCTGTAGAAAACCAAACAGGAACCACCCCAATTTCTCTTGGGGAGGGCAGGGCAACCAAGGCAAGCAACCCATGTTTGGACAACAACAACAATAATTGGAGCCAAGGAAGCCGACATTGGAAGATGTCCTAACTAAGTTCATGCAAACTACCGATGTTGCCTTCCGTAATCAAGAGGGTTCTATTCGAAATTTTGATAATCAGATTGGTCAGTTGGCAAGGATGGTATCTGAAAGACAACAAGGAACACTTAAGGCAATACTGAGACAAACCCAAAGGAGCATGCTAAAGCAGTTCAGTTGAGGAGCGAGAAAGAGTTACAAGACCCAAGTGGAGTCTAGTGGCGAAGCACCGAACATGACACCGATGGAGTATCAACCTACAGTACCATATCCCGCCAAACTAAACAAGGAGCGCATGGACGCGCAATATGGTAAATTATTATCTATGATTAAACAATTGCATGTTAATTTACCTTTTTCTGATATTATTCAAATGCCCAAGTATGCAAATTTTTGAAGGATTTAATTTCTAATAAAAGGAAAATAGAAGAATTATCTTTAGTCACACTTATTGAAGAATGTTTCGCTATTTTACAAAATAAATTACCACAAAAACTTAAGGATCCCGGTTCATTTTCAATTCCATGTTTAATCGGTGATTTAAAAGTTAATAAATCTTTAGCGGATTTAGGAGCTAGTATAAATTTGATGCCTTATAAATTATATTTGAAATTACGCCTAGGAGAACTTTGCCCGACTAGGATTAGTATTCAACTAGCAGATAGGTCGGTTAAGTATCCTAGAGGCATAGTGGAGGATGTATTAGTTAAGGTAGATAAATTTATATTTCCTGCCGATTTTATTATTCTAGATATGGACGAAAATATCAAAGTGCCACTTATACTTGGTCGTCCATTTCTAGCCACTTCTAGAGCTCTTATTGATGTTTTTGATGGTAAATTAGTTTTGAGAGTAGGGGAAGATGAAGTCACTTTTCAAATTGGCAATACTATGAAACATCTTTAGATAATGATGATTATTGCTTTTTTTCTAATGGTGTTGATAATTTTTTGACTTCTATTAATTCTAATTTTTATTATAAAGATCCTTTAGAAATTTGCATTACTAATTGTGTTCTAGAAGATGAAATTAGTGAAGAAATTGTTGAGCATTTACTTTTTCTAGATAACTCTGTTTCGATGAATGAAAGTACTGAATATAGCTTAATTACAGAAGGAAATCATGAAGTTCATAAGAATAATACTAAGAATCCACCTGTAGTCGAATTAAAAAATTTACCGGATCATCTTGAGTATGCATTCTTAGGAACTAATTTTTCTTACCCAGTTATTATTTCTTCAAATCTTGCTGAGATTGAAAAAAATAAATTAATAACTGTGTTAAAGAAATGTGAAAGTGCAATAGCATGACAAATATATGATATAAAAGGTATTAATCCTAGTTTTTGCACTCATAAAATCCTTTTGGAAGAAAACTATAAGTTATCTATTCAATCGCAACGTAGGCTTAATCCTACTATGAAAGAGGTAGTTAAGGCTGAAATTGTTAAATTGTTAGATGCTGGTATGATATACCCTATTTCCGATAGTTCATGGGTTAGTCATGTCCAAGTCGTTCCTAAGAAGGGTGGTTTAACTGTGGTAAGCAACGATAAAAATGAATTAATTCCAACGCAAATAGTAACAGGTTGGCATGTCTGTATAGACTATAGGAAACTAAACGATGCCACTAGGAAAGACCACTTCCCTTTACCCTTTATTGACCAAATATTAGAACACTTGTCAGGACATTCATATTATTATTTTCTAGATGGACTTTCTGGGTATTTCCAAATCCCTATAGCCCCAGAAGACCAAGAGAAAACAACGTTCACCTGCCCACTCGGTACCTTTGCCTATAGGCGTATGTCATTCGGTCTATGTAATGCCCCCACCACTTTCCAAAGATGCATGTTAGCCATCTTCAACGAGTATGTTGAGGATATCAAGGAAGTGTTTATGGATGACTTCTCCGTTTTTGGAGATTCATTTTATTTATGTTTGAATAATTTAGAGAAAGTTCTGAGGAGGTGTGAGGAGACAAACTTAGTGTTTAGTTGGGAGAAGTGTCATTTTATGGTACAAGAAGGGTTAGTACTAGGTCATAAAATCTCCAATCAGGGAATTCAAGTAGATAGAGCGATGATAGAGACAATAGAAAAGTTACCACAACCCACATCCGTTAAGGCAGTGAGAAGTTTTTTAGGCCACGCTGGATTTTACCGTCGGTTTATTAAAGACTTTTCCAAAATTGCTAAACCACTTACGAGACTTTTAGAAAAGGACACACCTTTTATCTTTAATCAAGAGTGTCTACATGCTTTTGAGTTCTTAAAAGAGAGATTAATTAATTCTCCTATTATGATAGCGCCTGATTTTACTCTGCCATTTGAGATTATGTGTGACGCTAGCATTTTTGCAGTAGGAGCTGCTTTAGGACAACTCCGAAACAAACATTTTCATCCTATATTTTATGCTAGTAAAACACTTAATAATGCACAAGAGAATTATACTACTACTGAAAAAGAACTTCTAGTAGTGGTTTTTGCCTTTGATAAATTTAGATCATATTTAACGTTGTCCAAGGTGGTAGTTTACACGGATCACTCTGCCCTTAGATATTTGCTAGCCAAGGCGGAAGCAAAGCCTCGTTTAATCCGTTGGGTTCTTCTATTGCAAGAATTTGATTTGGAAATTAGGGATAAATGAGGAGCAGAAAACTTAGCGACAGACCATCTTTCACGTCTAAAAAATCCACTACGAGCAATGTTAGATGAATCTGAAATTTCTGATACATTCCCTGAGGAATCGTTATTTGCCTTACCTTCGAATGTAAATCATGATTATCCATGGTTTGCAGATTATGCAAACTATCTTGTGGCTAAGGTCCTCCCAAAGGATTTTTCATATCAGCATAAAAAAAATTTTTTCTCCAATTTGAAATATTACTTTTGGGAGGACCCTTTCCTTTTTTGAATATGTGCAGATTCCGTGATCTGAAGGTGTTTATCAGCGGAGGAAGGGTGGAGAATCCTGGAGCAGTGTCATTCAGGTCCTACTGGTGGTCAATATGGAGCAAATTGCTCTGCGAAAAAGGTTCTTGATTCGGGTTTTTATTGGCCCCTTCTATTCAGGGATGCCCAAAGGTATGTGCTTTCATGTGATTCTTGTCATAAATCAGGTAATATTTCTAAATTACATGAAATGTCGCAAAACTTTATTCTTGAATATGAAGTATTTGATGTGTGGGGGTTAGATTTCATGGGTCCATTTCCAGTTTCATTCCGGAATAAGTATATTTTGGTAGCCGTAGATTACGTATCAAAGTGGGTTGAGGCGCAAGCTTTGCCTACTAATGATAGTAGAGTAGTAATCCAATTTCTCAAATCCTTATTCGCACGATTTGGCGCACCACGTGCACTTATTAGTGATAAGGGTACACACTTCTGTAATCTGCAGCTAGATAAGGTATTACAAAAATATGGAGTTACGCATAGGATAGCCACACCATACCATCCACAAACTAGTGGTCAAGTTGAAGTGTCAAATAGAGAACTTAAGTGAATCATAGAAAAATCCATAGAGGGGAATAAGAAACAATGGTCTATGAAACTAAATGATTGTTTGTGGGCCTACAGGACCGCATTCAAAACACCTATAGGGACCACCCCTTTAAGATTAGTTTATGGTAAAGTGTGTCACTTACCCATAGAATTAGAGCACAAGTCGTATTGGGCAATACGATCTTTAAATTTTGAGACCAATTCTATGGGGGAGAAACGAAAACTTCAACTTAACGAATTAGATGAGTGGAGGACTATGGCTTATGAGAACTCCCGGATTTATAAGGAGAAGACTAAACTATTTCATGACCGTCACCTTCGAAAACCTAAGGTATTCCAAAAGGGTTACCAAGTTCTCCTTTTTAACTCCAGACTCCGTTTATTCCCAGGGAAATTGAGATCTAAGTGGTCCGGACCCTTCATAGTTAAAGACGTCTTTCCCTATGGTACCGTTGAGCTATCTCATCCTGAGAAAGGAGATTTTAAAGTCAACGGTCACCGCTTAAAACCTTACTACGGTGCACTTCCTTCAAACTTCACTCGTTTAGAAACTTGCCTCTTCCTAGACAAAGAGTACATATAGTTTAATAAATGTTCTATATAATTTGTTAAATTTTTGATAAAAATCTTAGATGACTGTTAATCCAAACCTAAAAAAAAAAATTTTAATGGGGAGAATTTTCATAGTCAGAGGAGAACATGGGTATCCACACGGTCGTATGGGTAGCCGTGTCCGTAGCTTTGCACTAGACCCAGCCGTGTCTAGTGTAAAATCCAGCAGAGAAGAGTTTCTCCCGAGCAGCATACGGCTGGACACACACTCGTGTGCATTGCCGTGTGCGTGTTCGACTTTTAGTTGATTTCGTCCCGAGCACCACATGGCTACCTACCCAGCCATGTGTGTGGCCGTGTCATTAGTAGATGATTCCCGAGCACAACACGGTGTAACACACACCCGTGTGTTGTGCCGTGTTCGTGAGCGTTCAAACCAATTTTTTTTCCCGAGAAGGACACGGCTACACACATGGCCATGTGCATAGCCATGTTAAGCAAACACCCAATCACCTGGCTGTGTCCCATATAAACCTGGGAAAGGCGGCATAATTCCAGAGCACCACACGGGAAACTACACGCCCGTGTGGGTTGCCGTGTGATTCAGCGCATTTTACATTAAAAAAGCCAGAGCATGACACGGGTATCTACCCGGCCGTGCTCTCAGCCGTGTTTTGTAATACACGGCTATACACCCAGCCGTGTGCACATCCATGTAGTAGGTGCTGATTATTATTGCATTCGTCTAGAGAAGGACACGGGTCCACACACACCCGTGTTGTGTACCGTGTCCGCACCCATCACCTGTCAGTTTGAGCACACGGGCTGTCAACACGGCCGTATTGCTGACCGTGTCCAACTAACACGCGCACTTTCCCGTGAATTGACCACACGTCTCCTTGGAGACCGTGTTTCCCGCGCTCGTCGATTCCCTAACACGGGTGCAGACACGGCCGTGTGTCCACACGTGTTCGTCTTCTTTTTATAGGGGCAGAAATTTTCATTTCTCACCATCATCCCCACCTTCCCCTCTTCCAATCCCTGCATCTATTCCAGCTGGGTACAGCAGCACCTCCTCCAAATTCGTGGATTCTCCTCTTCTCTTCGCAATCAATCATCATCGGTACAATTTCTGGGTTTTCATTCGTCAAATCTCTTCTTATTTTCTTCCTCCCCATTCTCTTTAGAATTTTTCCTTTGTTTTTAGATCATGTCATCATCACGAAGCCAAGGCGGTCGCCGACGTCGGCCGGAGATTCAAGCGTTGTCTACGGAGAGGCGCGACGCCGCTCAACTGCTAGTCTTCAAAGATGCATTCCATACAAATCGCTATAATCTCCTGCAATCCAAGAAATTCCAGGATATACGATCAATAGACTTGGACATCCTGGAAACCATAGATCTCACGGCAAATGTACTGGAACTAATTTTTGTCATAGGGTGGCAAGGGTTTTTTGCCATAGAGGAGTTAGGTGTTCGAGAACTCACGCTCGAGTTCTTGTCCACTTTCTATTTGAACCTTCGACCCTTCTTGACCGAGAATGAAAGACCAACCAAGGGAATTATCTCCTTTCAGGTAGGAGGCACTTTCTATACACCATCCCTCCTCCAGTTCACCCAACATTTAGGGGTGTATGAGGAGGCATTTCTCTTTAGTGACGCCTACACTGCTCTGCATTTTGATCTTCCCAATCGCGACCAGGCGGGCGATATTTGGCGCCGTCTATCCATTGACGTCGATCCCTACGAAGCCAAGAGGTCTAAGGCCTCAAAGATGGATTCCCCTGCCCTATATTATATCCACCATCTACTTAGTCATACCCTGAGCGGCCTGGGAGAAAGCTCTGGCGTTGTTAATCGTCAGGACATCCTCTATTTACATAGCATGACAGCCCGTTATCCTATCCACTTGGGGTACATGCTCACCTAGTTCATTCTTCATCAGGAGGATAAATCCCACGTCGGGTCTATTTACGTACCCCCCTACATCACCCACCTAGTGAAAAATATGGGCATTCTCCCATCTTACCCCCCGATGACTGTGGTAGAGAAGACTGTGCCCATCATCATGGCCAGTCTTCGATCCATCCGCCTAGTCACCGCCCGTCAGGGCCGGGGTGGGATTACATATACCATTGCGAGCTGTGGACGATATGTACCAGCCGCTATCCACGACGATGAGTTCGATCCATACCTAGATATGCCTCTCATCCCACCAACCCGCTAGACGTATACTCAGGGAGATTCCTCTACTGCCCATCCTCCGCGGCAATCTCGTTACGCGCAGGAGCTACAACATTTCTATGAGACCCAGCTCTCGCCGCGCCTTCAGCGTTTTGAGGAGACGTAGTAGCGGACTGAGGACGCCATATATTATATCCGGAATCACTTAGGGATCACCAGCCAACCACGACCAGCTCCTCGCTAGCCTCCGACCCAAGATGATCAGGATGGCAGTCCTATGTACTTCTGATTTATATCACTGTCTATTTATTATTATTATTATGATCATGTATTATCATTCTCAGTATCCATTATAAAATTTGCCTTGTTCCTTTCTGTGCTCCTTTATATTCATGATCATCAATTCTTTATATACTGGTGCAATTTCTCTCTCATTTTTTTTACATTGCAATGAGGATATTGCAACAATCTGCCTCCTCTATAGCCGGCTGGGCAGACTCATTCTGCATTCGGCCAGCTTGCCCTCAAGTTTCTCGGCATCCTCTTCTACCCAGCAACGGGCGAGCTCCTCCGCAGCTCACACAACCCAACGTGAGCTCGCTCAGCAGCAGGCGCAGACTCGTCCCAGTCTGTCAACAGCAACAGCAGCAAGACCAGCTCCAAGTACCTAACCGTGCGGCCTGGCACGGACTCCTCAGATTCATCTTTGAACTTGCACAGCTCACCGCCTCACCGGTGGTGATGTTACCAAGACCGTTGCCTCCTCGGGCTATAAATATGCCCCCATACCTCTCATTCGAGGAAGCACGAGATGACATGGTAGTGGCGTCAAGGTCCAGGAATCAATTCCTGCGGACTCGGTTTCCTAGTCCGCGCGACCTGCTCCCAGTTTCTTCTCTCAGCTCGATCAAGCAATCCGCCCGGCTAATTCCAGCGAGCTCCTTGATCAGCTAACCGCGCGGTCTGCCGACCTCCCTGGTCAGTCCGCGCGGCCTCTGACACTCTCCTCTCCTTAGCCGCCAGCTTCACCACTTATACCCTTTACTATGCTTTCCATGTAAAGGTGCAACCTCTAGCTGTAACTTCAGTAATAATCAAAGGACAGCCCGTCACAAGAGGGGCATTCAGGCCAAGATGGGCGAAGTCTGCTATTGTCGCTGCTAGCGACCCTCTCTTCCGTTTTTCTCTCTCGATCTAACCTTCAGAGCCCAACTGCCAAAGTAAAGTCTTCTCGACAGCTCCTGATCAAGCTTCTTCTCCGCTCGAGCAAGCTTCTTCTCTGCTCGAGCAATATTCTCCCTTGCTCCGTCAAGCCTCTCCTCTATCCCTGCAACCCTCTTATCCTACTATCATGTGAGATCGAACAACCCATTAACTGGGCGGTGTCGCATTTCGCGCATCAATAGTTAACACGGGACCTTCAGATCTCGATCTGTCAGTAAAATCAGTGGTTACTCATGTCAGACCATCAACCAGCCGAGAGCCTTGCTCCAAGTGCTAGTGAGGATTCTCTTTGGGAGGCCTTGGAGAAATCTTGTAGAGAAACTGCACAACAGTTTCAAGCGATCAACCGTACTCTAGCTGCCATCGCTCAAGATTGGAAGCACAATCTTCAGCAGCACCAGCTCCTCCAATCAATCCAGCAACAGCATCCGAGACTCCTCAAGTCTACCCACCGGCCTATCTGCCGGTCTATCCTCCTTTCAACACTCCAACCTTTCTTCAAGGGCCTATAGTCCCTTTGCGGTCTCAGAATAACGAGTTTGCAGCTCGTCAGAACTTCTTCCGAGAAGCTGCCCGAGGAAGTTCGACAAGATTACTAAATTTTCAGGGAAGTTATCTTTTGGAACACCCTATTACTGATTTGGGTAAGGATCACTATGTCCATAGGATTGCGTCTTGACCTCATTGTATAGATTTAAAGGTCAACTAGAATAGGTCTAAGGCTTAGTACTTAGGTTTGAAAGCTGCGCCCAAGACCTGCTAGTTCAGATTACAAGTGCAGAAGACTAAGGCAATTATCATCGAGCTCAGTTCAACGATTCGTCGAACTCGGTTCGACGATCTCCGAGCTCAGATCGACGTTTCTGTCTCAAGTTAAAATCCAGATCTCTGAGCTCAGTTCGACGATAGTCAAGCTCAGATCGACGTTTTTGTCTTAAGTTAAAATCCAGTCTCTGAGCTCAGGTCGACGATAGTCGAGCTCAGACCGACGATTTTCTTGAGAGATCGACGATGTCAGGATTTCCAATTCAGTCAGTTATGGAATTCAAATTTCTTCATATCCAGCATTTAATACAAAGGATTTTGTAGCCGTTTCAATCAATCTGGAGCAAGTTTCAAGGAGACTAAAAGGGAATGTTTCTTAGGACTTTCCTCCAGAGATAGTTATCAATTAAGGAAGTCATTTATGACTGGCCAACGGCTATCTAGAAGATTGGATTTCAATATATCATTTTCAGACAATAAAGACAGAGAACAATAATAAGAGAAAACTAAGAACAATATCTGAGATTTGTGAGACACACACAAGAACTACAGGGTTACAGTATCTCATCTCTGATTCAAGTTTTTCCAGGCTTCATCAATCAAGACTCTAGACACAACATATTTCATCCTTTGCTGAAATCATCATTTGCTGGAGATCTCATCTTACTGAAGGCCTATCACCCTGTGCCAAGCTTCTTCTCCTGACCTACTGCTAATCTCAGGGGGAGCTTTGACATCATCAATCCACTAGTCTTCTCTTTGATTATTGACAGAGAAGAACACCTTCACTCCTTTTATTTTCTTTTGCTGTAAAAGGGTTATTCAAAACTTCCTTCAAAAGTTTTGTTTTTGGTTTTTGAGACCTTGTCAAAACTAAGTGGTGGCAAGACACCTGATCAAAACATCTATTTTGGTTTTTAAGCACATTATCAAAAGCTCATTGGTGCCCAAGACACCTGATCAACTATTCTTGCAGTGGATTCCTACCTAGGGTGGTAGAAGAGTGGATGTACCCAGGTTGATTAGGGAACTACTATAGCTCCTTGTGTCTTCTGGTTATTTGTGTTTTATTTACTTTGTGCTGTGAATTAGTTTTTTGTTTTACTTTATTTTGTTTACTGCAAGCACAATACACTATAATTAAATTAAGTCTTTCACTGCCAATTAGTTTTTAATTTGCAAAATTATTTAAAAATACTCTATTCACCCCTCCCCCCCTCTAGTGTAAAGGTGGATCTTACCCGCACTTTCAATTGGTATCAGAGAGAGGTTGGTTATTCAACAACTAGATCTTCACTAGGTTAGTTATTTTACAGGCTAACACCTGAACCAAAAGATCTCTGATAAGATCAATCTTTAATAGAGGGTTGCTATTTCTATTATATTTATTTTTATATAAATCCATGGCACAGAACAAAGACTATACAAGCACCAGACCTCCAGTGTGCAATCTTTCTAAGTTTGCACTTTGGAAGGCAAGGATTAGATTATACATGAATTCTATTGATGAGGATATCTTTAATTCTATTTTTACAGTGTGTCCAAGAGCTCAAGAAACCGCAAGTACAAGTGCTATTCCACCCCCTTCAAGAATAGATGTAGACATCAAGAAGTGGAAAGTTGCTGATGCAATGACAATGAATATATTGGCTCAGACAATGTCTGATGATATATTTCAGAAAGTAGCTGAATGTAAATCAGCAAAGGAAATCTGGGACAAGCTATCTGAGTTTGTGTCAGGATCTGTTGATGAGAGAAAGGACAGAAGATCTCATCTCATAACTCAATATGAGAACTTCAAGAAGGGAGAAACTGAGTCAGTAGCTACATGTATAACAGACTCAGTCTAATTGTCAGTGAATTGAAAACTTTGGACAAGGAGATCTCACTAACTGAACTCAATGATAAGATCCTAATGTGCTTCCCCAGCACTTAGGACTCAAGGATCTGGCCAATCAAGGATGCCAGAAGCTTGAATGAGATCACCACTGAAGCTCTATTGGGCAAGCTCAAGTCTTATGAGTTGCTCATCAAAAATAGAGAGGAAGAGCAAAAGACAGCTTCTCCAACAATAAGGAAGGAGAAGATAATTTCTTTTAAAGCTATAGAAGAACAACCTGAGGACAAGGTCATAGGAAATGAAGAGCTAATGAGCCTACTAGCCAAAGATTCTACAAGAAGGCTAGAAAAGACTTCAGGAAAAGGTCATCCAGAGGCCATGAAAAGCCAAGGTATGACAAATCTAGTAATAAAGAGATTATTTGTTTTTGATGTAGGAAACCAGACCACATTGTGCCTGACTTCCCAAAGAATCAAAACAAGGACAAGAAAGATAAGAAAGAAAGAAGAAGAGATAAAGACTTCAGGAGAAATAATTATGACAAATCCTCCTCCAACAAAAACAAGCATACCAGGAAAGGATTTGTAGCTGAGACTTGGAGTGAGACTGAAGAAGAATCAGATACTTCATCAAGCTCAAGTGATGATGAAGATGATGCCCAAGAGAAAGACTTCTGCATGATGGCTATCAATGCCTCTCAGCACAATTCAGATGCAGAACAAGAGCCAGGATCTGAATCTGAACCTGAAGCTGAAGAAGATCAGGTAATAGATTCTTTTGATTTTTATTCAGAGGGCTTTAGATTTGAGTTTAAGGCATTGTGTTTAGACCTACTCAAGTCTGAGAAAGAGATTATCTCTCTCAGAAATCAACTGTCTGAACACAGCACTTTAAAATCAGATAACCTCAAACTCTCTGAGGAGTTAGAATGCTGTAAGGAGCAGATAGCTTCACTGAAAAGTGAACTATCTAAGGCAAAGAAGTTTGAAGAATCCCTCAATGAGAGAAGCATCAGACTGATGGACATCACAAGCACAGTGAATTCAAGACTTAACAGTGCACTAGGCTTGGGTGCTTCATCCAGCCAACCTATAGTATTAACAACCCCAATCAAATTTATCTCAGATAAAGGAAAGGGAGTTGTAGAGGTGGCTAGGAAGAATTCTGATATTCCTAAGAAAAACAAGGTTCAACGGAAAATGTCGAACAGAGCTCGACAATCTCTGAACGGAGCTCAGCGATCTCAAGCTGAATCGTGGAACTCAGGTCGACGATCTCTGAACTCTGAACTCAGGCAAAGTCGATCTTCGAACGGAGCTCGACGATCTGAACCAAGATCGTCGAACTTAGCTCAGAGATCGTCGAATAGAGCTCAGAGCTTTGAACATTTTTTTAAGGGTAAGTCAAACTTTAATCCTAGATGTCCTACATCCTAAGGCTTCAACCCTTATGCTGAATGGATAATACCTCCTAGGAGATATCATCCTGAAGGCTATAAGAGTCAACCAGGGATGTCCTTTATTTCAGATTTTAAAGGTTATCAACCTAGGCCCAAGGTAAACTGGGTCAAAAACAAATAAATTGTTAAATGTGCAGGTGAAGACCTATCCAACAATAAACCAGCAATGGTATCTGGATAGTGGGTGCTCAAAGCACATGACAGGGAGCAAGGATAATCTTACATCCTTCAAAGCCAAGCTTAGACCCAAGGTCATATTTGGAGACTCAAACTTTGGACAGACCAAGGGATATGGTGCAGTCCAGATAGGGTCAGTCACATTCAAGAAGGTTGCCTATGTGGAAGGACTGAAGCACAACTTAATCAGCATCAGTCAATTGTGTGATGAAGGCTACCAGGTAACTTTCAACAAATATTCATCCAAAATCAAATCAGAGGACAACACAACTGTTTTGATAGGTAAAAGGAAAGGTAACATCTATCTTGTAGATTTTCAATCAACTAAGGTAGATATCTGTTTGTTCAATTCTATTAGTAAACCAAATGAGCTACGTCATAAGAGATTAGGATATGTAAACCTTAGAACCGTTGCTAGCCTATCCAAGGACAACCTTGTTAGAGGACTACCTTCTGGCCTTTATAAGAAGGAAGGACTTTGCTGGGCTTGTCAATTAGGCAAGCAAACTAAAAATAGCTTTAAGTCACTAAATAAGAGTGATTCACCTAAAATTTTGTATCTGTTACACATGGATCTGTTTGGACCCATTACAGTACAAAGTTTAGGAGGGAAATCTTACACTTTAGTAGTTGTAGATGACTTCTCTAGATTCACATGGGTGTTCTTTCTGAGGAAGAAGTCTGATAACTTTAAGTGTTTGACAGAGTTTCTCAAATGCATACAGATTGAGTTCAATACTCACATTGCCCCGATTAGAAGTGATCATGGGACAGAGTTTGATTCTCTTCTTATGCAAGAGTTCTGTCAGAGTGAAGGGATCAGACACACTTTCTCAGCTCCTAGAACTCCTCAACAAAATGGGGTAGCTGAAAGGAAAAATAGAACCCTTATTGAATCTGCTACTATATTGTTGACAGATGCTCACCTTCCTCTATCCCTTTGGGCAGAGGCAGTGAACACCTCAAACTATGTGTTGAATAGAAGTTTGATACATAAGCTTAAGGGCAAGACTCCCTATGAATTACTCAAAGGGAAGAAACCTAAAGTAGACTATTTCAAAATTTTTGGTTGTATTTGTTACATACATAATAATGACAAGAAATATATAGCAAAATTTCAAGCCAAAACTGATGAAGGAGTGTTTCTGGGATACTCCATGATCAACAAGGCTTATAGGGTTTATAACAAATCATCTCTTAAAATTGAAGAATCTGTACATGTGTCTTTTGATGAAACAACATGTCTTACAAGGAGAAGAATACTTCTACCATAGAACCTTTGCAGGTACATTCTCTTTCAGAAAATTTAGACAGGTTACACATCATTGAAGAGGATACAACACCTTCACCTATCCAACAAAAAGGTGAAAGCAGTGAAGATGAAGAAGACACTCAACATCTTGGTGAGAACCACATTGAAGAGCCAGTTGTTGTTCCACAAGAGGAAACAACAACACAGGTTGGTGAACAATCAACACCCCCTGTTGATTTAGTAACATCAAGAGATCATCAAATCTCCCAAGTGATTGGAGACATCTCAGCTGGTGTGCAAACCATAAATCAGGTCAACCAAAATCTGATGCACACCTGCTTTCTTTCTCAAATTGAGCCTCAATCAATACAAGATGCAGAACAAGATCCACACTGGATCATTACAATGCAAGAGGAGTTACATCAATTTGAAAGAAACAAGGTTTGGGAGCTAGAGCCAAGGCCAAATAATCATCTCATTCTTGGAACAAAATGGGTATTCAGGAACAAATTAGATGATCAAGGCATTATTGTAAGGAATAAGGCAAGGCTAGTTGCACAAGGATACTCTCAAGAAGAAGGAATAGATTATGACCAGACTTTTACACCAGTTGCAAGGTTAGAGGCCATAAGAATATTCCTAGCCTATGAAGCTCACAAAAGATTCAAAGTTTATCAAATGGATATGAAGAGTTCATTTCTAAATGGAGATATCAAGGAAGAAGTCTATGTCAGACAACCCCCAGGTTTTATCTCTCCTACTCATCCTGATCATGTTTTTAAATTGCATAAAGCATTATATGGTCTCAAGCAAGCTCCTAGAGCATGGTATGAGACCTTAGCATGCTTTATTTTGGAAAATGATTTTAAAAGGGGTAGAGTAGACCAAACTCTTTTCATTAGAACCCATAGGTCCAATATCCTACTAGTATAAATTTATGTAGATGACATTATCTTTGGATCTACTGATTCAAACTTGTGCAAAAGGTTTTCAAACCTAATGCATTCAAAATTTGAAATGAGTAGCATGGGTGAGCTTTCCTTCTTTCTAGGATTACAAGTCAAACAGCATGCTGATGGCATATTCATTTCTCAAACCAAGTATGCAAAAGAGTTGGTTAAGAAATTTGGTATGTCTGAAGCATCCTCTATGAAAACACCTATGTCTACTAATGTTGTATTAGATGCTGATGAACATGGGAAACCTATTGATCAGGCAACATATAGAGCAATGATTGACTCTTTATTGTATCTTACAACTAGTAGACCTGACATAATGTTTGCTACATGCATCTGTGCTAGATTCCAAGTAAGCCCTAGAGAGTCACACCTAACATTAGTAAAAAGGATTCTTAGGTATGTGAAAAGTTGTCCAAATCTAGGTCTCTGGTATCCAAAAGATTGAGGATTTGAATTAACTGGAATTTCAGATGCTGATTATGCATGATGTAGAGAAGACAGGAAAAGCACCAGTGGAACTTGTCAGTTTCTTGGTGACAGACTTGTCTCCTAGTTTTGTAAGAAACAAACATCTGTGTCCACATCAACTACTGAAGCTGAATATATGGCAGTAGGTAGTTGTTGCTCACAGATATTGTGGATTCAAAACTGGCTCCTAGACTATGGTTACAACTTAGATAAGTCAAAAATCTTTTGTGATAACACCAGTGCTATTTCCATAGCCCAAAATCCATTCCTCCATAATAGGACAAAACATATAGAGATTAGGCATCACTTCTTAAGAAATAATGTTGAAAAGAATAAAATTGAACTTCAATATCTCCCAACTGATTTGCAAAGGGGAGATATTTTCACCAAACCCTTGGATAAAAAGAAACACACATTCTTCCTGAATCAGTTAGGAATGTTAGATGGAGGAAGTTTAAATTAAGATCCAAGATTTTAAAACTTTAAAAATTGACCAAGACTAGGCAAAAAATTTTAATTTCTCTAGTGTCTGTAGGTTCTTTCTGAACTCTGAACTGCGCTCGACGTTTTTCCCAAAGATCGTCGAACGGAGATCGACGTTCTCATGATATCGTCGAACGGAGCTCAGCGTTTTCCAGACAGTGCTAGGCTATCTCTTTCCGGTCAGAGATCGTCGAAGGGAGCTTGACGCTCTCCAATATCGTCAAACGCAGATCGACGATGTTGAAGACCTTTAAGATTCCTTTAGAAGCCCAGATCATCGAACTGATTTCAACGATCTTTCCTTTTCTGCTTCGAACCCTGATATAAAAATCATTTTTCAGTTGTCGTTCTCTTTTTGCGCATTCATACTTTCTGCATAGCTTTTCTTCCCTCCAAACCCTTCTACACTTGGTCTTGTTTATTTGCTTTTGCAGGAAAAACATGGTCGTTTCAGTTGCTGCCTTAGCCGCGATGAAGTTTGATACCGGATTTGACATCGACATGGACTCGTTTGAAGGCAGTGATCAGATATTCAAGGACATTCTAGAACTTTTTAAGGAACAACAGTTGGTGACAATCATGACTATAAGGATTAAGCTGGCTGCAGATGAAATCAAAGAATGGGTATACACAGCTCATAATCTGGATAAAAATACAGTTGTCGGGACTATTTCAGGAACCCAGGTATCCCTCACTCCCGCACTTCTGACAGAAGTTTTTCAATTAAGTACTGGACATGATACTGTTGAGTTGTCTGGAGAAGAATTTTCTGTTATGCTAGATAGAATGGGACATAATGCAGCAAACCCTAATAAACTTCTTAAGAAAAATCTTTCAGTAGAATACAGGTTTTTGGCTGATGTAGTGGGAAAAGTTCTCTTAGCCAAACATGCTTCTCATAATACAATCTCTAGGTATCAGTTCTGTTTAATGGCTGGTATAGTTGATAAGAAACATCTGAACTGGGGAGAAATCTTTTTTGATTTAATTAAGAAGAAAATTAACAAGAACTTTGTTAACTTTGGGAGGATAGTAGGCTTGTTTTTAAACAACATATGCCCCCAACTGCTTGTGTCAAATGGTATGCACATAAATGCTTCCAAGAGACTCTCCTGTGCTCTCTTTGGAAAGTGGGATAGGCAGATTGACA
The DNA here is from genome assembly GCA_039513925.1 of Platanthera zijinensis. NCBI lineage: Eukaryota > Viridiplantae > Streptophyta > Magnoliopsida > Asparagales > Orchidaceae > Platanthera > Platanthera zijinensis. Next base: position 121,796,267 of record CM077096.1, read on the forward strand.
AACCTAGCAGGGGTCCTGCAGCTAACACCACTTCAGGCACAAGGACTGTTTCAGTCTCTTCCCCTCAGGCAACTGGTCCCTTAGAAGAATTGCCTGCTTCCTCCTCCTCATCTCCACCATCTCCACCTCTAGTTTCCTCAACCATCCCTACATCCCTTATCATAGTTTCCTCAACCATCTCAACCATTTCTCATCCCCCATCTCAATTTCATCTCCAACAATCTTTTCACCACCTCCAGCCACTCTTTTAGAACAATTTCATCCTCTACATCTCTATCCCCCTCTAGACCTTGACTCATCCATACATTTTCCATCATTCAACCTCATAGATGACTCCTACATGGATGATTCTCATTCATCTCCTCAAGAGCTTCCATCCTCTTCCACCTCCTACCAACAACTACTTCAAGAAATCTTAGCTCAGCCCTCATTCACCCCATCCATAACCACAGTCACTCCATCCATTACCATCCCAGTTACATCCATCACCACCATCCCTATATCTGAACCATCCATACCCCATCCATCAACATCAACTCCACACATTTCTGCAGCTCCACCAACTACATCAACTTCTGCAACTTTCTTCTCTATCTCTACTCAAGCCTCCCTTGAGCAAGTAGATATTCTTGCTCTTGCAGATAAGCTATATGAGATGTTAGCTCCCAGGATAACACTCCTGCTAGAAGCCTCCGTGGCTCTTCTTCTAAAATCCATCCAGGATTTATCTACAAGGCTTTCTTCTTCCCATCTTCCTCAAGAAATCCCTTCCTTGGGGTGCCTTGATCCAGTCTATACTGAATCCAGGTAGGGGGAGATGCCCAATGAAGTAGTCATGCTGCCTGCTGAAGTTTCAGACTTCATGCAAAGTTCAGAAGAAGTGCCAGATCTTCCAGATCTTGCAGCTCCAGCTCCAGTTCCATTTTTTAGTACAATTGACTTCAGGTCACTGCTTTCAGATTTTGATGCTCTATATATCAGATATCTTCCAGCCCAAGATGCTTAAGATCTTACTAAGGCTATTGTTCATGTTTTTAGTTTTGATCCCAGCTTGATATTATCATATATCAATTCAATCAAGGCTGTGGAAATTACTGCTGCTGATGTTTGTATTGATACTGCTATTGATGATAATGATATGATAATCACAGAGGCTAGTCTTTTAGAGTTTGATGATATTGATTCAAAGCCTGCTGTTATTGCTTCAGAGTCTGATGCTAGTGTTTCTACTTCTGCTTCTGTCAGTGCTGCTACTTTTGCTCTTGCTCCAGCTCTTGTTACTGCTCCTGTTCCTACTGCTGCTGCTTCAACTAAACAATAGCAGGAATACATAAAGAGGATTGATGATATGTATGACAATCCCCAAAGTTAAGATAGTGATGAATTCAGGACTGATTCTGATGATTCCTCTACAACCATTGCAAGGAAGAGAAAAGTAAGAAGTAAAGCAATGAAGAGGGTTTCTCTAGAGAAAGCCACTAATGATAATTATATTTTTTACTATATATTGCATGATTGTCCTATTACTTAACACTGGATGTAATTTTCTAAGAACCAGTTGAAGGCTATGAGGAAGAGAAGGAAATATGACCAAGGCACATCTCATTATCCTCCTCCTTCTCCAGGTGCCGGATCTGGTGGAAGTTCAGCTCATCAAACCTCTCATACAACATCTCAAAGTTCATCTCAGGTTCAAGAACGATTTCAATCCAGAGGACATCAGCAAAGAGGCTACCAGTCAAGAAGAGGTCAATACAGAGGAAATCAAAGAGGTTATAGAGTTTATTCAAGAGGACAGTCTAGACAGCATCCTTATCAAAGGGAAGGACAAGGCCCAACTGATTCAACTTCTGGTCCATTCCCTTATAAGCTCAAAGAAAATGTTCCCTCAAGAGCTCCTCCTTCTGACACTATTAACAGATATGAACCTCCCTTATCTTATGAAGATCCAGAGAACAACCCAGTCTCTTGGACAGCAAGAATGAAGGAGTTAGCTGCATTATATCAGATAAGGAAAGCCAGAGAACAAGGAAAAGACACTTCCAATATTTCAACATTGTCTGAATAGAGAAAGAAAGAGCTTGAAAGATATTCTTCCAGAAAATTCTTTGATCCAGAAAGATACATGGAATTGCACCCAGAGGCAGTTGTCCCTAGAGCCAAATCTCAAACTACCCTTGGTGCTGCTGATGACAGAAGATGTATGAGAGAAGCTGAAAACCCCAACAGGGAAATCCTTTTCAAAAAGGGCAAGGAAAAGGACTGATAGTGTAAGACTGAACTATATATATCTCTCTCTGAACAATCTGTGTGATTATTCATATGCTTCTACAATGCTGTTATTTAATCTTCTGCAATGTTGTATTTGTTTCTGCTTGTCTGCATTTAAATTCTTAAATCTTGTAAATAGTAATCCTAACCCAAATAGGGGGAGATTGTTGGAACACCCTATTACTGATTTGGGTAAGGATCACTATGTCCATAGGATTGTGTCTTGACCTCATTGTATAGATTTAAAGGTCAACTAGAATAGGTCTAAGGCTTAGTACTTAGGATTGAAAGCTGACCCCAAGACCTCCTAGTTCAGATTACAAGTGCAGAAGACTAAGGCAATTATCGTCGAGCTCAGTTCAACGAGTCATCGAACTCGGTTCGACGATCTCCAAGCTCAGATCAACGTTTCTGTCTTAAGTTAAAATCCATATCTCTGAGCTCAGTTCGACAATAGTCGAGCTCAGATCAACGTTTCTCTGAGCTCAGGTCGACGATAGTCGAGCTCAGATCGACGATTTTCTTGAGAGATCGACAATGTCAGGATTTCAAATTCAATTAGTTATGGAATTCAAATTTCTTCATATCGAGAATTTAATACAAAGTATTTTATAGCCGTTTCAATCAATCTGGAGCAAGTTTCAAGGAGACTAAAAGGGAATGTTTCTTAGGACTTTCCTCCAGAGACGGTTATCAATTAAGGAAGTCATTTATGACTGGCCAACGGCTATCTAGAAGATTGGATTTCAATATATCATTTTCAAACAATAGAGACAGAGAACAATAACAAGAGAAAACTAAGAATAATATCTGAGATCTGTGAGATACACACAAGAACTACAGGATTACAGTATCTCATCTCTGATTCAAGTTGTTCCAGGCTTCATCAATCAAGACTCAAGACAAAACGTATTTCAGTATTTGCTGAAATCATCATTTGCTGGAGATCTCATCTTATTAAAGGCCTATCACCCTGTGCAAAGCTTCTTCTCCTGACCTACTGCTAATCTCAGGGGGAGCTTTGACATCATCAATCCACTAGTCTTCTCTATGATTGTTGACAGAGAAGAACACCTTCACTCCTTTTATTTTCTTTGCATTGATTAGCCATAACAGAACTATAGCAGCCTTTATCTAGAAGATCGTTGAAATCAGTTCGATGATCTGGGCTTCTAAAGGAATCTTAAAGGTCTTCAACATCGTCGATCTCTGTTTTGCTCATAATACAATCTTTCAGTAGAATACAGGTTTTTGACAGAGAAGAACACTCTTCCCTTTGCATTGATTAGCCGATATTTGCAAGTTCTATCCAGGTACTTACAACTTAGTTTTATATCATACTTGTGATTTACTTCTCTTGTAGAAGTTAACAGGAGCTTACAAGCCTCCTTTAGGTACTTGCAAGTTATCATTATTCTCTTTCCCTCCTTCATTGTTTTGTAGAACCCATTAGGATACATTAATGTCTTCTTCATTTTACAAAAGCAACCTAGGTACGCATAAGACGTACCTATTTCCGCCGATGTTAATTCTTTCCTTCGCAGGAAAAAGACAGGCATTAGCAGATTTTTCTGAGGAGAAACATCAGGTTCCATCTCTCCTTACCCCTTCCTTTTCTCGAGGGAAGGATCACGATTTTTGTGGGTCTCCTACTTTTTCGAAGTTCTATTCGGAACTTGAAAAAGTGCGGTGATTATATTAACCCAGAAATCGGCGATCCCTCCTAAGGTAGCCAGTTCTCAAGTCGCGGCATGCTCCAGGAGGTCGCGGCCTATCAGCCTCTCCTTCTAAGGGTGGGCAGACTGACCTCTCAGTCCGATCAGTCTACGCGGCTAGGGCGATCTCCCTGGTCTGACCTCCCAGGTCGCACAGTAGCCGCTCGTTCTGCATGGGCTGCGGACTTCTTCCTCAATCCACTCATGTAGGCCGCGCGGTTGGATAGGTTAACTGTGTGGTGGTTCATTTTTCTTCCTCAGGTGCGAACTACTCCACTAAGTGGCAGACTCGTTTTACCATCCTTCTAGACCACATGGTAAATGCTCAGCCAGAGGCAGCGACTTGCTCCTTCTATTCAGCAGAAGGTGGCGGACTCAGTCTTCAATCCGCCAAAGGGAGGCAGACTCGCTCCTCCATCCAGCTCTCCAGCCCGTGCATCCAGATGGCGACCAGCCCTCCTATCCGCCAGCTATAGGCGGACTCGATTTCAGCCCTCCAGGTCGCTAACCCTCGTCCCCAAACAAACGATACCACCAGTCAACAGCAGCTCTCGCCAATAGGTGTGACCTGGACTCTTTAGTCTGCCAGGTCGGCAGTCCTTGTCGCCAAGCAATGACGACAAGCCTCCAGCAGGTAGCCTACTCAACTTGTCTGCCGCGTGTTAGGCGGGCTTGTCTCGCAGTCCTCCAGTTGAACCCCAGCTTGGAAACAGGCGATCTGCCTTCTCTATAATGAGCTGGGTGAACTAGTTCTGCATTCCGCCAGCTTGCCCTCCAGTTTCTTGCCGTCCACTTCTACCCAGTAGTGGGCGAGCTCCTCCGCAGCTCGCATAACCCAGCGTGAGCTTGCTCGCTCAGCAGCAGGGGAAGACTCGTCCCAGTCTGCCAACAGTAGCAGCAACAACAATACCAGCTCCAAGTCCCTAACCGCGCGGCCTGGCGCGGACTCCACGGACTCAACTTTGTACTCGCACAACTCACCGCCTCACCGGTGGTGACATTACCAAGACCGTTAGCTCCTCGGGCCTATAAATAAGCCCTCATACCTCTCATTCGAGGAAGCACGCGATGACACGGCAAAGGCGTCAAGGTCAAGGAATCAATTCCTGCGGACTCGGTTTCCCAGTCCGCGCGACCTACTCCCAGTTTATTCTCCCAGCTTGATCAAGCAGTCCGCCTGGCAAAGTCCAGCGAGCTCCTTGATCAGCTAATCGTGTGGTCTGCCAACCTCCCTGGTTAGTCCGCGCGGCCTCTGACACTCTCCTCTCCTTAGCCGCCAGCTTCCACCTTGTACCCTTTACTCTGCTTTCCATGTAAAGGTTACACCTCAAGCTGTAACTTTAGTTTTAATCAAAGGAAAGCCTGTTGCAAGAGTGGCATTTTGTCCTTGATGGGAGAAGTCTGCTGTTGCTGCTGCTAGCGGCCCTCTCTTCTGCTTTTCTCTCTCGTTCTAACCATCAGAGCACAACCGCCAAACTAGCGTTTGCTCGACAACTCCTGATCAAGCTTCCTCTCCTCTATCCCCGCAAACCCCCTTATCCTTCTAGCTTGTGAGATTGAATAACCCATTAACTGGGCGATGTTGCATTTCGTGCATCAACAGCAATGTATTTTAGATTTATATGTCCTAGTCTCCTATTTCATAGTTCATTTTGATTACAAGATTGGTTAAATAAACAAATTTCATTTTTGGCTGATTTGAAGTTAACAATATAAATGTTACCTACTTTAGAACCAGATAAAACTACTATGCTGTCAGCTGAAGAAATAATGCAAGAGGACTGATTAAAAGTTACCTGAAATCCTTCATCACAAAGCTGACTAATGGAGATCAAGTTATGCTTCAATCCACTTACATATACAACCTTCTTGAATGTGTCAGCACCTATTCTGATTTCTCTATAGCCTTCAGTCTGGCCAAAGTTGGAGTCACCAAAAATAACCTTAGGTCCTAGCTTTGACTTATAGTTGGATAAGTTGTCCTTCCATCCTGTCATGTGCTTTGACCACCCACTGTCCAGATACCATTGCTGGTTCTATGGTGGACAGTTCTTCACCTGCAATAATCAAAAGATTAATTATTCTTGACCCAGGTCACCTTTGGTCCTTTGTTTTCTTGATAAGAGAAACTTGAGATAACAGACATGGTTGGCTGAGATTTATAGCCTAGTAGATGGTATCTCCTAGGTGGAATTTCCCAAAGGGTGAAAAGATTGATTGTTTGTCTTTTCTGAGTAGGGTTTCTGTTACAGTTAAAGGTTTTATTAATTCTCACTGGGTTCGACGATTGGAAGTGAGATCGTCGATTTGAGTTCGGAGACATGGGTTGAGATCGTCGATATCTACTCAGAGAAGGATAATATTCATTCTTTATGCCCCACGTTCGTCGATCTCTGCTCGATTATCCATACAGAAGTCGTCGATCGCAGTAAGACGATTGATTATAGTAGAAATTTTCATTCAAAGATCGTCGACTTGGGTTCGACGATTTGTTCACATTTCGTCGATCTAAGTTCAACGAAAACTACTGAACATTGTTTTTGTTTTGATTTTGTCTGTTTCTATTTTTCTGTTTGTTAGGTTTTTTCTTATTTACAGTTGAGGGTTTCTCATAGATTAGTTCTTTTCCATTTTCAGAGATGAATTTTATTGGGGTCCTTAGTGCATTTTTCTGGACCAGTGGGGGTTGGCTTGATGAAGCACCCAAGCCCAGTTTTCCAGTGAGTCTGGCATTAACAATGCTAGTAATGTCCATCAGCTTGAGGCGTCTCCCATTAAGGGATTCTTTAAGTTGCCTTGCCTCAACTAGTTCAGTTTTCAGTTTAATTATCTGTTCATTTGCAAGAGTAATTTCATCTTTTAATTTATGGTTTTTTGCAACTAAACTACTTTGATCATTCAATTGCTCTCTAAGTTGTTTAATTTCTTTTTCTGAACTAATTAGGTCCATGCACATAGTTTTGAATTCATGTACAAAATCTTCAGAATTGAAGTCAAAAGAAGAGAGTACCTGATCCACTTCTGAAAGTGGTTGTTCATCATCTAATGAATCTTCTCCTGAATGAGTGCTGGAAGCATCAATTGCCATTAGGCAAACTTCCTTTGCCTTTGCTTCCTCCTCATCTTCATCACTTGAGCTAGAGGATGAGGAATCCTCTTCAATATCACTCTAGGTTTCTGCTATAAAGCCTTTCTCTTTCCTCTTATGCTTGCTTGAGGAAGGCTTACTGTATTTCTATCTTCTGGAGTCCTTGTCCTTTCTTTTCTCCTTCTTTTGATTCTCTGGACACTTAGAGATGTAGTGTCCAGGTTTCCTGCAGCCAAAACTAACAACCTCTTTATTTGGTGCTTTGTCATACCTGGGTTTGTCTTCTTGTCTGGATGACTTCTTCCTGAAGTCTCTTTTTCCCATCTTGTAGAATCTCTTTGCTAAGAGACTCAAGAACTCTTCATTAATAGCAGGAGTTGCTTTTTTTTTGTAGCCTTAAAGGCAAGGTTTTGCTCTTTCCTGACTGGAGTAGAGACCTTCTGCTTTGCCTCCCTAGTCTTTGTCAAGTGCTCAAAGGATTTGAGCTTTCCCAAAAGTGTTTCTATGGAAATTTCTGAAATACTTCTTGCATCTTTGGTAGGCCAGATTCTTGTGTCCCAAGAACTGGGAAAACACATCAATATTTGTCATTGATCTCTGTCAGTGAAATGACCTTGTCCAATGTTCTTAGTTCACTGATGATGGCACTCAGTCTGCCATACATCTCTTCAACTGATTCAGCATCTTCCTTCCTGAAGTTCTCATACTTAGAGATAAGAAGGGATCTTCTATCTTTTCTTTCTTCCACTGAACCTGCCACCGTTTGATTCAAATAATCCTAGATGGCCTTTGCTGATGTGCAGTCAACAACCTTTTGGAAAATGTCATCTGACATAGTCTGGGCTAGTATGTTCATGGCCTTGGCATCTGCAATTTTTGCTTTCTTTTGAGCATCAGTCCAAGTTGGTGGTGGTACTGCATGAGTTTCGGTAGATGTAGAAGCAGCTTCAATGGGTTGAGGGGGACCTGTCAAAATTGAGTTAAAAATATCTTCATCAATTGAGTACATGTAAAGTCTTATTCTTGCCTTCCAGATACTGAACTTATTTAAGTTACAGACTGGAGGTCTGGTGCTTGCATAATCCTTGTTCTGTGCCATGTGATAAATGAATAGCTAAGGAAAAGAAAATCTGAATAATCAGGGATCTTAGTTCAAGTGTTAGCTTGTACAACCAAAGAACCACAATCCTTTGATACCAATTGAAAGGAGGAAGTTACTCAGATCTACTCTAGAGGGGGGGGGGGGGGTGAATAGAGTGTTTAAAAACTTTAGGCTGTTTTAATCTATTCTATCAGAGTACAAAAATAGGTGATACCAATAAATATATAAGCAGAAGGAAAACTAGAGAACTATTCAAAATATCACAGAAACTAGCAAGAGAATAAGAAAAGGTGCAACCAGATGACACAAGAAATTATAGTGGTTCCCCAAATCTAGGTACATCCAATCTTCTACCACCCTTGTAAGAATCACTCTTAGGTTTTTGATCAGGTGACTGCCACCAAATAATATCTATTTCAAGGGAGATATTGCAACCCTTCTGGCTTTTGATCAGGTGCCAGAAAACCAACTTGAAGTTTTTGATCAGGTGACCTCACAACTAGGAATTACTTTTGAAGGGAGTAAAAACCCTTTACACAGAGGGGGGAAAGAAAAGGTTGTGTTGTCTTCTCTTTTCTCAAGCAAATGAGAGAAGACTTGAGAGTGATCCTGATGGAGCCAAGGCTTGTCCTGTGATTTGAAAGGTTTAGGAAATCAGAGCCTTGTACAGGGTATTGGATTTGAAATCCAGAAAGCTGAGACTGATTGATGAGGATTGTCTCCACAAGCTTTCTGAATGAATTCTTATTCTGGAAACTGAGAGTTGTTCTTTTTCTTTTCTTGCAGCCTTGTTATCACTATCAAAAAAATCTGTAGATTGCAACAAGAAGTGAGTCTTGAATAATAATTCTCTCTGTCTTTTTTTCTCTGAGTCCCAATCCTTTGAGTAATTCCAAACTGAGTTTGAAATCGTCCGCCTTGATTGACTGCTGGAATCATGAGAACTTGTGCAACGACTATAAGAGAATTAACTTGTTTCCTTAACTGTCCCAAGAAAGGCTGTATAATAACTCTGTGAAAACTAGTAATTAATGCTTGCCAAGGAACGGCTATATTCAAAGAATATATGCATTAATCACTCAGAGTCATATAAGCAAAAGAATAAACAGTCAAATAAGGAAAACAATAACTGCAGGGAATAAAATGATGATCTGGCAGAAATCATCGATCTGGTCCTGAGATCGTCGAGCTCAAACATCATCTATCGTCGAGCTGAGTCCTGTGATCGTTGACCTAAAAATCTGCTTTCCAAACTGGGCTTCACGATCGTCGAACTGAGATGGTTGAACGTCGATCTCAATCCTGAAAGTAGATCAGAGATCGTCGACCTGAGTTCAACAATCGTCGATCTCAGCATTTAGAGATTTAACTCTGAGATCGTCGAGCGTAGAACGAAGATCGTCGATCTCTCTTCAGAGATCGTCGAACGACTTTTTACTAAGAGAAATTTTTGCCTTGTTTACTCTCTGCTGTCTTCTAAGTCTCTAATGTCTTGGTCTTGTCTCATTGAGTTGTTGACCTGACTGACACCTAAGACACTAAACTAACCCCTAGCTATACAATGTGGGTCTGATATAGCCTAGATTAGTGAACCTATCTAAAATCCAAACAAGGGATCAAATAGACTCGAGTGTGTCTCGAGTGAGGCACACGACGTGGGACACGTGCTTGTCCCAGGGCGTGTCCCTCACAGTGTGGTGCGATTTCTTGACACACTTTAGTTGAAGATCATCGAGAGGCGATACGGCCAGGGACACGGGCGTATCCCAGGCCGTGTCCTGCTCGGGTTGATAGCCGGACTGTGTCGAGTGTGGCATAAGGCTTGTGATACGGTCGTGTCACAGTGGCTTGTTTGACACATAGCCAAGGACACTAGCGTGTGCCTTAGCCGTGTACTCCTCGGGAGAGTTGGCCCTGTGTGGATTGAGGGACACGCCCCTCAACATGGGCATGTACCTTGTGATACGGGCGTATCAGGTGCTTGACATGGGCGTGTCTACGCCGTGTTCTGGTCTGGATAGAGTCGGTTCCTTAACCACTTAGGGAACATGGCATGTGACACGGGCGTGTCACAGGCTGTGTCAGCCCAAAAATAGATATTTGAGGGCAGATCGTGGCCGTCCATTTCCTCCTTCCTAGATACTGTAGCCCAAGCTCTTCCCTGCTGGGTTTAACTCCGGATTGGAATGAAGTTTTCATTCATAACTTGGCCAATCTTTTTCTAAAGTGAAGAGAGAGAGGATAGCTTGGAGGAGGAGAAGGGAGAAGGATTCCGGCCACCGGTGGAGCTGCAACGGTCCGACTCGAGATCCGAGGTCAGCGTTGTGGAGGCAAGGACGTCGCGGGGCTTTCCAACCGGCCAGTTTTCCATTTCTTCGAAGCGATCGTCAAGGGTAACGATCTCCTTCTTGGACAAGTGAAGTCCTCCTTTATGCATGTGCATAGAATCCTCCACCAAGAGGTGGAATACGTAAGTGATTCCAACGGATTGATTGTTGATATCCGTGGTTGAGTCTGCATCTAGATCCGTAAGTGTGTAGTACAGAATATGCATGCTGTGTGAAGCCCATCCAGACATTTAGTCTGCATTGGTGATGTTTATATAGCGAACTGGAGAAGACTCCGTATATATAACGAGTAGATTACGGAGTTGGTGAGAATGCATGTGAGCCTCTTATGTTGTATGCTCTGCATGAGCTGAATGCGGTGTCGCCGTGAGAGCCATTCGTTGTGATTATGGAGCCTTTATGGCAAATGGGGGGTTACAGACCTTCCTGGATTGGCGGCAAATGGGGGGTTACGGACCTTCCCGACTTGGTGGCAAATGGGGGGTTACGGACCTTCTCGACTTGGTGGCAAATAGGGGGTTACGAACCTTCCCAGCTTGGTGACAAATGGGGGGTTACGGACCTTCCCATCTTGTTGGCAAATGGGGGGCTATGAGTCTTCCCGGCTTGGTGTTTTATGCAAATGGGGGGTTGCGGGCCTTCCCGGCGAGTCGATTTCGATTGCTCACTAATTGTCGTGAGGTGAACGTATCTGAGTGGGTTGGGTGTGTGAGGTCTTCAACAGGGGTTTGGAGGCTTATGCTCGGCCAACAAGCTAATCTCCTTGAATCGGTGGTGGAACCTAGAGGATTTCGGTACACCGTAATCGTACCCTGAGTGCACGAAGCGTCTGGTACTATGGCCGGCGTTTGTGATGATATTGTGTGTTGATATATATATATTTTGATTGCACTGCATGCAGTGATGGAACCACTGCCCCGGGTAAGGGGTAGGGTCGTTATAATTGGTCAGCTGAATGCTGACCATTACTTTGTTTATCACCCTTGGGGTGGGCGTTCATATGCAGGTGTTCCGGGCTGAACTTGATTAAGCGGGCTGAAGTCCTCGCTGCTGTTGCTTGTAGGCCCTTGAAGGCCGTACGAAGAATTGGATTTCATGTGTGGCCGGCATGCGTGCCGATGTATGAAACCTCCTTTTGTAAAGAGAAACTTGTAAGGACTTAAGGCCGTGAGTGTTGTATTCTTGTATACATTCCTGGTGTTATATATAAATATGGTATTTATATAGTAGTGGACATTCATTGGTTGAGTTCTTTTAAATAATAAGCTTCCGCTAGAATGCTCTGGGTTAGGGTGCGATGATGTTTTGGTATTAACCTGTGACCTCGTCATCTGTTTGTGGCATATAGTGTGGGGCCCCGGCCAGACCTTCTATTATATATTATTTAACGGGCGGAGTCGTTATATTTTGGTATCAGAGGGATGTTTTGATCCTCCGAACTGTGGGTTATGGGCCCACCACGCTTCCACTGTAGCTCAATTGGTGATGAGAAGTGAAGGAACTCCATAGTTAAGTGTGTTTGGGCGAGAGTGGTACTGGGATGGGTGACTTCCTAGGAAGTCCCCGTACGGCCCAACTTAATTGTCGAGTTCGCTCATCAATGGGAGGCTGTGGCCACCAACAACCCGCCAGTGGGCTGGAGAGGGGTTGGGGTGCTTGGGCTGTAGCCCGGTAGCGATGTCATGGGGGGCTATGGGCCAAATCCTGGGTCATTACATCACGAGTTCACCTCAAGTACTTGCGCTTTATTAAAATTTACCATCTTTTGACTTCACCTTTGCAGAGACTAACATCTGTTCGCGAGTTCACTTCAGGTACTCGCGTTACATTTAAAATTTTCCTATTTTTACTTCTCCTTTGCATAGATTAGCAGGTGTTCACGAGTTCACTTCAGGTACTCGCGTTATATTTTAAATTTACCTGCTTTTGACCCTCTTTTGTAGAGATTAAAAGGTGTTTGTAAGTTCACTTCAGGCACTAGCATTTTATTTTAAATTTACCTCCTTTTGACTTCTCTTTTATAGAGATTAGTTTGCGATCGCATGTTCACTTCAGCTACTCGCATTATATTTTATATTTACATGCTTTTGACTTCTCCTTTGAAGATATTGCAGGTGTTCGCGAGTTCAAATAAGATACTTATGTTATATTTTAAATTTACTTGATTTTGACTTCTCTTTTGCAGAGATTAGCAGGTGTTCACAAGTTCACTTTAGGTACTCGCATTATATTTTAAAATTACGTGCTTTCGACTTATCTTTTGTGGAGATTAATAGGTATTCACGAGTTCACTTAAGGTACTCGCATTATATTTTAAATATACCTGCTTTTGACATTTCTTTTTCAGAGATTAGTAGGTATTCGCGAGTTCACTTAGGGTACTCACATTATATTTTAAATTTACCGGCATTTGACCTTTCTTTTGTAGAGATTAACAGGTATTCACGAGTTCACTTCAGGTACTTGCCTTATATTTTAAATTTACCTGCTTTTTACTTCTCCTTTGAAGTTATTAGCAGGTGTCTACGCATTCACTTCCGTACTCGTGTTATATTTTAAATTTGCCTGCTTTTGACTTCTCTTTTGTAGAGATTAGCAGGTATTCGCGAGTTCACTTAAGGTACTCGCGTTATATTTTAAATTTACTTTCTTTTGACTTCTTATTTATAGAGATTAGTAGGTGTTCATGAGTTCACTTCAGGTACTCGCACTATATTTTTAATTTACCTACTTTTGAATTCTCTATTGCAGAGATTAATAGGTATTCGCGAGTTTACTTCAAGTACTGGCATTATGTTTTAAATTTACTTGCTTTTGACTTCTCCTTTGCAAGGATTAGCAGGTGTTCATGAGTTCACTTCAGGTACTCGCACTATATTTTTAATTTACCTACTTTTGACTTCTCCATTGTAGAGATTAACAGGTGTTCGCGAGTTCACTTCAGGTACTCGTGTTGTATTTTAAATTTACCTTCTTTTGACCTCTCTTTTGCAGAGATTAGAAGGTGTTCGCCAGTTCACTTTAGGTACTCGCGTTATATTTTAAATTTACCTGCTTATGATCATTCTTTTATATAGATTAGCAAGTGTTCGCGAGTTCACTATAGGTACACGCATTATATTTTAAATTTACCTGCTTTTGATTTCTATTTTGTAGAGATTATTTGGCATTCGCATGTTCACTTCAGGTACTCTCATTATATTTAAAATTTACCAGCTTTTGACTTTTCCTTTGAAGATATTAGCAGGTGTTTGCGAGTTCACTTCAGGTACTCGCGTTATATTTTAATTTACAAGCTTTTGACTTCTCCTTTGTAGAGAATAGTAGGTATTTGCAAGTGCACTTCAGGTACACGCGTTATATTTTAAATTTACTCTCTTTAGACTTCTCCTTTACCGAGATTAGCAGGTGTTCGCGAGTTCACTTCTGGTACTCACGTTATAATTTAGATTTACCTGCTTGGACTTCTCCTTTCTAGAGATTAGCAGGTGTTCGCGAGTTAATATCACGTACTTGCATTATATTTTAAATTTAACTACTTTTGACTTCTTTTTTGTAGAGATTAGCAGGTGTTCGCGAGTTCACTTTAGGTACTCGCGCTATATTTTAAATTTTCCTTCTTTTGACTTCTCCTTTACAGAGATTAGGAGGTGTTCGCGAATTCACTTTTGGTACTCGCATTATATTTTATATTTGCCTGCTTTTGACATCTCTTTTGGAGAGATTCGAAGGTTTTCGTGAGTTCACTCTAGGTACTCAGGTTATATGTTAAATTTACAAGCTTTTGACTTCTCTTTTGCAGTGATTAGCAGGTGTTCACGAATTCACTTTTAGTACTCTCCTTATATTTTTTATTTACCTGCTTTTGACTTCGCTTTTGCAGATATTAACAGTAGTTTGCAAGTACACTTCTGATACTTGCGTTATATTTTAAATTACCAACTTTTGACTTCTCTTTTGATGAGATTAGTTGGTGTTTGCATGTTCATTTCAAGTACTCGTGTTATATTTTAAATTTACCTCTTTTTGACTTCTCCTTTGAAGATATTAGTAAGTGTTTGCGAGTTCACATCAGGTACTCGCGTTATATTAAAATTTACCTTCTTTTGACTTCTCATTTGTAGAGATTAGCAGGTGTTCGCGAGTTAACTTTAGGTACACACATTATATTTCAAATTTACCTGTTTTTGACTTCTCCTGTGTAAAGATTAGTAAGTTTTCACGAGTTCACTTCAAGTACTCATGTTATATTTTAAATTTACCTACTTTTCACCTCTATTTTGTAGAGATTAATTGGTGTTTACGAGTTTACTTCAGGTACTAGCGTAATATTTTAAATTCACTTACTTTTGACTTCTCTTTTATAGAGATTAGTTGGTGTTCACATGTTCACTTCAGGTACTTGCTTTATATTTTAAGTTTATCTATTTTTGACTTCTCCTTTGAAGATATAAGCAGGTGTTCACGAGTTCACTTCAGGTACTTGCGTTATATTTTAAATTAACCTACTTTTGACTTCTCCTTTGCAGAGATTACAAGGTTTTTGCGAGTTCACTTCATGTGCTCATGTTATATTTAAAATTTCCGTGCTTTTGACTTCCCCTATGCAGTGCTTAGTAGGTGTTCACGAGTTCACTTCAAGTACTCACGTTATATTTTAAATTTACTTGCTTTTGACCTCTTTTTTGTAGAGATTAATAGGTGTTTGCAAGTACACTTCAGGCACTCGCGTTATATTTTAAATTTACCTGCTTTTGACTTCTCTTTTATATAGAATAGTTGGTGTTTGCGTGTTCACTTCAGGTACTCGCGTTTTATTTTAAAGTTACATGCTTTGGACTTCTCCTTTGAATATATTAGCAGGTGTTTGCGAGTTCACTTGAGGTACTCACATTATACTTTAAATTTACCTTCTTTTGACTTCTCCTTTATAGAGATTAGGAGGTGCTCACGAGTTCACTTTCGGTACTAGCATTATATTTTAAATTTAACTGCTTTCGACTTCTCCTTTGCGGTGAATATTAGGTGTTCGCGAGTTCACTTCAGGTACTCGCATTATTTTTTAAATTTACGTACTTTTGACCTCTCTTTTGGAGAGATTAGCAAGTGTTCGCGAGTTCACCTCAGGTACTCGCATTAAATTTAAGTTTACCTGCATTTGTCCTATATTTTTTAGAGATTAGTAATTGTTCGCTAGTTCACTTTTTGTACTCACATTATATTTTAAATTTACCTGCTTTTGATTTCTTTTTTGTAGAGATTAGCTGGTTTTTGCATATTCAATTCAGGTACTCACGTTATATTTTAAATTTACCTTCTTTTGACTTCTTTTTTATAAAGATTAGCAGGTGTTCGCGAGTTCACTTCAAGTACTCGCTCTATATTTTAAATTTACCTTCTTTTGACTTCTCCTTTGTTGAGATTAGTAGGTGTTCGCAAGCTCACTTCTTATACTCGCGTTATATTTTAAATTTACCTGCTTTTGACTTCTCTTTTGTAGAGGTTAGTAGGTGTTCATGAGTTCACTTAGGGTACTCTTATTATATTTTAATTTGCCTACTTTTGACTTCTCTTTTGCAGAGATTAGCAAAGATTCGCGAGTTCATTTCAGGTACTTGCGTTATGTTGGGTATTGTATCCACAATGTACCTGATTTGAAGAAGCCCCTGAACAAGCTAAGTTGAATAGATAATGTATTTGATGATTTTCTATCATGTTGTGCTTGCAGCTATTCCATGCTAAGTACACACCAATGTCAGGGTGCAGTGGGTCAATATACACGGGTCTGCGCAACGTAATCCCTCGTTAAGCAGATCAGTGTGTTGACTCATGTGTGCTCTCTCTATTGGAGTGTACTTATTTTCAAGTACAGGGTCGAGATAGATCAAGAGCAGAAGAGGAGCAAAGATGGGTCAAAGACCAAGTTCAGAGGAAGGAAGAAGAAATCTTCTAAGTCAAAATCGACGGGAATCACTAAGTGATTCTCGCCAATTCGACGGGAATCACTAGTGATTCTCACCGAATCGTCGAGAATCACTCACCGATTCCCGCCGACTTCAACTAGCTGACTGTCCTCCTTGAAGAATTCTGCTAAGGCAGAATCAACGACTGATTCTCGCCGATTCGTCGAGAATGATCTTGATTCACCCCGATTAGTTGAGAATGATCTTGACTCTCGCCGATTTCCTCCGGATGACAAGTATTTCAACTGGAATTCTTCAAAGGCAAATTCGACGGGAATCATGAGTGATTCCAGCCGACTTCATCGAGAATCATCAATGATTCTCACCGAATTTGACTTGGGCAAAATTTACTCTGCTCGGTGGACCGAACTGTGACGAGTTATGCTGTTTTGACCGGAACTAGGGCTCCTATTTGTGGGCCCCACAACGGTCATTTAGGGTTGTTCTATAGTATTTATACTCGCTTATTTCGAACTTCTACAGTTATCCACAAGAGAAAAGAAAAAGCCACCGAGCGTAACCTAGCTGATTGCGAAACTCCTTCTGTCGCCGTCACCGCTCGCAAGTTGTCGCTGCCGCAGATCTTAGATCCTCTTTGATCGTCCGGCGATAGGACCGAGGCAAGTCTAGCATCTCACGCATCTTTTTCGAGATCTATTATCTCTCGATTTGTTGAACGAGGATCGCTCTACATTCCGAATCGATTGAGACGACTGATCCGATTGAGATCGTTGGTAGACCTTACTTGCTTTGTCAAGAAGTTTGGATCTATAAAGCATCGCCGCCGTAATCGCTTGCCGCCGCCGATCTTGGGAAGATCCTCTCCAAGAGAGTGCTCCGGTAGTGAACTCTTCGTCTTCATCAAGAACTCTTCAACGAACGAAGTGGGACATCGGGTTCTCCACAAGTTTGTTTGTATTTCTTGTACATTCAATTTTTGTTTTCTTGTAAAGGAATTTTATTCCTAGTTGTAAGGGTTGGGTGCAACTCGTGGTGGAGGAGTAGTGACTCCTTCGGTTGGAAGGGTGCCTTCCGTAGTGTGAGGATTGGATTTCAATCCGTTTGGTGAAGTGACCGAGTCATCCCTTGGTCGGAGATAGGTCGAAGGGGGAGAGTGGACGTACCCAAATCGGGGAACCACTATATTTGCTTGCGTGCTTTTATGTGTTGTGTTTGTTATTTGTGCAGGTTATTTAAATTCCGCAAAAGACTGCACGAGACCTATTCCCCCCCCCCCATAGGTGGAATTAGTTGACACTAGATACTTTCATGTTATATTTTAAATTTACTTTCTTTTGACTTCTCTTTTGTAGAGATTAGTTGGTATAAGCAAGTTCATTTCAGGTACTCAAGTTATATTCTAAATTTACCTGCTTTTGACTTTTCTTTTGTACGGGTTAGCATGTGTTCGCGAATTCACTTCAGGTACTCTCATTATATTTTAAATTTACTTGCTTTTAACTTTTCTTTTATAATGATTAATAGTGTTCGCGAGTTCACTTCAGATACTTGCGTTATATTTTAAATTTAACTACTTTTGAATTTCCTTTTGTAGAGATTAGTTGGTGTTTGCGAGTTCAATTCAAGCACTCGTGTTATATTTTAAATTTACCTGCTTTTCACCTATCTTTTGTAGATATTAATAGGTGTTCGCAAGTTCACTTCTGGTACTTGCGTTATATTTTAAATTTACCTGCTTTTGAATTCTCATTTATGGAGATTAGTTGGTGTTCGCATGTTCACTTTAGGTACTCGCGTTATATTTAAAATTTACCTATTTTTGACTTCTCCTTTGAAGAAATTAGCAGGTGTTCATGAGTTTCACTTCAGGTACTCGCGCTATATTAAAAATTTACCTACTTTTGACTTCTCCTTTGCAGTGATTAGCCGGTGTTCACGAGTTCATTTCATGTACTTGTGTTTTATTTCAAATTTACTTGCTTTTGACTTCTCCTATGCAGTGATTAGTAGGTGTTCGCGAGTTCACTTCATGTACTCGCATTATATTTTAAATTTACCGGCTTTTGACCTCTCTTTTGTATAGATTAATAGGTGTTTGTAAGTTCACTTCAGGTACTCGCGTTATTTTTTAAGTTTATATGCTTTTGACTCTCTTTTATAGAGATTAGTTGGTGTTCAGATGTTTACTCTAGGTACTCATGTTATATTTTTAATTTACCTGTTTTTGACTTCTCCTTTAAAGATATTAGCTAGTGTTCATGAGTTCACTTCAGGTACTCACGTTATACTTTAAATTTACCTACTTTTCACTTCTCATTTACAGAGATTTGCTGGTGTTCGCGAGTTCACTTAAGGCGCGCACATAATATTTAAATTTACCTGCTTTTGACTTCTCCTTTGCACAGATTATGAGGTGATCACATGTTCACTTTAGGTACACACATTATATTTTAAATTTCCTGCTTTCGACATCTATTTTGTAGAGAATAGCAGGTGTTCACGAGTTTACTTCAGGTACTCACGTTATATTTTAAATTTACCTACTTTTGACCTCTCTGTTTTAGAGATTAGCAGGTGTTCATGAGTTCACTTCTGGTAATCACGTTATATTTTAAATTTACCTGCATTTGTCCTCTCTTTTTTAGAGATTAGCAAGTGTTTGCAAGTTTGCTTTAGGTACTTGCTTTTTGTAATGCCCCTGATTTTTTCGATATTTGGTTTAATTCGTTATCTGGCGTGTTTATGACGCAAGGACGTTATGTTGACTCCAAATTCCAATTTGGAGTTCAGGCTGGGTGACACGGCCTGGGACATAGGCATGTCCCAGGGCATGTCAAGCTCTGGGTACTCGAGTGGGTCTCGTGCAGGACTCGAGTGGGCCTCAAGTGTGTCTCGAGTAAGGCCCACGGCCTGGGACACAGGCATGTCCCAGGGCGTGTCCTTCACTGTGTGTCGCGAGCACTCGACACAGTGCAGTCGGCGGCGACACGGCGCGGGACACGTGCATGTCCGAGGTCATGTCCTACTCCGGTTGGTAACCGGGCTGTGTCGAGTGTGGCACACAGCCTGTGACACGGGCGTGTCATAGGGGCGTGTTTGACATACGACCAAGGACACGGGCGTGTGCCTTAGCTGTGCCCTTTTCGGGATTGTTGATCCTGTGTCGATTGAGGGACACGCCCCTCAATACCGGCGAATACCTCGTGAAACGGGCGTGTTAGGAGTTGACACGGGCATGTCTAAGCCCGTGTCCTATTCTGTATGGAGTCGGTTCCTTAACCGCTTAGGGAATACGGTCTGTTATACGAGCGTGTCACAAGCCGTGTTAGCCCAAAAATAGATATTTGAGGGCAGATCGTGGCTGTCCATTTCCTTCATCCTGGATCCTGTGGCCCAAGCTCTTCCCTTCTGGGTTTAACCCCGGATTAGAATGGCGTTTTCATTCATAACTTGGACCATTCTCTTTCTAAAGAGAAGAGAGAAAGGAGAGCTAGGAGGCGGAGAAGGGAGAAGGATTCCGGCTGTCGGTGGAGCTACAGCGGTCCGACTTGAGATCCGAGGCCAGCGTTGTGGAGGTAAGGCCGTCGCGGGTGATTTCCAACTTGCCAGTTTGTCATGGCTCCAAAGTGATTGTCAAGGGTAACTATCTCCTTCTTGGACAAGTGAAGTCCTACTTTATGCATGTGCATGGAATCCTCCACCAAGAGGTGGAAAGCGTAAGCGATTCCAATGGGTTAAGTCTGCATCTAGATCCGGAAAAGCATAGTACAGAATAGGCATGCTGTGTGAAGCCCATCTGGATGGGTAGTCTTGATTGGTGATGCTTATATTGC
Source organism: Platanthera zijinensis (assembly GCA_039513925.1). Classification (NCBI taxonomy): domain Eukaryota; kingdom Viridiplantae; phylum Streptophyta; class Magnoliopsida; order Asparagales; family Orchidaceae; genus Platanthera; species Platanthera zijinensis. The sequence goes on from CM077096.1 coordinate 121,816,548, forward strand.
GAACCAGAGAAGACTCCGTGTATGTAACGAGTAGCTTGCGGAGATTGTGAGGACGCTTGTGAATTGTGGTAAGGAAGCTTTGTATAGCTCCTTTGGTTGTATGCTCTGCATGTGCGGAGAGATGGATTGGAAGGAAAGTGGCACTGTGTGCTGGTGTTATGAGAGATCAATTGGTAGCAATGCAGAGGGGTGGTTTCCCCGGCTTGTTACACTATAGTGGTAGGTTGATCTAGAGGAAGTGAGCGGTCGATTGGTAGCACTACAAATGGTGGGCTGCGGGCCATCCAAGCGTGTTGCACTACGCGTGTTGGTCAATTTATAGTGCTCACTAGTTACCGTGAGGTGAACGCCTCTAAGTGGGTGGGTGCGTGAGGTCTCTAGCATGTGTTTGGAGGCTTATGCCCGACCAACAAGCTAATAACCTCTAATCGGTGGTGGGACCTGGAGGATTTCGGTACACCATACATGTGCCCTGAGTGTACGGAGCGTCTGGCATGAAGGCAAGCGTTTGTGATGTGGTTGTGGCAGAGATATATATATATATTGTTATTTTATTGCATGCAGGGAAGGAACCACTGTCCCGAGTAAGGGGTAGGGTCGTTATAATTGGTCAGCTAAATGCTGACCATTGCTTTGTTTATCACCCTTGGGGTGGACGTCCATGCGTATGTATTGCGGGCTGACTTGGATTGAGCGGGCTGAAGCCCTTGCTGCTGCTGCTTATAGGCCCTTGAAGGTCATGCGAAGAATTGGATTTCATGTGTGGTCGGCCTGCATGCCGATGTATGAAACCATATTTTGTAAAGAGAAACATGCAAGGCCTTAAGGCCGTGAGCGGCGTGTTCTTGTATACTTTTCCGGTGTTATATATAAATGGGTTGTTTATATATATAGTGGACATTCATTGGTTGAGTTCTTGCAAGTAATAAGCATCCACTAGAATGCTCTGAGTTAGGGTGCGATGGTATTTTGGTATTAACCCGTGATCTCGCCGTCTGTTTGTGGCATATAGTGTGGGGCCCCAGCCGGACCTTATATTATATATTATTTAATGGGTGGAGTCATTACATTTTGGTATCAGAGGGTCTCAGTCTTCCTTTTTCGAATTCGTGGTCGAATTATTTTGTGGGGTGGCGAGCACGTGTCAGTGCGAACCGTTTTTACACTAATGAACTCAAAAATGTCCACTAGGAATGTGAGCGCGTATATTAGGCATGTTTGTCGTCTTGGTTTGGAGGTTTATGATGTCTTGTTCATATATAGGTGACAAGGAGTGGAGCTAGGAAGTCTGAGCCCCAGCGTTCGGATGAGAGTGTGACACCAGCTGAGGTGCCCACACATCCTCCTTCTACGGAAACCATACGCTTAGTTGTAGAGGTGCTATTTGCCATGTTTCCGGCACAGCCTATTTGGCAGGCAAGGCCTGTAGTGGAGCCAGTACAGGTTGGTGCGAGGCAAGAGCGTATTGAAGCTCGGAATGACGAGAAAGTGCCTGACGAGCAACTAAATCGGTTTATGGAGTTTCATCCACCTACGTTTGTTGGGGCGAACTTCCCAACTCAGGCGAAGGATTGGCTCTCAAGAGTGAAGAGGATCCTGACAGCGATTAGGATTGATGAGGGGTAGAAAGTCACTTTAGCCACTTTCCTACTAGAAGGAGAGGCGAGACTTTGTTGGGATGAGGTCGAGTTGCACCAGTTGGCAGGCAGAGGCCTGGGAGAGATATTAATGGAGGAATTCTCAAGAATGTTTTGGGCAAAGTATTTGCTAGTATCGCGGTGAATTGCAATGGAGAATGAGTTCAAATGTCTGGTGCAGGGTGAGCGTACTATGGATGATTACCTGCATGAGTTTACCAGGCTGGGGAACTATGCGGGGTCTACTTTTGTTGAAGAAGAACGGAAGACGAATAGGTTCTATGAGGGACTTCGTGATGAGCTGAGGTTGGCGCTCCCGAGTTCGGTGAACCAAGGATTCCAAGCATTAGTGGATACAGCCTGTGCGCTAGAGAAGGACTTGACACGAGTGCAGGACAAGAAGAACTTAGCGGTGGAAAAGCTGGAGATCAAAGTTCCGTTCTTATTGGGACTCCAAGTAAGACAGACTAATGATGTTCTATCCATATCCCAATCAAAGTTCACCAGGGAGTTAGTCAAGAAATATGGTATGGAGAATGCTTCCACCATAAGAACTCTCATGAGCTCAAGTATGCCTATAGACAAAGATGATCCAGGGAAACCTGTTGATCCAACTCTGTATAGAGTTATAGTTTGCTCCCTTCTCTACCTCACTACAAGTAGGTCTTACACTATATATGCAACATGTGTCTGTGCTAGGTATTAGGCCAGCCCTAAAGAATCTCACTACATTACTGTGAAAAGAATCTTGAGATATCTTAAGGGCACCCCAAATCTTGGCCTACGGTACCCTAAGAATGGGGAGTTTGAACTAACAAGCTATTCAGATGCATATTTTGTAGGCTGCAAGGAGGACAGGAAGAGCACATCTAGCTCCTGTCAATTTTAGGTGGAAGGCTGGTCTCTTAGAGCAGCAAGAAGCAGACAAGTGTTGCAATTTCAACTGCTAAGTCAGAGTATATTTTAGCTGGGAGCTGCTGTGCTCAGTTGCTATGGATCCATCATCAACTTCAAGACTGCAATATTCAGATAAGTAGAACTCCACCCTTTTGTGATTCTACTAGTGCAATTTCTATAGCTAGGAATCCTGTCTCCCATAGCAGGACTAAGCATATAGAAAATAGGTATCATTTCATTAGAGAACATATGGAAAGGGAAGACATCAGCCTTGAGTTTGTCTCCATAGACAAGCAAGTGGTTGATATCATCACTAAGACACTACATGAAGCCAAGTTCAACACCTTAAAATTTGAATTGGGTATGTTGAATCTTGTGTAGCTTCAATTATATCCTCAACCATATGCAATACTATCTATTCTGCAGGTAGTGTAAGTACTTTCTCAAGTTATTGAAGATAGTGTGCAACTGTTGAGGGGGAGCTAGCCCAATAGTTACAATGGAATTAAGTCAAAATGGGGAGATAAATACCACATAGATAGGGGGAGAAAAACTCCAAAAAGTTATCCATATTGCAGAAGTCAAAAAGGTGGAGAGGAGTTAAGGAGCCAAGATGAAGGAAGCTCAAAGCCAGGTTGTGCTGATGGTGCTTAAATATAAGAATAGTAAGGATGGCTCACCCAGTAGAGTAGCATGCCAGGGGGAGTAAGTAAAATTATCCACAGGATGGTGAAATGTTGGTAACATTTCCAAACTCTAATGATGCTACTCAGGTTTTAGTTTTTATATTGAATATACTGTGTATGCCAATGACTTGTTTTATTGATCAAGAAAAGTTTGGATTTCTTCAAATAGGGGGAGATTGATGGGTCTATTTAACCTAATGTTTCAGATTTGTAAGAAGTCAAACCTGTCAATAACATACACACATGAATGTATTTGATGTGTGCTCAAGTTCTTGCAGGCAAGTTGTCCTTGATTGGATAGGTGAACAAAAAGGGTAAGCTAGAAGTCACGAAATTTGACTAAGGCAAAAAGCATTGAGTGATCAAGGAACACTCAACGCTCTCAATGCCAGAGACAGCTGAGACAACTGAGAAGAATGTCTAATGCAAAAGTGTCGAGACAGCTGAGAAGATTTTCTCAGCATAACTGCTGAGACATCTGAGAAGCTCAGTGCAAAGCATTGATTGAAGTGTTGGTCTCTGCAGAACTGCTGAGACAGGAGATAGTCTCAATTATAAAGAAGAAACCACTGAGAGAGTTGAGAAGAAACTGCTGAGTTAGAAGATAGTCATAGATGTGTAGAGGAAATCGCTGAAACAGTTGAGAAGGAACCGCTGAGATAGAGCCAACAAAATTTCTCTAAGTCCAGAGGCATTGAGTGAGGCAGGCTCACTCAACGCTTCTAAAGAAGAGCTCAGTTCAGAATTCGTCAAATTGAATTCTGAGTTCGTCGAGCTAAGCTCAACTTTCGTCAAGCTCAAGTTAAAGTTTGAAGATTCAGAGATCATCGAGCTCAGTTCAGAATTCGTCGAACTGATTTCTGGATTTGTCGAACCCATCTCACCTTTCATCGAGCTCAAGTTAAAGTTTTAAGATTATGAGTTTGTCGAGCTCAGTTCAGAATTCGTCGAATAGATTTTAGAATTCGTCGAACCCTGCTCGCCTTTCGTCGAGCTCAAGTTAAAGTCTGAAGATTCTGAATTAGTCGAGCTAAGTTTAATTTCGTCGAACAGAGTTCAGAATTCGTTGAACCTAGCTCTTCATTCATCGAGCACAGACAAAGCATTTCATGCCGTTACGGGAAATCTACAGTAACGCCTAGTGCCTAAGGTATGTGACTGTTGAGTCACGGAGCTGTAGGTGACAAGTGTGCCATTGAGTTATAAGCCTTAGAGGAGATTGAGCTGTAGGTGCCTAGAAGGGCACTGAGGTAGGTACCTGGAAGGGTACTGAGTTGTAGGAGTGCTGCAGCACTCTAAGAATAGGGCCTTGGGCTTGAAGTTGTAGGGCTGAGAATCCTGAGCTGTAGGCCTTAGAGATAAGGCTAAGGTAGGTGGTTTGTGGACCACTGAGCTGTAAGAGCACTACAGGGCTCTGAGGTAGGAACCTTTGTGGTTCTGAGGTAGGGCTCTGAAGAGAACCCTAGTGTAAGGCTGAGGGCCTGAGGTGTAAGCTTTGAGGAGCATTTTGGAGGAGTTTATGCCTTGTCTAACATAAGTTAGAAAGGTGGGAGGGAAAGTGGAGGTACCCAATTGCGGAACTACTATAAATCATTGTGTGCTTGTGAGTTTGTTTTTTTGTTTTATTGCAGGTGCAAAGGACAAGCTCTACATCACCTTAGGAAGAAAGCAAAAGAAAATATAAAGGTTAATAAGAAAATAGCAAAAGGACTCAAGAATTTTAATAGACCTATTCACCCCCCCCCCCTCCTCTAGGTGACTAGCTAACCTTAAAAAAATAACTTTCAGAGATTAGTAGTTGTTAGCATGTTCATTTCAGGTACTCACATTGTATTTTAAATTTACATGTTTTTGACTTCTTCCTTGAAGATATTAGCAAGTGTTCACGAATTCACATAGGTACTCGCATTATATTAAAATTTACCAGCTATTGATTTCTCCTTTGAACTGATTAGCAGGTGTTCACATGTTCACTTCAGGTACTTGTGTAATACATCAAATTTACCTACTTTTAACCTCTCTTTTGCTTAGATTAGCAGGTGTTCATGAGTTTAATTCAGGTACTTGCATTATATATTTCATTTACTTGCTTTTGACTTCTCTTTTTAAGAGATTAGCTGGTGTTCACTAGTTAACTTCAGGTCCTCGTGTTATATTTTAAATTTACCAACTTTTGACTTCTCTTTTGTAGAGATTAGCAGGTGTTCACTAGTTCACTTCAGGTACTCGTATTATATTTTAAATTCACCTGCTTTTGACTTCTCTATTGTAGAGATTAGAAGGTTTTCTCGAGTTCACTTCAGGTAGTCGTGTTATATTTTAAATGTACCTGCTTTTGGATTCTCTTTTGTAGAGAATAGAAGGTGCTTGCGAATTTACTTCAGGTATGTTAACCCGGAATCCGCGACTAGTTCTCAAGGTTTACAAGTCCGGGAGGCTTGTTCTTTCAAGCCGCCATTCTCAGCAAACCGGCCTGTCCTTGACCAAGCCGCACGACCTATGTCCCAGGTCGCCGTTAGAGGGAGTCCAGATCAGCCCGTCCCTAGGCCAGGACTCTCAACTCGCCGGAGGAAGCCCGCCAGGCCGCGCGGCCTTTCCTCTGCCCTCTTTTCTTTCTTGGTTGCTTCCCATCACCGCTGCCCGGTTCTCCTGTATCTCGGACAGCCGGTAATTTTAGCCCTGCCCGTTTGGGCAGGTCCCCAAGCCTAAAAATAGGGGGCGGGAGGACACCCAAGGCACGCTGACTCGAGTCCAAGAGCTTAAGAACTGCAGCCTCAATTCTAGTCCTTTGCGGTCTATTGTCCGGTCAGCTTCTTCTTTTCTTCTTTCCTTTCTAAGTGTAATCGCTTAATTTCTTTTAAAAGAAAAGCCCGCCACAGGAGAGGCATCCAGGCCACGGCGGGCGAACTCTGGTGTTGCCGCTGGTAGCGGCCCTTTCTATCTTTTTTCTATCCGATCTTATCCGTCATTCCTAGCCGCTAGTAACCGACTAGCCGACAGTCTTTTCCCTATACCTTTCCCCAGTGCTCGAACGGTTAGCTGGTGGTGCCCGTATTCCCCGTCGCATTTCGTGCATCAACAATTAACACGCGGCCTTCAGATCTCGGGCTGCCGGTGAAAATCCGCGGCTAGATATGGTCAGACCGCGCGACCGCTAGGGCTTAGCGACATGTCGAGCAAGCAGCGGCAAGGGCGGTTAGCCTGTTCAGTAACCGCTTGTCGTTCTATCCGCTCGGTCAAACTGCAGCTATTCGGCGGTCTCTAGATACGTGTTGATGGTTATTATTTGCAATGAATCTCCCGAGGAATGACAGTAATTTCTTATCATCCACTCGGGATCTCTTAGAGAGGTAAGAGGAAGTTTCTTTTCCGTTCATCAATCGAATTCGCTGGGATACCATTGCTGATGATTTCAGAGAGCCTCGCTTGTCACGCTATTCTGGGATTAGTGATCCAATTTCACATCTACAAGCATTTGAAGCGGCTGTTTCTTTAAAAGCCGTGTCGGATGGAATCAAGTGTAAGCTTTTTCTAATGACCTTCGACGGTCTTGCTCAGGAATGGTTTCATGGTTTGCCTTCTCGGTCTATCACTTGCTTTGGGGATTTTCAAAAACAGTTCCTGTTGAGATTCGATACCTTCAGGAAGCGGAAGAGAAATCCAGTAGCTCTTTTCCAAATCAAGCAGGAAGTTGACGAGTCTACTGCTCATTTTGTTGATCGATTTCAAAAGGAAATGCTCGATATCGTTAACATTCATCCAGACTTTTACAAATATTCCTTGATAAGTGGACTTCGAGAAGGTCCTCTCAAATTTAAAGTTAACAAAAAAGAGCCAAAGACTTATGGGGATCTTATTAAAATAGCTAATCGATTCATAATGGGTGAAGCAACAACTGCTAACTATATATCTTTCTTGAATCAGATGGCCAGGGAACATCATAAAAATTCTTGTCATCAACCCGGTTCTTCCCAAAATGCTTCGGAACCTCCAAAACAGAATAAATCATCAGAGTTTGTGGAAGCTTTCCCTATCATGTCTTTTGATCCTAAAACACTCAAGTATGAAAGGTACTCAGACAGGTATGTCAAGTTCAAAATTTCTATGGAAGATCTTCTGCCGGTTCTTGCTAGTATGAAAGAATTCAAAAAGCCTCGACGTATGAAATCAAAGATTGAACATCGGCATGGAGAAATTTTTTGTAAATATCATAAGGATATTGGTCACAACACAGAAGATTGTCAGGCTCTTCGGAAACTAGCAGATCAATTCGCAAAAGCAGAGAAATTACAAGACTATGTTGTCCTATGATCCTCCAGCACATTTTCCGCTGACAAAGCGGATGTTGCAAAAGCAGATTTTGTTGTTAAATAGTGGAAGTGTTTGAAGCAGTAGTATCTTGTTTGTCTTTCTTTTACATATGTCATGTATCTCCCATGTATTCGGAGTTTCTTGCATTTGATTCTTTTCTTTTGATAACGATAGTTGTAATAGATATAGCAGCAAACCAGTCCTCACCAGCATCCAGCATTGCAAATATCTTTCAACAGTCGTCGACAATTGGGTTCAATCAGGCTTTAAGCCCATATCCTTTTACTAAGCTTTCCACTAGAAATAAGCATTCATATGCCCTCTAAATTCTACTTCTTAGCTTTGTATTTAACATTGACATACGTATGTGGACATTTACTTATAACAAAAATAATATTACCTTTTTGGCCCTCCATATCCCGCACGACATCAGTCGCAGATGTGTAGTGGCAATCCCGCTCGACATCAGTCGCCGATATAAACCCCGCTCGACATCAGTCACTGATGTGAACCCCGCTTGAATCATTCACAGATGAGTTGAAATGAGATCTTCTTTAGGAGAGTTGTGACTCTTGATCTATGTTGCAAGACAGTGCAGGCAGAATTTTTGTTATCATTTCAACCTGCAAATTACGGTGGTAGATAAATAATGGTTTTCATATATTATTATTGTTATGCTTATTAGTTCATAGACCTCACAATTATTCGTTCCATCTTATCCACCATCTCACGGTCTTACAGCCTAGTCAATTTACATTACACAGTGCGCAGACCGCGTGGTTACATGTTTCTGTTTACTTTATTCGGCTAATGGCATCTCTGCCGTTTATTACTAATAAACTCAGGAATTCGGCTGACTTTATTCTGTCAGATGATTCCGGTCCGCCGGCTTATGGTATTATTCTCTACCCTTGAGTGATTTTCATATTGGGAGCGTGGTCTACATTAATGTTCGGACAGGTCGCCACCATAAGCTTAATTGTTAAAGTTTCTTATCGGTTTATTTATTTAGCCGAGCGGCTTATTTATCGCTATATATCTTTTTGATCTCTCATTAAACTATGGCCTATCGGCAATCAATTATATTAGTCGTACGACCTCATATTGTATATAAATGATAGCCGGCAATAGCAGAACTGCTTTACCTTCTTGGCAAATACTATCCTGACCGCCCGGTTTGTGGCTCTAAATGCTTTCGAAGGTGATCAAATTGTTATAAACTCGCAGAGGACTAGTATACTCGGCTACTAGTATTCTATTCGGGTTTAACCAGAATACTTATTATTCGGTGAAGTCATCAATGAGATTTCATAAGTCGGAAACGAGTAAGAAAGATTAAACCGCATATATAAGCAAGTAAGTAAAATTGCAGTACAATGGATTTTCACAAAAGGTAAAATATTTTCATTTCTATAGTCAAGTACAAAAAGTAGACCGCGCGGTTTACAAAATCATACCGCCGGTCTCAAAAAGATATAAAATTGTTACAAGTATTTAATCCTAGCTATCCGGCTTTAGTTTTTTAGGCGCAGGTGCGCCGGAGTCCGATTCACCATCGACATCGACCTCGGACGGCGAGTATTCGCCGCTGTCGGACGAAGACGTGTGCGAACTGCCAGACTCCCCGGTCTCTGACCCAGCGGCATCAACCCGTGCGGTCTCAAACGCTTGACCGCCGGTTTCTGAAGAAGCGGTCTCGCTCCCGCTTCCTTCGCTGTGCTCATCTTCATCTTCTGCCTTGCCCTCGCCCTCTCCATCGACCTTCTCCTTTCCCTTCAGCGCTCGATAAACCGCGGCCACCCTTTTCTTCAAGGGTGGATAGAGGTCGGCGCAGGTGAAGTCGGTGAATCCCGGGGCGAGGCCGCCGCGATCTCGAAGGCATTTCAGCGCTCCGTCGATCCCTTGGACAAGCTGTAGAAAGACCGCGTCCTGAAAGGCCGAGTTGGCCGGATCATACATTTTCTGCAAAGGAAAAAGGTCAGTCCGAGCAGCTTGTTAAATCAGGCCGCATAAATCAGGTAATATCTTACCGCATTGAGTTCCTTCAAGCGTGCGTTTTCTTCCTCATTTTTGGCGAGTTGCCGCTTCAGGTCGCCTTCACTTGCGACTAACCGCCTATGGGACATGCCCATATAGTGGTTAGCCACGAAGCTTCTCGCGCCGACCTGCGCGGCAAAGCGCGAGAAATGCTTTTCTGGTATCTTTTTTAGCGCTTTCACGTTGCGCCTACCATACAAAGCCATGCTAGCCGCAGAGGCGTGGCGGCTTATCGTTTCCTTCCCCCAGTTAGGGAGGGCGGTGGAAACTTGGACTGATTCGCCGTCAGCACTCCACTGTATGGTGGGGTTGCCGCGGAGATCCTTCAAGCGACTGCCCATACCATGCAGCGTGAAGTCGCTGGAGGAGTCCGATGCTCCTTCCTCTTCAGCCCACTCTAGCCTGGACCTCTTGGCCCTTTTCTCCCGTTGTGTAAGGGTTAGGCCTCCAGGAGTTAGCGGCTTGTTCAACGGGACTACAATGACAACTGCAAGGCAAGTTTGACAAGTCAGATGGCAGGCCGCGCGGCTAGCTGAGCAGTTCGGTTTGCTGATACTTACTGTCCTCCGTGTGAACATCCTCCAAAGTTGGCCTTCGAAGATATCCTTCTCCAGGCCGTCCAGTCCACTGCTTCCAAAGGCAGCTTCGTCGCGAACTTGTGGATGGACCGGCAGGAGTCCGAGTTGGCCTTCGAAGATCAGGTACCTCTCTGACCAATTCGGGATTTTGTTCACCAGGTTGACGACCTTCAGCCCCCGGCAGCAAAAGTACAGATGCCCTCTAAAGATCTTTGTTCCAGAGACCGGAATAGACCGGACAGAGAAGCATTCTCTGAACAGTTTTATCGAGAAGCAAACTCTCTCCGACCTCAAGTAGGAGATGAAGCTGTAGATAGACATGATAGAATTCGGCGGCAGCTGTCCTGGCACTACCCCATAGTGGTCAAAGACCGTTATGGCTTCGATCAGCATAGGGAAGCGGAAGCCGCAGTCAAAGTGATCGACAGGAATGTCGATCTGGTTGGCTGCAGAGGTGTTGATTCGTTCGTGAGAAAGAGGAAGCCGCGCGAGCAGCGGGCTATCTTTCATGTGCTTTTCTACAAAGCAATCTAGCTCAGCTTGAGTAAGCCGACCTTCTTTAAGGTCCGCTGAATGGAAAGCAGAAGCCGCATCGGTCCTGACGGCAGAAGACTTTTTCAGACCGCATCGACTTTGCTTTAGCTCGCATCCTATTCTTTCGTGCCGAAGTCTCCGGGGCCATCTCCTTTTATAGATTTTCTACGCAGCTACAGTGATGGTTGTCAAATCACGGTTTGTTGTCTAGCCGCACAACCTAGCCTGCAAGAGAAAGTATTCAAACCGCAGAACAGTTCGGCAGTTTGCGCGGCCAAGTTCCTGTACTTAGCAAAATTCACAAAGCAAAAATATAGCATCTATGATATTCAAACCGCACAGAGCCGCAAGCAATTCGCAGTAACATACAATCAAATATACAACAATTGTTCACAATAATCAGACTGTCTGGCATCACGAGTTGATGCTTATTACAAAGCCAAATAGAGTTCTCATAATTATTTCTCTCCACTTTCTAGAGCTTCTCGACCAACTCGTGCTACTTTGTCTCCGGCCTGTACCAGCTGGACGTACACTTGACTGACAAGGTTGTGGATGGAGTGTAGAGTCTGATGAACTCGCGAGGTATCACGCTCTACGCGGGCGAATGGAACCAGCGGTAGAGCGCGATCTCCCGGGTCGCAAGAAGCAGCGACCTGCCTAACCGCCACGGCTACTGGTGACTGCGAAGTCTCTCCGGAAGCCGGGCTATTTGGTAGTTGCTGCTGTTCAGCAGTCGTCCTAGCAGGTCGTAAGCCTCTGCCAGCCTCCTCTGGTCGATCCTTATCCCTTTCCTCGTCAAGTCGAGCATTGTCCGCCCTTTACCTCTCAATCCGACCGAGCATCAGCACTAAAGCTTGCAGGTCAAGTTTCTCTGTCTTCTCCTACTCCAGGTTGTCCAGTGCCTCCTGTGTTCTTTGCTCAGCGGCCTCCAGTGCAGTCCGCATCGTTGTCTTCTCCTCCTCCAAGCTGGCCATGGCCTCCTGCATCCTTTTGTCAGCGGCCTCCAGCGCAGTCTGCTTTGCCGCTTTCTCCATGTCCGCGCTGGCCAGTGCCTCCTGCGCCCTTTTGTTAGCGGTCTCCAACGTAATCCGCATCGTCGCTCTCTTCAACTCCAAGCTAACCAGGTCCTCCTGCATCCTCTTCTCAGCGGCCTCCACCTCAGACCGCATCGTTACTCTCTCCAGTTCCAAGTTTTCCAGCACATCTTGTGTTCTCTTTTTAGTGGCCTCCAGCATAGAACGCTGATCTTCCTCGTGAAGTCGCCACTCTTCTTCCCTAGCTCGAAGGGCCTCGGCATGCTCCCTTATCCTAGCCTGCAAGACAGCGACTTCACCCTGGAATTCGGCTGTCCTTTGATCGCAGATATTGGGAGGTAGCAGCGGTATCAGTGGAAGTAGGAAGGTGGTCAGATCGTCCGGCTTGATGGCAGTTTCAGGTGCACCTGCAGCGAATAAACAAGCGTTTAGATTCAGTCGCATAACCGACACCTTTTAAAAGATCTCGTTAGAATGAGACCGCAGCCTGTAGTTTTCTCTCCTTCAAAAGCCGCAGTATCAAGTCTAGCCGCTGGTCGCCTAAACCTTTCAGAGTCTATTCGCTTCAGCTTTTCTTTCCATAGTCGCGCGGTCTCTTTAGCTTTGCTTCTCAGTTGTGCCGTGGTTAGGAAGAAGCTCGCCGGCGGATTAAAAATTGTGTCCGCTCCCTTCTTCCGTGACCGCGACTTGTAGAATTTTACAATACGCGTAACTTCAGCCTGTTTACCTTGCAGGGGAGGAAATGTAGTCGCCACCTGCTTCCCGGCGATTAATTTCTTCATCTCCTCTATCTTCTCTCTGAGTTTTAATTTTTCAACTCCTTCTGAAGCCGCAGGAGTCGGTTTGCCAAGCTTCTCTCCTGTAACTTCGACATCGGCGTCGGCGACCTCTGCAGAAGCCGGCGGAGTTGCCAGTAACTTGTCCTGCTGCAGAAATTTCTCCATGCCTTTCAGGATGTCGCTCAGAGATTCGCTAAACGAAGGCGTACTCTCTGGCTAGTCCGGCTTGGAGGATGGAGTCGACAGACCCTCAGATACATCTTTCTCTCGCGGCTTAAACTGCACACTAGCCGCTCCGGTCTTCACAGAAACATTGCGGTTATCAACCCGCATCTTCCGCGCTTTCCTCTCCATCCTTTCCTCAAGGGTCTCGAACTTTTTCTTACGTCGCTTCAAGTGGCCGACTATTGTCTTTGTCCGCTTCCTCTTCTCAGTCAGAGACCGCTCGGCCTCCAGTGGCTTCTCTGAGTCGTCCTCATCAACGACGATCAAATCAGTAGATGCGGGAAACTCGCGCGGTTTGGAAGAGTCGACACTCTTCTCCTCTGCGCCAGCGATCTTTAGAAGGGGTTCACCTGATGGCGAGTAGGTAATGTCGAAGGATTTGGTGGATCCGGCTGACGGGAGAGTAGATTTTGAAACTGCTTTGACTTTGGTCGCGAACTGCAAGGATTCCGCGATGACTTCCATCAGTTTCTTTCCAGAATCAGAAGCCGCCGGTGTGATCGGCTTCTCAGTTTTCTTCTCAGGCTGTTGGTCGGAACTGTTCGCTTTTCTGCTCCTCTTTTTCGACCCAGACGACTTCTTTTCGCGAGCTGGCATCGAGGAAATGACGTCCATCTTGTAGAAGTCTCTGTCGGCTTGGAGGATTCTAACCGCAAGTTGCGAATAGTGACCCGTGGCTTGACAGAAATCTTGACGAAATGGCAGAGCCCTCAGCATTTTATAGACGCAGAAGCATTAATGGCAGTCGCGGTCACCGGCTTAGCTCTACATTTTCGAAGTTTTTCAGAAACTTAAAAATGTGAGGGGATTATGTTAACCCGGAATCCGCGACTAGTTCTCCAGGTTTACAAGTCCGAGAGGCTTGTTCTTTCTAGCCGCCACTCTCAGCAAACCGGCCTATCCTTGCCTAAGCTGCATGACCTATGTCCCAGGTCGCCGTCAGAGGGAGTCCAGATCAGCCCATCCCTAGGCCAGGACTCTCAACTCGCCGGAGGAAGCCCGCCAGGCCGCGCGGCCTTTCCTATGCCCTCTTTTCTTTCTTGGTTTCTTCCCGTCACCGCTGCCTGGTTCTCCTGTACCCCGGGCAGCCGGTAATTTTAGCCCTGCCTGTTTGGGCAGGCCCCCAAGCCTATAAATAGGGGACGGGAGTACACCCAAGGCATGCTGACTCGAGTCCAAGAGCTTAAGAGATGCGGCCTCGATTCTAGTCCTTTGTAGTCTATTGTCCGATCGGCTTCTTCTTTTCTTGTTTCCTTTCTAAGTGTAATCGCTTAATTTCTTATAGAAGAAAAGCTCGCCGTAGGAGAGGCATCCAGGCCGCGGCGGGCGAACTCTGGTGTTGCCGCCGGTAGCGGCCCTTTCTCTCTTTTTTCTATCCGGTCTTATCCGCCATTCCTAGCCGCTAGTAACCGACAAGCCGACAGTCTTTTCCCTATACCTTTCCCCAGTGCTCGAACGGTTAGCTGGTGGTGCCCGTTTTCTCCATCGCATTTCGTGCATCAACAAGGTACTCACATTATATTTTAAATTTACCTTCTTTTGACTTCTCCTTTGCAGAGATTAGCAGATGTTCGCGAGTTCTCTTCAAGTACTCGCATAATATTTTAAATTTTCCTGCTTTTGATCTCTCTTTTTGCAGAGATTAGCAAGTGTTCGCGAGTTCACTTCAGGTACTCGAGATATATTTTAAATGTACCTTCTTTTGACCTCTCTTTTGTAGAAATTAGTTGTTTGCGAGTTCACTTCAAGTTCTTACATTATACTTTAAATTTATCTGTTTTTGACTTCTCTTTTATAGAGATTAGCAGTTGTTCGCGAGTTAACTTCAAGTACTCATGTTATATATTAAATTTACCGGCTTTTGACTTCTCTTTTGCATAGATTAGCATGTGTTTGTGAGTTCACTTCAGGTACTCGCATTATATTTTAAATTTACCTGCTTTTTACTTCTCTTTTGGAGAGATTAGAATGTTTTCTCAAGTTTATTGTAGGTACTCGCAGTATATTTTAAATTTACCTTCTTTTGGCTTCTCTTTTATAGAGATTAGATGGTGTTCGTGAATTTACTTCAGGTACCCCCATAATATTTAAAATTTATCAGCTTTTGACTTCTCCTTTGCAGAGATTTGCAGGTGTTCGCAAGTTCACTTCAGTTACTTGTGCTATTTTTTAAATTTACCTTCCTTTGGCTCCTCTTTAGCATAGATTTGTAGGTGTTTGCGAATTCACTTCAGGTACTTGCATTGTATTCTAAATTTACCTGCTTTTGACTTCTCCTTTACAGAGATTAGCAAGTGTTCGAGAGTTGACTTCAGGCACTCGCATTATATTTAAAATTTACCTGCTTTTGACCTCTCTTTTGTAGAGATTAACAGGTGTTCGTGAGTTCACTTTAGGTACTCGGGTTATATTTTAAATTTAACTGCTTTTGACTTCTCTTTTGTTGAAATTAGCAGTTGTTTGCGAGTTCACTTCAGATACTCGAAATATTATTTAAATTTATTTTTTTTAACATCTCTTTTATAAAGATTAGCAGTTGTTCGCGAGTTAACATCAGGTACTCCTGTTTTATTTTAAATTTACCTGCTTTTGAATTCTCTTTTGCAGAGATTAGCAGGTGTTCGCATGTTCACTTTAGGTACTCGCATTATATATTAAATTTACCTGCTTTTGACTTCTATTTTCGACAGATTGGAATCTTTTTTCGAGTTAACTTCAGGTACTCATGTTATATTTAAATTTACCTTCTTTGGCTTCTCTTTTTAAGAGATTAGCAGGTGTTCGCGAATTCACTTCTTGTTCTCGCATAATATTTCAAATTTACCTAATTTTGACTTCTCCTTTGTAGAGATTAGTAGGTGTTCGCGAGTTCACTTTAGGTCCTCGCATTATATTTTAAATTTACTTACTTTTGACCTATCTTTTGTAGAGATTAGTAGGTGTTTGCGAGTTCACATCAGGTACTCGGGTTATATTTTAAATTTACCTGCTTTTATAGAGATTAGCAGTTGTTTGAGAGGTCACTTCATGTACTTACATTATATTTTAAATTTATCTGCTTTTGACTTTTCTTTTATATAGACTAGGAGGTGTTTGTGAGTTAACTTCAGGTACTCACATCATATTTTAAATTTACCTGCTTTTGACCTCTCTTTTACAGAGATTAGCAGGTGTTCGTGAGTACACTTTTGGTACTCGGGCTATATTTAAAATTTGCCTGCTGTTGACCTCTCTTTTATAGAAATTAACAGTTATTTGCGAGTTCATTTCAGGTACTCGCATTATATTTTAAATTTTTCTTATTTTGATTTCTCTTTTATAGAGATTAGATGGTGTTTGTGAGTTAACTTCTGTTACTCATGTTATATTTTAAATTTACCTGCTTTTGACATCTCTTTTGTAGAGATTAGCAGGTGTTTGTGAGTGTACTTTAGGTATTCGCATTATATTTTAAATTTACCTATTTTTGACTTCTCTTTTGGAGAGATTAGAAGGTTTTCTCGAGTTCACTTCAGGTACTTGCATTATATTTTAAATTTACCTTCTTTTGGCATCTATTTTGTAGAGATTAGTAGGTGTTCACAATTTCACTTCAAGTACTCGCGTAATATTTTAAATTTACCTACTTTTGACTTCTCCTTTGCCGAGATTAGCAGGTATTCGCGAGTTCACTTCAGGTACTCTCGTTATATTTTAAATTTGCCTGCTTTTGGTTTCTCTTTTGCAGAGATTAGAAGGTGTTTGCTAATTCAATTCAGGTACTCGCGTTATATTTTAAATTTACGTATTTTTGACTTCTCTTTTGTATAAATTAGCAGTTATTTGCGAGTTCACTTCAGGTACTCGCATTATATTTTAAATTTATCTGGTTTTGACTTCTCTTTTATAGAGATTAGCAGATTTTCACGAGTTAACGTCAGGTACTCATGTTATATTTTAAATTTACCTGCATTTGATTTCTCTTTTGGAAAGATTAGCAGGTGTTTGTGAGTTCACTTCAGGTACTCGCATTATATTTAAATTTACCTGCTTTTGACTTCTATTTTAGAGAGATTAGAAGCTTTTCTCGAGTTCACTTCAGGTACTCGCGTTATATTTTAAAATTACCTTCTTTTGGCTTCTTTTCTTCAGATATTAGCAAGTGTTTGCGAATTTACTTCAGGTACTCGCGTAATATTTTAAATTTACCTGGTTTTGACTTCTTTGCTGAGATTAGCAGGTATTCGGGTGTTCACTTCAGGTTCTTGCATTATTTTTATTATTTACCTACTTTTGACCTCTCTTTTAGGGAGATTAGCAGGTTTTCGCGAGTTCACATCAAGTACTCGGGTTATATTTTAAATTTACCTTTTTTGGCCTCTCTTTTGTAAAGATTAGCAGTTGTTCGCTAGTTCACTTTAGGAACTCGCATTATATTTTAAATTTATCTACTTTTGACTTTTCTTTTATAGATATTAGCAAGTGTTCGCGAGTTAAATTCATGTACTCATGTTATATTTTATATTTACCTGCTTTTTACTTCTCTTTTGTAGAGATTAACATGTTTTCGTGAGTTCACTTCAGGTACTCGCTTTATATTTAAATTTACATACTTTTGACTTCTCTTTTGGAGAGATTAAAAGCTTTTCTCGAGTTCACTTCAGGTACTCGAGTTATTTTTTAAAATTACTTGCTTTTGGCTTCTCTTTTTAAGAGATTAGCAGTTATTCGCAAATTCACTTTTGGTACTCGCGTAATATTAAAAATTTACCTGCTTTTGACTTCTCCTTTGTAGAGATTGACAGGTGTTCAGGAGTTGACTTCAGGTCCTCGCGTTATATTTTAAATTTACCTTCTTTTGATCTCACTTTTGCGGAGATTTGTAGGTGTTCATGAGTTCAGTTCAGGTACTCAACTTATATTTTAAATTTACATGCTTTTGGCCTCTCTTTTGTTGAGATAAGTAGTTGTTATTGAGTTTACTTCAAGTACTCGTGCTATATTTTAAATTTTTCTGCTTTTGACTTTTCTTTTATAGATATTAGAAAGTGTTCGTGAGTAAACTTTCGGTACTCGTGCTATATTTTAAATTTACCTGCTTTTAACTTCTTCTTTGTGTAGATTAGCATGAGTTAGCGAATTCACTTTAGATACTCGTGATATATTTTAAATTTACATACTTTTGACTTCTCTGTTGCAGAGATTAGCAAGTGTTCACGAGTTCACTTCTGTTACTTTGGTTATATTTTAAATTTACCTGCTTTTGACTTCTCTTTTGTAGAAATTAGCAGTTGTTTGCGAGTTCACTTCAGGTACTCGCATTATATTTTAAATTTATCTTCTTTTGACTTTTCTTTTATAGAGATTAGCAGATGTTCGAGGGTTAACTTCAGGTACTCATGTTATATTTTAAATTTACCTACTTTTGACTTCTCTTTTGCAGAGATTAGCAGGTGTTCGTGAGTTCACTTCAGGTATTCGCATTATATTTAATTTTTCCTGCTTCTGACGTCTCTTTTGGAGAGATTAGAAGCTTTTCTCGAGTTCACTTCAGGTACTCGCGTTATATTTTTAAATTACTTGCTTTTGGCTTCTCTTTTTTAGAGATTAGCATGTAACGCCCCAAATCTCGATTATGAGTGGGCTGTGTAGACTGAGCAACACGGCCTGTGATACGGGCGTGTCCAAAGCCATATCCTACTCTTTGTTTGCAATACGACTTGGGACACGGGTGTGTCCAAAGCCTTGTCCTTCTCTGTGTTGATAGGGGCGGTGTCGAAGTGGTACACAACCTGTGATACGGGCATGTCCAGGGTCGTGTCCTGCCATGAGTTTGACGTATTTCTGTGAGGTTGACGAAATGTATTCTGAAGGATCAAGCGCATATCCAACTGCACCAAAAGCCCGGACTGTTGGAGAGGGCGCTACTTAATTTTTTTATATAAGTAGCAGAGTGCCACGGGTCAAGTGAAGGAATGCCGGACCCAACAATCCCCCCCCCCCGGCGTCCAGCACAACCCGTCGGCTCAAAGGTGGGGTTACCACATGGCCCACACGGCTCAGAGGTGGGGTTACCACATGTCCACGGTTGCCTGACCCACCGGACCCACACAGGTAGAAGGGAAAAATCAGGATTTAATAGCGCCCCCCCGGTCTTGAACCCGTGACCTCCTCTGATACCAATTGAAGGATCAAGCACATACCCAACTGCACCAAAAGCCCGGACTGTTGGAGAGGGCGCTACTTAATTTTTTATATAAGTAGCAGAGCGCCACGGGTCAAGTGAAGGAACGCCGGACACAACACATTCGACGATCCTCGGAGGCAAGCCATGTTGGGCACAAGGCCTGTGATAGGGGCGTGTCAAGGGCCGTGTTCTTCTCTGTGCTTGGCCAGTCTGTGAGGATTGTTGAACACAAGCTAGACACGGGTATGTCCGAAGCCATGTCTGGCACATGGCCTGTGATACGGGCGTGTCACGGGGCCGTGTCCTAGTCGAGACGCGATGGTTTATTTTGTCGCTTGAGGCATACGTCCTGTGACACGGGCGTGTCACAAGCCGTGCTCGGCCTAGGAAGTTGGCTTTAAGAGCGAATCAGGGTCTTTCATTCTATTTGGAAATGATCCGAAGGATTGGAATCCTCCCTAGAATGTTATGTTCGGGAGTGTAGGGGTTATTCCTCATTTTCTATTGGCCATTCTCTTTCTAAAGAGTTAGAGAGAGGGGAGAGCAAGGTTGAAGAAGCAGGAGGAATCCGGCCGCCGGTGGAGCTTCAGAGCCTCTGATACCGCTGCGCCCAGATCCGTGGAGGCAAGATAGTTTCGGTGCTTTTCATCCGGCTAGGTTTCCATGGCGCCAAAGAGAACCTCTAGGGTAATGATTATCTATTTGGACATGTGAAGTCCTCTTCCTTTTGCATATGAATCTATCTCCCACGAGTGGGCGGTGTGTTTGAGGTATTCCTTCATGTAGATATGGTTTATCACCTTTATTTTTCATTTAGAGTACGGAATTGAAGTACGGACATAGGCATGGTGTGTGAAGCCGATCTGGACAAGTTGGTCTTGATTAGTGATGTTTTCATTATGCTTGTATTGCCGGAGAAGACTCCGTGCTGTTTGCTTTTCGGGTTTTCTACGTGGTTGATTGCAACAGGGAGCCTTGGGGACTAACTCCAAGGTACACCCGGAAATCTGGGCAGAAACGCATTACTGCCATCTTGGTTACATGGGTTCCAACCTTGTGCATAACCGGGTTATGTACTATTATATGATTGATACTTCGAGATTTGGGGAAGCTTGACTCGCGGTGATGACTTAAATTGTTATGGTAATGTGAGCAACGGGTTTTGTGGAACCATGCCCGCTCTATGTGGTTCAGTTTAAGAGGCCTAACGATGGCATAGAGGGAGGGTCAACCTCCGGGCGCTACCATCGGCCCCATCACCTAGGCAAGAGCTTGACGGCGGTAGTTGAGCATCCACCAGACGCAACTCTCCAGGGTCATAACGACGTCACTCGAGGATCCCGGCCCTGCCAGCTAGGTGGAAGCCTGGTAGCAGGAGCGTCTCGGGACCTAACCCTAGAGCGAGAATACTTTTCTTTGGCTAGCCTCCGAGCGCTACCACCGACCCAATCAGCTAGGTGAGAGCATGACGGCGGGCAGGTGTTTAGCATCCACCAGACATAGCCCTCCATGGTCATAATGATATCACTCAAGGATCCCGGCCCTGCCAGCTAGGTGGAATCCTAGTATCGGAAGCATCTCGGAACCTAACCCCAGAGAGAGAATACTTTCCTTTGGCCAACCTATAGACGCTACCACCACCCCCATCAGCTAGGTGAGAGCCTGATGGACGGTGTTGGGCATCCACCGTACTCAGCCCTCAAGGGTCATAATGATGTCACTCGAGGATCCTAGCCCTGCCAGCTAGATGGAAGCCTAGCAGCGGGAGCGTCTCGGGACATAACCCTAGAGCGAGAATACTTTCCTTTAGCCAACCTCCGGGCATTACCAATGACCCCATCAGCTAGGTGAGAGCATGACGGTGGGTGTTTAGCATTCACCGGACTCAGCCCTCTAGGGTCATAATGACATCACTCGAGGATCCAAGCCCTGCCAGCTAGGTGGAAGCCTGACAGCGGGAGCGCCTAGGGACCTAAGCCTAGAGAGAGAATACTTTCCTTTTGCCAACCTCCGGGCGCTACCACCGACCCCATCAGCTAAGTGTGAGCCTGATGGCAGGTGTTGAGCATCCACCAGACTCAGCCCTCTAGGGTCCTAATAATGTCACTCGAGGATCCTGACCCTATCAGCTAGGTGTAAGGCTGACAGCGGGAGCGTCTCAGGACCTAAACATAGAGCGAGAAAGATGTCCACCGAGGACCCCTGTCCTAACTGCTAGGTGAGAGCCTGGCAGTGGGAGAAAGCTCAGGACTTAAGGAAACTTTGGCCTGTCATGAATATCATTGCCAATGAGAGATAAAAGACCCAAGGTTTTCATATTCATTAAAGGAGAGTACGTACATGCTTTTATGGGTAGAAAAACTTCAAGTAATCGCCACTCCAGGTGAGACTTAGGATCTCGACCTCCACATTTCGGATGCGATACCCCCTGACCTCAATGCTTCATATACAATGTACGATCTGTCCCAATTAGGGTTGAGCTTCCCCACTACGACTGATCTTCCTGCGATATCCACCTTCTTTAGGACCAAGTCCCCTTCCGCGAACTGCATGAACTTGACGTGCTTGTCAAAATATTTAGTCATTCTTCGCTTGATCTCTTCCTTCCGGATGGCAGACAGATCACGTAGCTCCACCACCATATCTAGGGAGAGTCGTAGTTCCTCCACATTCTCGGCCTTCCATTCTTCCCTTCCTTCTTCCGCCTCGACCACCCGAGGTGTATGGACCTCGAACTCTATTGGAAGAATTGCCTTGCAGTCGTGGGAGAGCTTGAATGGGGTCTCCCGTGTGGCTGTATTGGGAGTGGTTCTCAGGCCTCGGAGAACCGAAGGGATCTGCTCCACCCAGCTACCCTTCAAATTATCCACTTTCTTCTTAAGGAGGTTGACGATGATTTTGTTCGCTGCTTCCACCTGCCTGTTTCTCCTGGGATGATGGATGAGGAGAACCTGAGATCGATCCCGAGCTACCCGCAGAAGTTGATGAACTCAGCACTGGTGAACTGAGGACCATTATCGGTGATTATGACCTGGGGCAGACCGTGCCGACAGATGACCTCCCCCCATACAAAGTTCTTGATTACCTGGGAGCTCACCTAGGCCAGCACCTTCACATCCAACCACTTAGAAAAACAATCGATCATCACCAATAGGAACCTTCTTTGCCCACTTTCCAGGGTGAAAAGACCTACCAAATCCATTCCCCATATGGCAAAGGTCCAGTGCACCGTGATACTCCTGAGCCATTGAGCTAGTTGTATTTGGAGGGGGGAAAATAGCTGACACTTGTGGCATTTTTTCGCGAACACTGTGGCATCTCGGCCTAGGGTCGGCCAAAAATACCCCTGCCGGATGACCCTTCCTTCCAAGGTTCTGCTCCTCGAGTGGCTTCCACACTCCCCGGAATGGACCTCCTCCAAAATTCTTTGGACCTCCCTCTCGGCAACACAATGTGCCAATATCCCTGAAAGTGTCTTCCTATACAACTGCCCGTCGCGCATAAGGTAATATGCCGACTTATACTTGAACTTCTTCTTATCCATCCCTTCCGAGAACTCTCCTGTGGATAGGAATGTTGCGAATGGATCCATCAACGAGGGGTGTTGGTCCAGCTCCATCAACTATCCCTCTTCGATGGATAGGCGAAATAGGTCGGTGATGGCCCCCCCACCTGGGGACCATGCTTGGCCAATTGTTCCACCTACTCATTTTCCTCCCTAGGCACATGCCAGATGGAGAAGGTCTGGAACATACCGATGACCCACTTCCCCTTTGCCAAGTATAACTGGGAGTAGGTTCGCTTGCCTCAAACTCCCCATTGATTTTGGAGGCCAGCACCATGGAGTCAATGAGGACCTCCACATCACACACTCCCAGCTCCCTGGCCAGGCACAATCCTATTATCACCGCCTCATACTCGACCTAATTGTTTGTGATGGGAAAGTTCTCCACTATCGTCTACTCGATCCTCGTTCCTTGGGGGCTATCCAAGATTACCCCTACCCCCAAATTTCCTTCTCGAGGCTCCATCAACCATCACCTTCCAGGGAAATGGGCGGGTGAGTTCTTCCTCCGCCACCTCAACTATATAATCTGCGAGAAAGTTGGTCATTGCCTAGGCCTTGATTGAGAGGCGGGAGACAAAGGAGATATCGAACTCACTCAACTCTACCGACCATTTCGCCAATCTGCCCGAATGCTCCACCCCCTTGAAGATGTTACGGAGGGGGTGGTCTGTCACCACCCGGATGGAGTGTGCTTGGAAGTATGGTCGAAGCCTCTGGTCCAAGATGACCAGAGAAAATGCCAGCTTATCCAAGATGGGATAACAGAGCTTCGGCTTCCTCAGGACCCGTCTTATATAGTATATGGGCAGCAGCTCTTCCCCTCTTCCCGAACCAGAACGGAGCTCAAGGCCTCTACTCCGACCCCAAGATACAAAGATAGGTCATCCCCCTCCTTTGGCCATTGGAGCAAGGGGCCTAAGTTAACTGCCTCTTCAATGCCTGGAATGCTTCCTCGCATTCCTTAGTCCATTCTAACTTCTTGCCTCCCCTCCATTCTTTGAAGAAGGGAGAGAACTTCTCCCCATCCCGGGAAAGGAACCTGCTAAGCCCTGCCAACTTTCCTATCAGCCGCTGGACCTCCTTAGCATTCTTAGGCCACCCCAATTTCATGATCGCCTTGACCTTATCAGGATTCGTCTCTACTCCTGCGAGGGTGAGAAGGTGGCCCAGGAACTTTCCCTCCAGGCCCCGAAGACACACTTCAAGGGTTCAACCTCATCTTGTATTTGCGTAAGGTGTCGAGGTCTCCTCTAGGTCCTGGAGGTGAGAGCCTGCCTCTCAACTCTTGATCATCAGATCATATACGTACACCTCCAAATTCCTCCCATTTTTCTCCTGGAAGACCCGATCCATCATCTTTAGGTATGTCGCCCCTGCAATTTTCAACCCAAAGGGCATCATCTTGTAACAGTAGCACCCATCCCCTGTGATGAAGGAGACATCTTTTACATCAGAGTGTGCATCCTTATTTGATGGTAACTTGAAAATGCATCTAAACAACTTATTATTGGAAAACTGACGACTGTGTAAACCAGTGCGTCGATTCGAGGCAAGGGATAACAATCCTTAGGACATGATTTATTTAGCAAAGAAAAATCGATACACATTCTTCACCGACCGCCTCCTTTTTAAACCATTACAACAATGGAGACCCAGCCGGGGTATTGGATTTCGGATACAAAGCCGCCTTCACAAGCTTGGCTACCTCCTCCCAGATGGTTTCAGCTAGCTTTTCCGCGATGGACCTCTTCTTCTGCTAGATGGGGCGAGCTTCTGGATCCAGATTGAGGCGGTGGCAGCCGACGCCCGCATCGTTCCCAGGCATCTCTGATGCGCTCCAAGAGAATATGTCCACATTCATCTGGATGCATGCCAGTATCCTCTCCTGGTCCACCAGGGTAAGGCCCCTGTTGATGCACACCTTCTCCACCTTGTCTCAATGGGTGAGAACTTCCATCTCCACCACCTCTTCTACAACCTCCAAATGAGATTTCTCTCCCCATTCTCCAATGTCCCCCTCCTTTAGGACAAGGACTCCTCCTCAACCTCCTCCACGGGCATTACCTCGACCGGCTTTTCCTGGATTTCCTCCACCACCCCCACCTGGGCGCGGTTCTCTACCACTTCCATCTCAACTCCTCCTACACCTGCTCTTCCACCTCCATCCTCCGCTCCATCTCCTCGGCCCCTCCTGCCAAGAAATGGAGTTCACCGCGGTGATGTAGCACTCCCTCGCCACCTTGGGGTCTCCTCGGACCTGGACCTGGATCCCATCGACATTAAACTTTAAGCATTGGTGGAAGGATGAGGGGACGCAGCGAAAGGCGCTGATGAGGGGCCGTCCAAAGATGGCTTTGTAGATGTTGGGGGCATCCACGATGACGAACCCTTTGTTTCGGGACTATCCCCCAAAGTGACGATGAGCCCCGCTTCTCCTTCTACCTCCTTCCTTTCTCTTGAGAATCCAAATAGAGGCCCATCCACGGCCAGCACCCTCTTGGACTCCACCTTCATTGCATCAAACGCCTTCATGAATATGACATTGAGCGAGCTCCCATTATCGATGAGGATCCAGGAAACGTTGAAATTCTCGACCACGATCTGGATGACCAACGCATCGTAAAAGGGATCCTCATTATCCGGCATGTCTTTTCTTGAGAAGGTGATCTTCTCCTCCGGGATATAGAGCCAACGCTCCTTTGGTACATCGTGTGGAGGCTTGCCTTTCCGTAAGCCTCAACTCCCCCTCCCCCCCACCCCCCGTGGATCACTTTAATCCCACCTCAGGCACCGACATCAGCTCGGTCCTCACACCTATCCTCCTCTGCCAGAGACAGGACTTCCTCGATCCGCACCTCCCGGCGGTCTCGCTAGTGCTGCTGCTCCCTATTTCCTCTTACCTCGAGGAACTCCGGGCACGTGGCCGTTCCGTGCCCATCCTCATGGTGGAATTCATAATAAGGAAGCTCCACCCAGACCTCCCCTCTCCTCCTATGTTGACCTCTCCGCCTCTGTATGGCTATTATCATAGCCTGATGCTGATCGGGGAGAGGAGGCCTCTGGCCCTGCCTCCATTCTCAAGAGTGGAACTGACCCTAGCCCCCCTGACAATTATCTCCTCCATGGAAACCTCTTCGTAGGCCTTGGTATTGGCACTCTGGCTGCCTCCAGCCGAGCCGGTTATTCAGCTCCTGGCTCCCCCACCTCGGCTGTTGCTGTTGTAGCTGCTACTATTATTCCTATTGCTGGGGTTCGGCTCTCCTCACCTCCTAACCTCGACCACCTCCTGGCCCCTTCTCCTCCTCCGTAGCCCTTTGGGACAACTTCTTCACGAACTTGGGGTTTGACGCCTCCCCGTCGACTTCCCTCGCCTCCCTCTCCATCAGCTCCTCGCAAGAGAGGGGTAGAACCCTCTTCAACTCCATCCTGAAGAAACCCCATTGCAGCCCTAAGGTGAAGGCCATCACCAGGGTATGCCCTAGAATACCCTGGACCTGGGTGACCTCCTCCTGGAACTGGTCCACGTAGCTCCCCAAAGTCTGTTTCACCCCTTATTGATGTGGATTAGGGACTGTGACTCCTTCCTCTTCGTGGAAGTGGTGAACCTCAACATGAAACCCCAGTGCAGGTCCTCAAAGCAGTAGATCAAGTTGGTCGGTAGCTGGTGGAAGCACTCACTCGCCTTTTCCTTTTGGGTGATGGCAAAGAGTCTGTACTTGAAGGTATCCGGCATCTACTTTATCGAAACCACATCCTCAAACCATTGGATGTGTTGAACTATGTCATCCTTCCTAGTGTAGTAGTACATCTCCGGCTACTTGAACCCCTCCGGAACTAAAGCAGAAGAAACCAACTCGCTGAAGGAGCTGCCTCCACTATTGGGCGAGCCAGAGGTTCTCGCACCCCCATCTCGTCGAACAGGCCTCCACTCGCCGACCTAGAGAAGAGTACTCGCCCGGGGAGATCCCGCCTACTCCCCTCCTGTATAACCTCCTTCCCAGCTCGCCGAGCAGGGGAATCTTTGCCTAGATCCGGGGCGGCGGCGACCGTAACAGCTGGTTTCGAGCACTCAGCATGCGCGGCGAGTGCGAAATTGAAGAGGCCAAACACCTCTTACCGGAACACATCGAACATCCCACCGTGGCGAGAGGTGGAGGGTGTAGAGAGTTTCCCCTGTCCGAACCTTACCCTTCTCCACCAGTCATTGAGTTTGCTGAAGATTTTCTGTGTTGACCACTCTCTACGCTCACCACACCAAAAATGTTGAAACCGAAAACTCGGTCAATGTGGAGTTCACCCTTAGGAAGGGGTGATCGTGCACTTACTTTCTCTTTTGCGAGACAAACGAATAAGGAAACAGAACAGGGAACAGACCTAAGGGCTTGGTGTGGAGGTCTTACCACACACCCGAAAGATTTTAGAGTGCTTCCCCTCCCTAGACAAATGTCAAGCTAAGGATACCTCAGAGAGTGCAAGAAGACCATAGCACAAGTAAGCATGCTTCTGAGGTACCCCCTTGGGTCTATTTATAGATTTCTAAAAACGGCCTGCAAATATCCAACCTTCGCAATTCTCAGCAGCTATGTGCAGCCCAACTTGGTCTGCCAACAACGTAACTCCATTATTCTAGCAGGCTATAGGAAGTCAAATGGGGGCAAAATAGTAAAGATACATCCCAGAAGAACTGGGCGAGTGGCCCTCAAAAACCTCCACTTTCCTGGGGTGGCGAGTGCTCGATGGAGTTGACACTCGCCGCCTCCCTATGGCCTTGGGCAAGTACTTAACCATGCCTGCCTCTACTCGCCTGCTACTTGTCGAACCCCTGGGGTGAGTGCGAGTAGACCTGTTCCACTCTCCATCACTTGTTCTACCCCACCAGGCCAAGCTGAGGAGGCTGCTGATCTCTCTTTTCCTCCCGGGTCACCTGGGACTTGGACTGGTGACTCTTGTCACCCACTACTCGCTGGCTATGAGGTTGTACATATGGGGCCATCTTGATGCTGGCCTGATAACTGTATTATAAGAAAACTCGACTAAAGGCAACAGCTGCTCCCATGACTCGTTGTGCTCTACTATGCAAAGTCGGAGTAGATCCTCCATTATCCAGTTTGTCCTTTCTGTCTGTCCAACTGTCTGCGGGTGGAAGGCAATGTTGAAGGGCAATCAGGTCCCTTAGTATGCATGCACCCGACTCCACTCCTTGGATATGAAACGTCCATCACGATCCGACACAATGGACTTCATCACTCCGTGGAACCGGACTACTTGTTCTATGAATATCATGGATAGGATGTCAACTCTGTCTCCCACCCAGTTTGGAATAAACCGTGCCACTTTGGTAAGTCGATCTACGATGACCCATATGTAGTCATTTCCATTACGAGATCAGGGTATGCTGTGAATGAAATCCATGGAAATATCCTCGAATTCCATTCTGGTATTAGCAGGGGATGCAGTAGGCCTCCTAGATTACGACACTCAGCTTTAACCCTCTGGCAAGTCTGACACTGAGCCGCAAAGTTGTATATGACCTTCTTCATCCCAGGCCAGTAAATAGTCCTGCATAGATCGATATACATTTTGACCACACTAGGATGGATAGAGTACCTTGAGTGGTGCGCGTCTCATAGGATTTCATCTCGGATTCCCCCAGTAGAGGGGATAAATACATGTGCTTGAATTATAAGATCCCATCGTATAGGTTAAACTCTTCTTGTGGTCCACCTTGTTGGGACTGGATGATTGGAGCCACTTTTGGTTGATCTTCTGGGCTTCCTATATTCGATCCCGGATATCGCATTGGATTTCCATCCAATAAAGCTGAGCTTAGTACTCTTCCGGATCTTTACACATAACAAGGGTAATTTCCAACTCTAACAAAAACTAGGACCATTCTCTTGGAGTCTGCTCCATCTAGCTCCCGGTTATCAAGGGCTGGCAGCTCAATGCATCAGCAACTTTATTAGCCTTCCCGGGGTAGTACTGGAGAGCGAAATTATAATCACATAGAAATTCCAACCTCCGACATCTTCAACTCATTTTAGTTAAAGATGTTTTTGAGGCTCTTAAGGTCGGAGAAGATCTCGTACCATAATCCGTACAAGTAGTGTCACCAAATATTAAGGGCAAAAATGATGGCGCCCAGCTCAAGATCATGGGTTGTGTAGTTCATCTCGTGTGGTTTCAGTTGGCGTGATGTGTAAGCCACCAACTTACCGTGCTGCATTAGGACAACTCCTAATCCTTTTAGGGACGCATCTGTATAAATATGCAATCCCTTAGTACCTGAAGGGATTGTGAGGATCGGGGCAGAAGTCGGCTGCCTCTTCAACTCAACAAAAGCAACCTCACATTCTGGAGTCCACCGGAACGTAACATCCTTCCTGGTGAGGGTGGTGAGGGGTAGCCAATCTTAGAGAATCCTTCCATGAACTCCCTGTAATAACCCGCAAGACCGAGAAAACTGCGAATGTCTGATGCCGTCTTAAGTGGCGGCCAGTTCTGAACCGCTTGGATTTTGGCTTGGTCTACCACCACAAAATTTTTATTAACGGTATGACCCAAGAATCTGACTTCTTCCAACCAGAATTCACATTTGCTAAACTTGGCGAAGAGAGAGTGTTTCCTAAGTTTAAGTAACACCATCCATAAATGTCTAGAATGATCGGCCTTGGTTTTTGAATTAATCAAGATATCATCAATGAAGACAATTACAAAGAGATCTAGAAAGGGCTCGAACACCTTATTCATTAGAGCAATAATGGCGAAAGGGGCATTGGTGAGCCCAAATGGCATTACCATAAACTCGTATATCCCATAGCAAGAGCTAAAGGCAGTCTTGGGGATGACTTCCTCCTGGACCCAAAGCTGATATTAGCCGGATCTTAGGTCCATTTTAGAGAATACTGATGCTCCTTGGAGTTGATCGGACAATTCGTCAATCCTTGGGAGTGGATATGTATTCTGTATAGTAAGCTTGTTCATCTTCCTGTAGTCTATGCATAAGCGCATCGTCCCGTCCTTTTTCTTTACAAATAGCACGGGGGCTCCCTATGACGAGGAACTTGGGCGGACAAATCTAGCATCTATCAATTCTTGAAGCTTGATCTTCAACTAAATTAATTCCTTGGGGGACATCCAGTAAGGTTCTCGAGACACTGGCCGAGCTCAGGACACGAGCTCGATCTGGAAATCGACTTCTCGCTGTGGGGGAAATCCTGGGAGGGATTCTGGAAATACATATGGAAAATTCCGTACTACTGGCACCTCGACAAGTACTTGTTTCTTATTATCCGTTTCAAAGTAGATAAGAAGTACTTCATCTTTCTGCCGGACTGATCTCGCAGTTCTGGCGGAAGTCAAAATGAAAGAGAGGGGATAAGATACTTACTACTCTAGAAGGGGGGGGGGTGAATAGAGTATTCAAAAATAAAGAGACTCTAAACACTTCTCTTGAGCTATTTGGGGAATATAAAAATAAAAGCTTTAAAATAAAAGCCTAACAGAGTGAGTGAATACCAAAGGATGCTAACTGAAGTTTCAGTCAAGCATAAGTCCTAACACAGCAACTAGCAACCTAGTTATATCTATCACAGCCATAGAGCATAAATTAAATGAGCAACCTGACAACACAAGAACTTTATAGTGGTTCCCCAATTGGGTACATCCACTCTTCTACCACCCTGGTAGGAATCCACTATAGGTTTTTGATCAGGTGCCCTGCCACCACAAGATCTTCTTCAGGTAGATATAGAAACCCTTAAGGCTTTTGATCAGGTTCCTAAGAACCAAACACATAGGTTTTTGATCAGGTGCCTTGCCACTAATGATTCACTTTTGAAGGGAGTAATAACCCTTTTACAGGAGGTTAAAGAAGAAAGTTAGAGTGTATTCTCTGTGTTCAAGGAAGCTAGTGGATTGCTCTGAATTATTCAAAGCTCCCCCTGTCTTAGAGAATGTCCAGGAAGAAGCTTTGCTTCAGGGTGTAGGAACTCTAAATTACTTTGAATAGATTTCTGAAATAGCTACGAAGAAGACTCTGAATATTGAGTGAATGTTCTTCTTCAGGAGCTTTTTGCAATCTGGGATGTTCTTCTTCTTGAAAGCTTGAGCACTGAGAGTTTATTTCCTGAAGACAGGATGCACTCAGGGAGAAGAAGAGCTTTTTCTTTTTCACTTGAGAATACTGGTTCTGTGTCTGTTGAGAACTGTATTGAGTTGTTGTGTATGTCTTCAACGATCTAACTACTAATATAGAACCTTCTCACTTATTTTTGAATAATGTCTCGAGCCCTGCACTAAAAGATCTTTCCAAATAATACAATTAAACAAATAAAGAAAGCTGCGCTAGAAATCTTTTCTGTCATTCCCAAAAAGGAATTATGGATATTAAAATATCCTATCAAATTGACTTTATAAATTGGCACAGGAAGCAAGGCATAACGGCTATAATACAGCTGTTAGAAAACACGATTTCCTCTAATAAAACAAAAGACTTTATTCTGCCAAATCTCTCAAATAATGCAAGAAGAATATTGCAAATAAGCAAAGGAATATGAGCATTTAATTAAGCAGAATATTTGAGTAAAATATGTCTTACGAATGAGGAAATAAAACATTATCTTAACAGAGAAGAATACAAGAAATAGCGTACAGAAATCGTCGACCAGAGAACGGAGATCGTCGATCTGAGCAAGCAGATCGTCGACCTGAAGAAAAACTTTCTTAACAGAAAACGTCGACTAGGGCAACACGATCGTCGATCTTAGCAGGCAGATCGTCGATCCTACTTCAGAGTTCATATAACTCTAAAATCGTCGATCTTCAGTCGAAGATCATCGAGCGACGATCGACTATCGTCGAGCACAAAAATACTTAGCCAAAAATCATAACAATACAATCCAAACAAACTATCCTATGGATAGACTAACCTTTTAGTCTAACCATTGACCATAGATAAATCTTGGGTCAAATAAGCCTAAAAGAGATGACATAGCCCAAATCAAAACTAGGAACCAACAATCTCCTCCTATTTGGGTGATGTCACTCAAAAAAAATAAATCTAATACAGATAGATATAATTAGCAGTCAGATTGGAATAAATCAGATAGATAAACAAACAACATAGTTAATTATCAGCAGAGTCTGAGGGAGGAATAGAAGAAGCAGGAGAGAAATAAATTTTTCTTTTACGATCATATGCTTCCTTCTTTGATAGCTTCAGGTCCTGTTCTCCAATGATCTTCAGTTCTCCTGCTTTGGGAAGAACAGCTTCTGCATGTTTTTCCATATATTTTGAAACATCAAAAACCTCTGAGCTGACTTGAAATCTATCCAACTCTTTCTTCCTGTATTTTGACATGGTGGAGAATTCTGATATGTATTTGCCTTCTGATTTAGCTTTCCTGATTTGTGCAACTCCAACTAGTTCAAAAAATCTAGCCATTCTAAAGTTGGAATCAAGCTCTGGACTTTCATACTCATTTTCTTCAGATAGATCCAAAGGATTTACAGTTTTAAATTTCATTGACTGAGTTAGAAAACTTTCAGTTTATACTTGAGATGGCTTGTCATTCAGATCTGTTGGCTCTGGAATTGAAAGACTGGGTGGAGGAGCAAATTCAGCAAACTTTTTGTTAGACCTTTCAGAGTATACAACTCTTTTTCCTTGGAAATCAGCTTGCTTGACCTGAGCAGGTTTTTCTTTTGAAGAAGACAATCTTGGTTTAGGAGAAGACTTAGGAGCTGGAGGAGGAGAGAAGGTAGGTTGTTGATATACAACTTCCTTTACCTGTTCTCTTGGAGTGTCTGAGTGCCTAGTCTGCCTCTGATTGTATGAGCTGCTTGGAAGAGGCTGCCTTCCCTTTCTCTGATATGTATAGGACTGATTCTGGCTAGCTGAAGATGCAGAAGATCTGGAAGCAATATTTCCAGAAGCACCAGCTGATGGAGGAGGAGGAGGAGGACCTCTCGGAAATCCCTTGGGAGGAGGAGAGTACCTCCTTCTCTTCTTCCTTGCTTTTTGTTCACTCTTGGAGTACCACATCCAGGCCTCAAAATTCTTTGCTTTGGGATAAATTTCTTTCAAAATGTAGTAGGGAGTGTCATGATCTGGATTTGGAAGAGGTGGAGCAACAACTTTCCTTTTCTTTGTAGCAAACCTTTTCTTTTTCTTATTCCCTTCAGAATCATCAGAATCCTCATCCTCATCTTCAAAATGAGAGGACTGAGTTTTGTCATATAGATCATCAATTTCTTTGAACAAAACCTTATCTTTTTCCTATTTAGCCTTATCAATGGCTTTTTCTCTTTCTTCTTCTAGTATGTCTTGGGCAATGAGATCATCCAAGTTTTGTCCTGGAGTGTCATCCCAAAAAGTAGTTGGTACATCAGAACCAACATCTGGAACCTTTTCTAGAGCAGCAACTGACTCAATCTTATCTAAAGATGCTGCAGACTTCCATTTGGCTTCTAGAAATGATGTAATGATTCCTTCTAGGTACCGGGCAACTACTGGAGTAGAGATCTCCTTAAGACAAACTTTGAAGGCAAGAGCTGCTTCAGTTATTGTTTCATAAATAACAAACTTATCCAAAATTGGAAGGCACACTGGTCTCTTATAGCAAACAATGGCCTGGAGAAGATCAGAAGTACAAGGGGAGGAGATTTAATTGGAAAGGTCTCCATAGGAGGAAGAAGAGGACTCAACATCAGAGTCAAGGAATGCCTCCAGTTCTTCTCCAAAGACTTCTGGAGCCTCTAAATCTATACTTATCCTCTGATCAGAATCTAAAACATCTGTATCTAGAGCTGTATCTAAGCAAATTTCTGGCTCTACTGCTGCTGGAGACTGCATAATCTGATGAGCCCGAGCAGAGCCTGACTCATCTTCATTGAACATCTCCCCCTGCCTGGGTTCGGTGAGAACTAAACCCAGGCCCCTAGATGAAGAAGGGTTTGAAAGGGCAGAGATCGAGGCAGTAAGAGTGGAGATAGATAGAGCAAGGGGGCAATGGCCTCAGCTATCATGGCTTTTATGGAAGGGGTGATGAGGTCTAAGACTGAGGCAATGAATGCTGGGGTAATTTGGAATGATGGAGGAATTGTTGATGGAGAATCATCAGGGATGGTGGTCTTCTGAACTGTTGCTTCATCAGGAGGTCATGTATGATGAGATGGTTGATCTGTAGTAGGTGATTGATGATTTGGAGAGGCTTGAGATTGGTGAGGAATTTGAGCTGGTGAAGGATGAGTTGAAGGGGTAAGCAGGTTAAACATAGAATCCAAATTGAAGTTAGGTAATTCAAGATGGGCTGGTGTTGGGGAAGCAGGTTGAGATGGATTGTTCACGGGAGAAGAAGGAATGTCTATGGAGGTGGATGGTAAGGAGGAGGAAGAAGGAAGATCTTCACTAGGTTGGGGGGCGACTGCAACAACCCTTGTGCTCTCAGATGCTGGAAGGGAAGACTTAGTCTTTGTTGGATTCTGTATTGTCCTTTTCCATTTCACAAATAGTGAAGGGTAAATCCTTTTGCTAGCATAGATTGCTGTAGGAACAGATCCTAACAGCTGGGGCGCTTTCTTGGATAGAAATACCGCAATTATCCTTCCGAGGGACACCTCTTTCTTATTGTTCTTCTTCCTGATCAGTTCAAACAGCAATCCCGCCCAGTTGATTGCTTTCTTGTTTACTAGCGCAGACATCAAGGCAAACTGCAGCCGATTTATGTTGTCATGGGCTGAGTTCTTTCCGAGCAACACTTTCCCAACAAAATCAGCCAAAAACTTGAAACCTACTGATAAGTTTACCTTTAGGAGCTTGGATGGGATGCCTTCTGCATGGCCCATTTCTATCAGCATCCTCGCATACTCAGTAGAGTCTTGTTCATACTCATCATAACCATTCTGTAGCTCAAAAATTTCAGTTAGAATCTCTAGAGAGAGTTACCTCTACGTCGTTGATTGATCCAGTCATCGTCTTGTCATCTGAAGAGGACGTATAAACCCATTCCTTTATTTCAGACATGTGTAGCTTGATCCTTGTGGACATCAGTTTCTTGAGGCCTTGATCGTCACATAACTGTAGCATTTCCTAAAAAATCTGATCGCTGTCGCTGAAAGACTCGAAATCGACACTGAAGCCGGCGTCAAACTTCATCACAGACAAGGTTGCAGAGGGAATCGCCATCGAAAACGACTAGAAGATCTGGAACGGGAAAGATCGCAAGAAGAGGGAAGAGAAAAACGTGGGACGAGAGCTTGAGATAATCCTGAAAGCGGAATATGAAAAGGCGAGCTCCATCGACGATCTTCAGACCTAGATAGACGATTGTTTTGGAATAAACTAAAAACGTCGATCTCTGAGTGAAGGTCAAGAGAATCGGTCATCGATCATCGGTCGGCGATCGGTTTTCGAAGCAGATTAGTCGAACATCGGTCAACGATTTCTGTCTCTTAGCGCATAGAGCTATCGTAGACCCGGGGTCAACGATCAGGCTCAACCTGTTCGACTATCTTCGAATGCCATTCTACGATTTTAGAACAGATTTCAACTTAGCAGATTTTTCAC
The DNA here is from genome assembly GCA_039513925.1 of Platanthera zijinensis. Taxonomy (NCBI): domain Eukaryota; kingdom Viridiplantae; phylum Streptophyta; class Magnoliopsida; order Asparagales; family Orchidaceae; genus Platanthera; species Platanthera zijinensis. Next base: position 121,851,571 of record CM077096.1, read on the forward strand.
TTAGTTTGATCCATCCATCATGCCTAGTTGATTCAAAAAGAATAGATGTTTCTATTCATCTAATGGCTTTGTGAAAGTAACACTTCTCTATAGATCTGTGGGTATAAACTCGAGATTTATCTTATTCTTGTCAACACAGTCTCTAAGAAAATGGTGTCTAATATCAATGTGCTTAGTCCTAGAATGGTGCAAAGGATTTTGTGCTATGGAAATAGCACTGGTACTGTCACACATGATTTTGGTGTTCTTGTGTGTATACCCATAATCCAAAAGTTGGTTTTGAATCCACAGAATCTGTGAACAACAACTAGCAGCTGCTATATATTCAGCCTCTGCAGTTGAAGTTGAAATATAAGTCTGCTTTTTACAAAACCAAGAGACTAATCTCTCACCTAGGAACTGACAAGTCCCTGAGGTACTCTTCCAGTCAACTCTATAGCCAGCATAGTTAGCATCTGAGTATCCAATCAACTCAAATTATGATTCAGCTGGGTACCAAAGTCCTAAATTAGGACATCCCTTCAAGTATCTTAAGATTCTCTTGAGAAGAGTCAAATGAGATTCCTTAGGGTAGACCTGAAATCTAGCACATAGGCATGTGGCAAACATTATATCAGGCCTACTTGTAGTTAGATATAATAGGGAACCAACAATGGCCCTATAATTTTTCTGATCAACAGGCTTGCCCTTATCATCTGAATCAATAACTACATTAGTAGCCATAGGAGTGTGCATTGCTGAAGAATCTGTCATCCCAAACTTCTTTACCAATTCCTTGGCATATTTAGATTGGGAGATGAAGATGCCATCAGCATCTTGTTTCACTTGGAGACCAAGGAAATAAGACAACTCACCCATACTACTCATCTCAAATTTAGAATGCATTAGGTTAGAGAACCTTTTGCATAGTTTGGGATCAGTGGAACCAAATATAATACCATTCACATAGATTTGAACTAACAGGATTTTGTCTTTGTGGTGCTTAATAAAAAGAGTTCTATCAACTATGCCTCTTACAAACTTATGTTCTAATAGGAAATTAGCTAAAGTCTCATACCATGCTCTAGGAGCCTGCTTAAGTCCATACAGAGCTTTTTCCAACTTAAAAATATGTGAGGGATAAGTTAAAGAAATGAAATCAGGAGGTTGTTCAACAAATACCTCTTCCTTTAGCTCACAATTTAGGAATGCACTCTTGACATCCATCTGAAAAACCTTAAACTTCATGTAGGCTGCATATGCTAGAAAGATCCTTATTGCCTCTAGCCTTGCAACTGGAGCAAAAGTCTGATCATAATCTATTCCTTCTTCCTGTCTGTAGGCTTGTGCTACAAGCCTTGCTTTATTCCTTACAATTATTCCTTGTGCATCCAACTTATTTCTGAACACCCATTTGGTGCCTATAACTAGTTGGCCTTTTGGTCTTGGAACCAAATTCCACACTTTGCATCTCTCAAACTTGTTTAGCTCTTCTTGTATAGCAATGATCCAGTGGGGATCTTGCTCAGCATCTTTTATGGATAAGGGCTCAATCTGAGAAAGAAAACAGGCAAGCATCATATTTTGACTTAGTTGATGTCTGGTTTCACACCAGTTGAAATGTCTCCAATCACTTAAGATGTAGGGTGATCTCTAAGTGTGACATAATCAGGTGGTGGAATGTGATCTTCAACAGCAGTTGGAATCGTTTCTTCTGGTGGAATTAGACTGGCTGTTGGTACATTTGCAATTACTTCTGTCTGATCTTCATCACTTTCTGAGTCAACTATCTGAGGTGTTGATTGAGGTTGAATCTCCTGTGTGAGTTTAAGCTTATCCAAGTTCTTGTATAAGTTAGATACCTGCAAAGAGTTGCTGGAGGAAGTTTCCTTCTCTCTGTAAAACATTTTTGATTCATCAAAGGACACATGCACTGATTCTTTAATTTTTAGGGTGGATTTATTAAATACCCTTTAAGCTTTGCTTACTTGGGAATATCCTAGAAAGATTCCCATTGAAGCCTTTGCTTCAAACTTTCTAATATATTCTTTGTTATTTTTGTGGATATAGACTACACAACCAAAGATTCTAAAATAATCTATTTTAGGTTTCTTTCCTTTAAGTAATTCATAAGGAGTATTCCCCTTTAGTTTATGTATCAGACTCCTGTTCAGCACATAATTAGCTGTGCTAGCTGCTTCTGCCCAGAAGGATAGAGGCATGTTAGCATCTACTAACAATGTTCCTGCAGCTTCAATTAGGGTTCTGTTTTTCCTTTCAACTACCCCATTTTGTTGAGGAGTTCTAGGAGCAGAGAAACTGTGTCTGATACCTTCTTTCTCACAGAATTATTGCATAAGAAGAGAATCAAACTCTGTCCCATGATCACTTCTGATCAGGGCAATGTGAGTATTGAACTCAATATTTATACAATGTAGAAAGTCTATAAGAACTTTAAAGTTATCAGATTTAGTTCTCAAGAAGAACACCCATGTGAATCTGGAGTAATCATCTACAATCACTAGGGTATAGAATTTCCCTCCTAGACTTTGGACAGCTATTGGACCAAAAAGGTCCAAGTGCAATTAGGTACAGAATTCTAGGTGAATCACTTTTATTTACAGCTTTGAAACTATTTTTGTTTTGCTTGCCTAGCTGACAAGCCTTTCATCGGCCTTCCTTCTGGTAGGGGCAAGAGGACAAACCTCTGACAAGGTTGTATTTGGATAACCTAGATATATTTTTAAGGTAAACATGACCAAGCCTTCTTTGCCACAAAGTATTATTACTACTCACTTCATTAAATAAACAAATTTCAGAAGAAGTGGAATTAAAATCTACAAGAAATATATTACCTTGTCTAATACCTACCAGCACAATTTCATTGTTCAATGTAATATTGTATAGAGTATTAGAAAACAAAACCTGGTAGCCAGAATCACAGAGCTGACTTACTGAAATGAGATTGTTCTTTAGTCCTGTGACATATACTACCTTCTTGAAAGTCACTGATCCTAAGGTGAATTTGCCATATCCTTCAGTCTGACCACAGCTGGAATCACCAAAGACCACCTTTGGTCCGAACTTGGCTTTGAAGCTTGAAAGATTATCTTTATTTCCTGTCATATGCTTGGAGCATCCACTATCCAAATACCACTTGTCCTGAGTGATAGGATAGGTCTTCACCTGCAACAATATATATTAAACATTGTGGACCCAGGTAACCTTGGGTCCCTTGTTCTTCACATAAGAGAAACTAGAAATGAAAGAATATGCAGGTTGAGGATGATATCCTAGGGGGTGAGATCTCCTAGGTTGGATAATCTAATCTGAAGATAGATTAGCAGACCTAGGGTTGCTGTTAAACTTATTATTCCTGTAAGCATTGTTGTAATTTTGAGAATTTAGTTCTGATCGTCGATCGATGGTCGACGATCGGTACCCAGATCGTCGATCTTGGTTCGCAGAAGAGAATTCTGGGTTCCACGATTGTCGATCTCTGTTCGACGACTCAGTTTGAGATCGTTGATCCCTCATTGCTGAGTAATTGTTCCCAGCAGGTGAGTTCAGAGATCGTCGATTGTCGTTCGATGATGGGTGCGGCGATCGTCGATGGGCGTTCGACGATTTTTGTATTTCTATAAACTTCTGTTTCCTTTTGTTTCTCTTAATTGTATTTAGCATTTTCTTGGCTTTCTGGACAACCTCAGTATTGTGTATTCCGTTTTTAGAAACAAACTTTACTGGTGTAGATAGATTATATTTAAGGAGCAATGGGGGTTCACTAAAGGAGGCACCTAAGCCTCACTTATTGTTATCTGTCCTTGTGTTGGCAGTGCTAGTGATTTCTAGCAACTTAAGGCTCCTACCATTAAGTGAATCTTCTAATCTCTTAGCTTTGGATAGTTCTAGTTTAAGAAACTTATTTTCCTCAGATGATCTAGTGAGTTCTGATTCTAATCTAATGTTTTCACTAGTTAAGGATTTTGTTGCAGCTAGTTTCTCTCTAAGCAATTTTATCTCCTTTTCTGAGCTAAATAATCTAAACACAGAGTTTTGAATTCATGCTTAAAATCATTTGAAGTAAAATCATAAGATGCTATTACCTGGTCTTCATCAGATAACTCATCCTCCTCATCTTCAGTTATCTCTGCAGCTGAATTACTGCTGCAGGCATCAATTGCCATGAGGCAAATCTCTTTAGCTTTCTTCTCTTCTTCATCATCTTCACTAGAGCTGGAGGAAGATGAGTCTTTCTCAGTATCACTCCAGGTCTTTGCAACAAGAACTTTCTCTTTCTTCTTATGTTTGTGAGAAGATGCCTTGGAGTAGTGCTTCTCATGATCCTTCTCTTTCCTTCTTTCCTTATGCTTTGTCTCTGGACACTCAGGGAGAATGTGTCCAGGCTTCCTGCATCCATAACAAACAATTTCTTTAGAAGGAGTTTTATCATACCTTGGCTTGTCATCATACTTTGATGACTTCCTTCTGTTGTCCTTCCTTCCCATCTTGTAAAATCTTTTGGCAAAGAGTGCCAGCAATTCTTCATTTGATTGAGTCACCTTTGACTCATCATCAGCCTTAAGAGTAAGGGTTTGATCTTTCCTTGTTGGAGTGGGTGCTTTAGCTTCAGCTTCAGCTTCCCTGGTCTTCAGTACTTGCTCAAATGATTTGAGCTTGCCAAGGAGGGCTTCAGTTGAGATCTCTATTGTACTTCTTGACTCCTTGATTGGCCATATTCCGAGATCCCATGTACTAGGAAAGCACATCAGAATTTTGTCATTGACTTCTGTCAATGTAATCTCCTTATCCAGTGTTCTCAGCTCATTGATTATGGAGCTGAGCCTTGTGTACATAGCTTCTACTGTCTCAGCCTCTTTCTTCTTGAAGTTCTCATATTGGGATATGAGGTTGGACCTTCTGTCCTTCCTCTCATCTGCTGAATTAGTTACAATCTGATTCAGAGAGTCCCACATGGCTTTTGCTGAGGTACAATCAGCCACTTTCTTGAATGTTTCATCAGACATGGTCTGAGCCAGGATATTCATTGCTTTAGCATCAGCTATCTTGGCCTTCTTGTATGTTTCATTGTACTCAGGAGGTGGCACTGCACTGAGATTTGTAGATGTTGTAGCAGTGGCTGCAGCAGGTGGTGTTGGTGGCCCTGTTAAGATAGAAGAAAAAAATATCTTCATCAATGGAGTTCATATAGAGTCTGATTCTTGCCTTCCAAATGCCAAACTTTGCTAAGTTGCATACTGGAGGTCTGGTGCAAGAGTAATCTTTGTACTAGGCCATGAATCTAGTGTAAGTGTACATGGTATCAAAGTATCTTATCACAAGATCTTAGGGTTCAGGTGTTATCCTGTTCAACCAATTAACCAAGAAATGGTTAAGTTATTGAATAACCAACCTCCCTATGATACCAATTGAAAGAGAGGGGATAAGATACTAACTACTCTAGAGGGGGGGGGGGGTGAATACAGTATTCAAAAATGAAGAGTCCCTAAACACTTCTCTTGAGCTATTTGCGGAATATAAAAATAAAAGCTTTAAACTAAAAGCCTAACAGAGTGAGTGAATACCAAAGGATGCTAACTGAAGTTTCAGTCAAGCATAAGTCCTAACACAGCAACTAGCAACCTAGTTATATTTATCACAGCCACAGAGCATAAATTAAATGAGCAACAAGACAACACAAGAACTTTATAGTGGTTCCTCAATTGGGTACATCCACTCTTCTACCACCATGGTAGGAATCCACTACAGGTTTTTGATCAGGTGCCCTGCCACCACAAGATCTTCTTCAGGTAGATCTAGAAACCCTTAAGGCTTTTGATCAGGTGCCTAAGAACAAAACACATGGGTTTTTGATCAGGTGCCCTGCCACCAATGGTTCACTTTTGAAGGGAGTAATAACCCTTTTACAGGAGGTTAAAGAAGAAAGTTAGAGTTTCTTCTATGTGTTCAGAGAAGCTAGTGGATTGCTCTGAATTATTCAAAGCTCCCCCTGGCTTAGAGAATGTCCAGGAAGAAGCTTTGCTTCATGGTGTAGGAACTCTAAATTTCTTTCAACAGCTTTCTGAAACAGCTACGAAGAAGACTCTGAATAGTGAGTGAATGTTCTTCTTCAGGATCTTTTTGCAATCTGGGATGTTCTTCTTCTTGAAAGCTTGAGCACTGAGAGTTGATTTCCTGAAGACAGGATGCACTCAGGGAGAAGAAGAGCTTTTTCTTTTTCACTTGAGAATACTGGTTCTGTGTCTGTTGAGAATTGTATTGAGTTGTTGTGTATGTCTTCAACGATCTACACTACTAATATAGAACCTCCTCTCTTATTTTTGAATAATGTCTCGAGCCCTGCACTAAAAGATCTTTCCAAATAATACAATAAAACAAATAAAGAAAGCTGCGCTAGAAATCTTTTCTGTCATTCCCAAAAAGGAATTAAGGATATTACAATATCCTATCAAATTGACTTTATAAATTGGCACAGGAAGCAAGGCATAACAGCTATAATACAGCTGTTAGAAAACACGATTTCCTCTAATAAAACAAAAGACTTTATTCTGCCAAATCTCTCAATTAATGCAAGAAGAATATTGCAAATAAGCAAAGGAATATGAGCATTTAATTAAGCAGAATATTTGAGTAAAATATGTCTTACGAATGAGGAAATAAAACATTATCTTAACAGAGAAGAATACAAGAAATAGCGTACAGAAATCGTCGACCAGAGAACGGAGATCGTCGATCTGAGCAAGCAGATCGTCGACCTGAAGAAAAACTTTCTTAACAGAAAATGTCGACCAGGGCAACACGATCATCGATCTGAGAAGGCAGATCGTCGATCCTACTTCAGAGTTCATATAACTTTGAAATCGTCGATCTTCAGTCGAAGATCGTCGAGCGATGATCGACTATCGTCGAGAACAAAAATACATAGCCAAAAATCATAACAATCCAAACCAAACAAACTATCCTATGGATAGACTAACCTTTTAGTCTAACAATTGACAATAGATAAATCTTGGGTCAAATAAGCCTAAAAGAGATGACATAGCCCAAATCAAAACTAGGGAACCAACACAAAACAATAAGAGAGACAGAGGGTATACGTGTCAACGTAACAACCTGTCCATCTGGGTTATGAAGCTTGACCTCCCAGGTTGAACACTTTATCTGGGCCTTATGCCAAGCCAGCCAGTCCATCCCTAGTATGAGGTCAAATCCAGTTATTGCTAGGATCGTTACGTAAATTTTGAATTCCACGTCTCGTATCACATCTTGGAATGAGCATTTTTTCGTAGACGTCATGTCTGATATATCTAGTAGATGAATCCGAATAGACAGTTCAGACGAGCGGACGAAATTTTCCTTAGATGTAATAAAGTCCTGAGATATAAAGGAGTGTGTTGCTCCAGTATCAAAGAGAGTTTTTGTGGGGTCTCCTTCTACTAGAAGTTGTCCTGAAGAAGTATACATATATATATATCTTTTAACAAAACATATAACTGATTTGGATATATACATGCGCAAAGATAGTACATAGGTAGTAATATCTGATGTATCTTTATCGCCTAAGATATATACCTATCACAATATCAGGGGTTGGTCAATGCTGGAGGTTTAATGCGTAAGCCTCCAAGGGTGTTGCGCGGCCTACTGGCCTTTCCTACCAGCTCTACCTCTGCGGCCTCTCTGGCCATGTCCTCATGCCGCCTGTCCTCCCTGAATAGCTCCTAAGCCTGGTCTTCCTGCTGCCTGCAGGCAGAAGGACCTCATATGTCCTGCCTGTTAACACAGGAAGTAGTTCCCTTCAAAGGGAACATCTCGTCGGGCTATCAATGCTGACTGTGGTGCTGGAGCTAGCCTGGGCTCCTACTGTAGTGCTGGGGGGTACTGGTGGTGCTGGTGGGCGTCTATATGGCTCTCTGCGCTATCTCTATTTGTGGTCTCTCTCCTGTCAGTGGGGAGCAGCTCCTCTATCTCGTCCCTGACCTTTGGGGACCTCAACCTGTCCTTGGCGCTACTGGGCTACCATCCTATGATCTAACTCTAACGCCGCAGTGTGAGTCTCTATGGTGTGGAAGGTGGACTGAGAGATCATAATCAAGGCCTACCTTAGATCATCTCGCTAGCCTCGGTAAAAGTGAGCATCTCTATCTCTTTCTGTGGCTATTAAGTTCCTAGCAAAACGTGCTAGGTGGATCAACTCTCCCTCGTAATCTGGCACCGTCCGGTCACCCTATCGAATGTGCAAGAAAATCTCCTACAGCGCAGCTCGACCAGTGTCTGAGATGAAGTGCTCTTGAAAATACTCTGAGAACTCCCCCACAGGATCGTTCTCAATGGTCGTCCTCTGAATGTCGAGCGGTCGGCCACTCTCCATCATTCTCTAGCGTATCCTTCTAACAAAGTCACTACCAGTGGTACTGCAGCTACTATCGGGCACATCATTTCTACCAATAGCTCTTCTACACACTCGACCCACTCCTCTGCTTGTATGGCAGTCTCCGTGCCTCTGAAGATAGGAGGCCTTAGCCCCCGAAAGGTCGTCAACAAGTTAGTGGGTACCACCAACTACTGTGGTGGATGTGCCAAAGCCGTTCAGAACATCGCTAAAATACTGTCAACTCTGCCCCAAGTCTGTCTCAGCGAACGACACAGCTGCAGAAGCAACCAGGTCTTGAGGTGGTGCGGATGGGATATGTTTTCTAGAAGAAGATCTCCCATTACTAAACTCCGGTATTTGGAGAAGTAACATGAAACAAGTGTCAGTATTTTGCAAAATTAGGGGAAATTTGAAAAATACTAACAAAGCGAAAACAGAGGTGCGTGAGTGTGCTATTGCATAGTCCAGAATCCCTAAGCCACTATACTAGGGTCTACCAGGCTTCCGCTACATGGTTCATCCCAAACCAAAGAATAAAGTGACGAACGAAGAGATCTTGAGACTACTCCACAAGGACGGATCATGATCGCTCTAATACATTTGTAAGGTCCCCCCACCCTTTGGCTCGGGTCGGGCCGGAGGGGATCTTATATTCCCAAGACACCCACCCAGTGCTCCTCAAGTTATAAAGACCACTCCACAAAGCACTGGTTGGCTGCCTTGCATGACTTGAACTATAACATTCACATCAAATCACAGAGTACAACGGAAGCACTATCAGGAAGACATAATAAATATATATCTCAACATATATATTTAATAGAAAAACGAAAGGCCGTGACCACTGTCTATACATAGAGCCTGTAGTCTATAATTGTACTACAACTAGCAACTCCTTTTTATCTCAACTCTGCTTGCTAGTACTCACGTCTCGAAACTCTGGAGATGATGGGGGTGCTTCTGCTCAGGTAGTCCTATCAGCTGGCATATCGTCTTGTAGTTACTGGTCACTACGATGCTCCATCTCCTGTGAATGGTTATTAAAATAACCGTTAGTCACAAAGCTAAGTGGAATCAAATCTCCTTCCCAAATCTATATCCTGGGGACGAGTTCACACACCCAACAGTATAAGATAGCCGAAGCATGAGAGAGTTAGCATAACATTTCATAAATAAGATAGGAGCAAACGAAAGGAGTTCAACATGGTATAACTAGACTAACATAATTAATTTACGATAGTTATAATTTTCGATTCCACTAGCGCATCAGCATAGTAGGTATACAAAACATGAACGAGCTCCGTAGGCTTTCAAGCCACGTACTTATCGCAGGCTTTCACAGCAGCACACACATCGCGGGCTTTCACAGCCGTGCACACATTGCAGGCTTTCACTACCGCGCACACCACCCTATGTCGACATAGTATGGACGCTTCTCTTCTAGCAGGGAAGCGAGCACTGCAAGCCTCACTGATGTGGCCGTCCGTGATAGTGGCATTGCAAATTTTATCATAGTATTCATAATTGGTGTCAGTTGTAGTAGTGGTATTGTAATTTTTACCTTTTGAGAACGACAGACCTAGAAACAAATGATATATTTGAGGTAAATGAAAGTATTTAATATCTAATACTATTTTATAGTTTTTAAAATTCATTACATTTTGGAGTATTCAAATTAAGAAGGCATTACATTTGGAAATAGAAGTATATAAAAAGAATAAAAGATAGAATAGTCGCCACACCACCATAAAAAATAATTAATTAGTATATTATACAGTAATTAGTGCTAAGTGGGATTAGTTGTGTGTTGGTTGTTATTTGTGTGTCTTTGCTAAATAACCTTCATACGCGTTACAAAAGTTAACCATGAAATATCCCCCACCATGAGGAGAATTGCCAAGCTCTTAGAGAGGAGAGAAGATGCCATTAACATATTTTCAAGATAAGAAAATGAAGATTATTCTTTAAATTGTTAGGTAAGAAAATGAGGATTATTCTTTAAATTGTTAGGTAAGAAAATGAGGATATGAATCCATATATCACATTCATATGCCTATCTTAAACAATAATGAATCTGAGACATTAATAAAATAAATAAAGTTAGAATGCCTGAAACTACAACTATATGTGATGTTCTTGCAACAGAAGCAAGGAAACAAAAATAGATATTGATGTCAAATGTAGTCTAAAAAAATAATATGAATTAATATATAAACCTGTGAAGCATTATGAGTAGATGAAGAGTTATATTGACAGTGAGGACAGGGTAAAAAAACATTTCAAAATGTACTTGTCGCTAGTGGAGATAGGGGTTAGAATGGAGAGATCCAGCCATGTCTAACAGTAGAGAGATGCATCAGTAGATCTCTTTGATGCGCTGTTGTAAGCAAGAGAAGCCGCAGGTTAGAGGAGGGTGATGGGTTTGAAGCCCTAAAATACATAACATATGTGATTGACCTAATTAGGAATACTCAGAAGAGGTTCCATGGTAGAGAAGGACCTGCAATGGGGCGAGGAAGACCAAAGAAGAAGGGCGTTGACGATATGGAGTTGCCTCCAATGGTAGAGAGGAGATAGGAACATAGAGATCCATCTATAGAAAGAGGCTTCAGGGATCTTCTGTTATGTTTTTTTATGTATATTATTATGTTATGTTTATGTCTTGTCATTGTTAGGAGGTTGTATGGTTATTTTATGTGTTGTTGGGGGGATGTTTGTCTTTTGGCCCCTTAGGGTTGGGGGAGATATATATCTGCCTTGTTGGCTTTTGGGGTGAGGGGGGGGGGGGTGTTGTGAAAGAACTAGTTTGCTTTGTTTTGTTTGAGGCGGCAGTGACAGGAGAGTCTCCCCTACTCCACCTTGCCATCTATTCAGAGTATTCATACCCTTAGGATTGGTTATTTTATGTGTTGTCAGGGGCATGTTTGTCTTTTGGCCCCTTAGGGTTGGGGGAGATATATATCCATCGTGTTGGCTTGTGGGGGGGGGGGGGGTTGTGAAAGAACTAGTTAGCTTTGTTATGTTTGAGGCGACAGTGACGGGAGAGTCTCCAATGCTCCACCTTGCTATCTGTTCAGGGTATTCATACCCTTAGGATTGGTTTATCTATCTATATAATGTTGGTGTTGTACTTCCTGGGTTGTGTTGTGCGGTGGTGTTGTGCATTACAGGTGTGGTATAGAAGCAGTACAGGCGGTGGTGATCGGCGGTCGATGATGGCATAGCTGGAGCATACACATCATCTTCGCTGGAGGAAGACCTTAGAGGAGTACTCTATTAGCGACGGGAAGGAACGAAGAGTGGATGTCATAGTTACCCTAGTTATACGCGAAGAGAGGAGCAGAAGGCAGGGTTGCGCGGCTCACGAGAGGAGTGGCTTTTTTATTTTGCGGTTTGAGGAGTGGGGGATCGAAGGGTTGTAAGGAGTTCAATATTTCGATTCTTTCGGCGGGCGACGGAAGAGAAACAATGCAAATGTGGACAAAAAAAGCCAAAAGCAGCGCAGTTGAGGAACATCTTAGCGGATGGGAACGTGTATTAGGGTTTTTGCCGTGTGGGTTCTGTAACGCCCCGTTTTTTCAGCGATTATTTTTATTCTCGTTTGGCGTTACGATGACGCGTTTCCGTGGCTTGTGCCATGTGTGGAGTACGGTTTAGCTCCTAAGAACTGAGTGCCCTGTTTGGTAGCCTGTTGGCAAGATCTCCCTAGCAAACCGAGTCGTTTTGGTGACCCGGTGTGGCCTCTCGGGGGGATGTTTGTGTTTGGCTTTGTTTGGGTGTAACTCGAGTTCTGTTCGTCGAAAGTTAATTTCGACTTCGCCGTTGCGTTCGTAGCGTGGGTATTTAGCTACGGTGCGAATTTCGTCGAATTCCGAGGTAGTTCGGTTTTCGCGTCGATTTGGTGCTTTATGTAATTTTGTAATTAATAATATAATTATATATATATATATATATATATATATATATATATATATATATATATAGTATAGTATTAGAAAAGCCATCATCTTCTTCCCCGTAAGAAACCGCCGGCCCCTTGTACGAGAGAAACGGAGTAACCGCCTACCTTCCCTTCGGACGCCGATTCCCGGAGCGTTTGTGGACGGAATTCGATTCCGAGAGTGGATTCGGATTGCTCTCGTCGAGACCTTCATTCCTGCGGTAAGAAATTCGATTTTCGTGGAGTTTTGGAAGGATTGGAATTTTCGGTTTTGGAAGTTTTCCGCCATTAATGGCCGAGTCTTTGTTCTAGGTGTTGCGGCCGTTTTGATCCGTGCGAAGAGGAGGAAAGCAGTCCAAAGCTTCGCTGAGATTTGAGGCAAGTGGTATTCTTGCCCTTGCCAAGTGTTTTCTTTGATTTTATTTGCTGAAATTGAAATCCCGGTTAGCCCAGGTTAGAGGCCTTGTTGTTCTCATTTTCTTGCTAACTATAGGGCTTAGTTCTTCCTACTGAAACCCCCCCTATGTTGTGATGTTTGGAATCCAAATTGTCGGCGTGGAGCCGTTGTTTTCCTTTATTTTTGATTGTTGCTCTGGTTCGGGTGTAGCCGAGAGGGAGAGTTAGGAGGGGGGTGTGGTTGCCAATTTCCTTCGTTAAGATATTATTCGAATGGTTAGGCATAGTTTGAATGGTAGTAGCGTGCGACGTGATAGTTGTCTACTGCTACTACAGTGGCGTGAGTCGTGTGCGCGTTCCGGTGTCGTTCGGGAAATTCCAAACGGTGCAGGTTGACCGCGCACGGTCATCAACCTTTAGGGCGCACGACCACTGGTCGTGTGCCTCTGTTCGTGCGCGTATAAATTTCAGTTTCCAAAGTTCTGTCTTGGGCAATCGCACGAGCGCTGGCAACAGTGCGCACGACCACTGATCGTACGACGCTGATCATGCGCAGTTGCTAGGTTTTCTGTCAGGTTTTCCAGGTTCGTTTCGCACGATCATCAGCCGATGAGTGCGCACGACCACTGATCGTGCGTCACTGATCGTGCACTTTGTATATTTTCTTTTGATAGGCGAATTTAGATGGTTTCGAGTGCGGGAGTTTAGATACTCAAGTGGCAGGCAACTACTCGAGTTCTGGATCTTCTGCCTTGGTCGTTCGACTGTCGTCGAGCTCCGTATTCTTTAGTGGGTTTGGGGGTAGTAACATTATTTTGGCGGCGAGTGAGGCTAGCTCACTCAACGCCAAAGTTTAGGTAGGCACTGAGTGGGTTTCACTCAACGCCTAGTCGTGTTGATTTATTTCAACACTCTTCCTTTACCTTGTATTTCATTTCCGAGTGGATTTCCAGTTGTATTTCTGGGTTTTCCTTGTCGGCCATTTTCTTTATTTTCCTAAAGGCCGAATCGTGGGTCGTGGTTAGTAGTGGTGGTTGTAGCTCTTTATGGGGATGGAGTTGTGTGATATAGCCAAGGCCACCCATGGATTTCTTGCTCCAGGTACGGGCTGGGCATGTCGGGTGGAAGGTCCCTTGTGTTTTCACGTATTGACCCTCGAGCTTTTGACTTGGACATGGTGGATTGGGGGACTGCGTTTGCCTTCGATCCGGTTCCTCGTTGTTGTTTTTGCTACTATCACTTCCCGCAGTTTAGGGTGTTAGAAGTTTCTTCTTTAGTAGTTTGCAGCATTCTGGCTCTTGGTAGCCTAGTAGGCCCTGCAGGATGTGGTTCCTTGGCTGGGTCGTTGCCGTTTCTTTGCACGTTGTGCATTTCTTGTTGTCCTGTTTTGGACAGTTGTGACTCTTTCTACTGCATGTTTCCTATTATTTTTGTCCTTTTGGTTGACTCTTTCATGCAGTTTTACCTTGATTTTTGCTTGCTGAGGTATTCTGTTTTCTTTTGGAATACCCCAGGTTCTGAACTGTAGCCAGTCTGGTGGCTAGTTGGAGGTGGTGTTGTTGGTGGACTTCCGGACCTTTGGAGTTCTGTTTACCTTATTTGTGAGGTTGTTTTAAGTACTTTCTTACAGACATATATGTGTGCTGGTGGGTTCGTGTCAGGTTGTTGGCGCCCACTAGTAGTTTTTACCTTGTACTAGATATATACTATTGCTGCTACCATTTATTTTTTTTCTGGAGATAGTCTACTTGCTTTGAGAAGGTTTTATGCTAGGTTGTTAGTTATTTTTAAACTATAATTATTATTATAAATGAAGCTCATGATCAGCATGTTTTGTAAACTTAATCACTATTTTCCAAATCACGTACGAAAACCGTTTTCTTATATATATTATATAAACTAAGTGTAGTGTCTTGCATAGCATGAGTGGTTCTCTTGGGACCCTTATGCGCTCTTTAGGGTGTAAAACCTAATTAAAGTATTTTTTCGCAGCATTTAAATATAGTTTTCTTTTGTGGACTAGATGATCCACTGAGCCGAGGGATACAGACTCTAAACATAACTGATTTTCTATTCATTAAGCACATGATTTTCTTGCATAAAGATTGTAGTTGGATTTGCCTGAGCGTCAGTAGTTATCCCCTGCTTGACGTGGCATCATGACGCGTGTTTTCTCTTAATCTGATAATTCTTAATTCGGAGAAAATGCGGGTTGTGACAGTTGGTATCAGAGGGAGGTTGCTTGACAAGTTAGTTGGGCAACCTTCCTTGGATGCTTTTAGTAGTTCAGCACCATGTCATTCACACACCGATATGTCATCAGCACGTCTTGGCAAAAGCACGAACACTACACTCATAGCATAACATGAAGTATACGGGGCATATTATGTAGTATGGGATGCATAATATGTGTTCGTATATGGATCCACCATAGGGGCTACATGTGAGGGTTATGTAGTATGGGATGCATAACCTCACCACATGACTGCGACTAGCACGTTTCTTTTTCGTTGCATGGAAAGGTTATGTAGTATGGGATGCATAACATTTTCATGTGTACGCCGCTCATATCATGCATTAGGGCCTTTTTTTAGAATGCATAGCACAATCATGCATATCATAACATTGCATAAGCACAACGCGCCGAGCTAAAGATTTGCAGGATGACATATGTACACACATAAGTTTTCAAACTAACATAAGTTCATGCATCCGATCTAGGCACAAGAGTTAGTGAGGTGGTGGTTAACCATCCTAGGTTAGGGCATATCATCTAATTATTGTGAAGAAGATAAACTCTCAAAGCAAGTTTAGCAGCTTTAAGTCTATATCTACATATGTATTGTCTGTACTGGTAGTCGGTTCTAGTCGTGGGATTTGGATCTGATTTGTGTTATATTGATTCTTAGGATGGCTAGGCGTCCTGCGACTCGATCGACTCCCCTGTCTGAGGGTGAATCTTCTGGAGCTCAGAACGATGCGGTGATCGAGGGTCTGCATCAGAGTAGCGAAGCTATGGGTAGGCAGTTGGAGGAGGTGCAAGCCCAGATTCAGTCTTTGGTGGCAGTTGTGGCAGGGCAGGCTCAGGGTGTGCAAGTTCCTGCAGGGGGGTTAGCTGTTCCTCCTCCTCCTGCACCCTTGAGGCCTCCAGTGGTGGTGCCAGCAGAGATGGCCTTCATCTCGCAGTTTCAGAGGCTGAGCCCTCCCACTTATGATGGGAAGACAGATTTCATGGTGATAGACGACTGGCTGATCTCCATGGAGGAGATGTTCTCGTACTCAGGGATTTCAGATGATCAGAGGGTGATGATAGCCGCCTATCAGCTTAAAGGTTTGGCTAAGAGTTGGTGGCTGAGAGAGAAGGAGAGCCTGGTAGCCGGATGCTCTTGGGAAGTGTTCAAGGAGATGCTGTTGAGGAAGTTCTTACCCTCGGTCGAGCGTGACCGCCTCATGAATGACTTCCTCCATCTGAAGCAAAGGAAGCTCACGGTGGGTGAGTATGAGATAGAGTTTAGTAAGTTGAGCCGTTTTGCCCCTGGATTGGTCAGCGTTGAGGCTGATCGAGTTAAGCGATTTCTCGGTGGTTTGAGGAGTGAGGTGCAGCAGTTGGCCAGTGCTTATGGGTCAGTGACTTATGCTGGAGTTGTAGAGGCTGCTCTTAAGGTTGAGGCCATTGAGACGGCGAAGAGCAGAGGCCAGCAGTTGAGGAAGGATAAGAGGAAGTTGGTAGAGGAGAAGAAACCCCTGGTACCCGATGCTGTTCCAGGAAAGAGGAGCAGGGTGGTGTGCAGTTTTTGTGGCCGGTCAGGCCATCCTGTTGAGAGGTGTTTCAAGAAGGCGGCAGCTCAGAAGAAGGAGCAGGTTCATGCTATTCAGGGTGCTCCTAGGAGAGATGTCTCTTGTTCAGTTTGCAAGCGATCCGGGCATGATGTGTAACATCCCATTTCCGGCTAGACCCCTAGGAGTCAGATTTGTCGTGACGGAACCCTAGGAAGCCCAAAATTGGAAATAAAGCGACCAGTATTGCGGGTCACGGGTTGGTCACGCCCGTGACCGGCCCGTCACGCCCGTGACCTGGGCGTGTCTACTTCGACGTTCGTCGATCTCCACGAGACGATCGTCGAACGCGCTGTCTGGGCATGTCACGCCCGTGACCAAGATGTCACGCCCGTGACTTGGGCGTGACTACTTCGACGATCGTCGATCTCCACGAGACGATCGTCGACCGTGCTGACGGGGCGTGTCACGCCCGTGACCAAGGTGTCACGCCCGTGACTAGGGGCGTGACCCCATCGACGATCGTCGATCGCCGTGAGACGATCGTCGAGCTTGCGCCCCGGGCATGTCACGCCCGTGACATGAGTGTCACGCCCGTGACCTAGGGCGTGACCCCATCGACGATCGTCGATCTCAATTCGACGATCGTCGACCTCGAAATCTGCTGTTCGGGCCTGTCACGCCCGTGACCCAAGATGTCACGCCCGTGACCATCCATCGACGATCGTCGATCTCAGTTCGACGATCGTCGAACCCAGAATGGGCTACCCGGGCCTGTCACGCCCGTGACCTATGTGTCACGCCCGTGACATTGGCCGAAACGACAGTTCAGGCCCGAAATAATTCTAACGCGCGTGGAAATAAATGTTGGCTTGGGAAGTTACACCAGGAGTAATTTCAGGCCGTTTTCCTTCTGTAAATAAATAATAAATAAGGAAAGGGTGGTCCAATAGAAAACCGCCAGCTGGACACACCTGTTCAGTTCCGCCGTTTCTTATCTCTTCACCGTAACCGAAACGTTAAGGAGGGAACTTCATGGCCATAATGGCTTAAACCATTCGCTTTCCCACCTTCCTGTTTATAAAAGCCCACTTGGACAAGAGGAGAGGGTTTACACGCTCAAGCAAACCAAGCAGATCCTTGTTCTTGCTGTAAAGAGGAGTTCAGCAACGCCACCACCGCGCCATGGCACCTCGTCGCTCTTCTCGCCTCCAAACCGCGAACAAGGTCCTCCTCTACTCCTTCTCTTTCATGGGTAGATCTTAGGATTCTTAGAAAGGAGATTCGCGCTCAACGGAGCCGGATCCATCTCTCGTTTTCATGGAAAAACCATGAAAAAGATATTTTAAGTTCGCCGGAAACCGCCACCTCCGGCGGCCAAACCACCGCCGACCGCTAGCCATCGCCTCAACGGAGGAGGTGGTGGTGGTGGCTGGCCAGGGAAGTGACCGGACGGCCGGCAACGGATCACGGAATGCTTACAGGAAAAATGATTTTTCCTGTGTCTGTTCGGGTTCATGAAGAAGATGAACAGTAATTCGTTTTATATTTAAAAATTATGTAAATAATTTTATAAGGAAAAGTATACTCGGTTTAGTATATTTTAAGGCTGCAAAATGAGGCACTTAGAGGCCGATTTAGGAAAAATGACCAGACACAAAAGTTGTAGCCCTCGGGGTCTACTTTAATTTAAAATTGATTTTATTCAAATTGGGTGAGTGGTTTGAACACAGCACTCATTTTGGTGGGATCAAGACCTAGGCTAACCAGAAATTGAATTGGTTGCCCACGGTTCATAACATGTCCAAATGACTTGAAATTTGGACTGGAGGTCTATAACATGTATATCGAGAGGCTGTCCAAAAATGAGAATTTTTGGAGAACTTTTGCCTAAAGTTTTTGTAAAAATTTAATAAACAATATAAAATTAATTAGGAGATGAAATTAAGTCCAAACTCCCCCAAATTTTGGGTGGTGGTCCCTGGCATCAATATTAAGATCTGTACAAAATTTCAACTCGAATGGTCGAGTTTTGAATAGGGAAGTATCAAGTCCTAGATAGGTCTTGGCGAGGGGTACTTTGGGGAAAAGTACGATTGGGGATGGAGTGGACAAATCTCCTCAAAAGAGGCTGACGTTGTTGGCCACTAATTTGTTGGGACTATGTCTACCCTCTTGGGTAACATGGTGTGGCTTAGGGTGGATTTTACCCTAAGAGATTGGCTCAACTCCAACGGGTGGGAGTTTGAGGTTTGTGAAGGACATAGGAGCAAAAGCTCTTGTATGCCCTTGAAATTTGGAGGAGAGGGGGATGATATGTTGAAAACCCTCTGGTTGAAATAGTGATGGATTTGGAGGTAGTTAGGTACCTCAAAAGTTGAGATGTAGGATTAGGATGGAAACGTAATTTAGTTATTTTAAGCACTAAAGCTAATCCAAAAATTGTGAAACTCGGGAGGAGGGGGTTTTAGGATGTTTTAGACTCATGGTAATTTTTCTGGAATTTTATGATTAATACATATTATACTTCATGTGTTAAAGGATTATTAGCCCAATTTGTTGTTTTAATTAATTTGAGGCTTTACATTAATTATAATCAGTTAAAATTCTGGATTTAGATCTTGACTTGTAGAACATTGATCCCTGAATTTTTATAGAATTTTATGTTAAGTAAATCTAGTACTTTATTCACAAATGATAGAAAGGGCTTTTATGTTTAAAAATTAATTATGGATAAAATACTTGCTGGAAAATTATGAAACTTGGCCAGTGCTAATTTTAGGCCTTATTCATCATGTCATAATTTATTTAGAATTTTTGGAAGAATATTTTCTGTACTTGATTCATAAACTATAGAAATTAGAGATTATTTCCAAAATAGTTTTCATGTCATTTTGATGATAGAAAAATTGTGATACTGAGGATTTAGCCTTCTGAGATAACCTATTAATTATCATAAATTTGCTGGACACCTTGCATGAATAGTTAGGGTAGTTCATGTTCAAACCGGTAGTCCTTGGATTTTTGAGGAATTTAATTAAATGCCAAATAAATTAGGAAAATTTCCATTTTCTGGATTTAGGTTATTTATATCATGGAAAGTCTCCAGTAATTAATTTAGGGCATTTGGATGAGTAATGGACAATTGCATAACCGGTTCGACATGTAGATTAGGTCGGTCTGCATGTAGCAGTTTGTGATATGCAATAGGACATGATCTGATGAAGATATAAAGAGTAGTGAGTAGTGGTGTTAGTTAGAGTTAAGAGGTGCTCGGGTTTGGCGAAAGATCGCTTTTCCCGAAGAGTGGAAGGTTTAAAAATCACCCTAGGATAGTCTATCGTAACATGAGAAGGGAATCGGGCTAAGGGAAAACAACCAATAACAATAAGTGCCTTGCGGAAGGGAACTTCGGGCCGTAATGCACCGTCTTGGTTCCTAGTGCCCCTTGAGAGCCCTTCACGGGGTATACCGGGGGCAGTCCTGGGCTAACGTAAACTGTAATAACAACCGACAAGTGTAACTTAGTAACTAGGGCTGCACTCTTCACAACACTGTTGGCACAGGAAGGTTGATGAGAGCTTCGGCTCGGTTGATTTGGAAACGGACGGGATGGTCCGGGGAGCTTCGGCTCGGTTGATTTGGAAACGGACGGGATGGTCCGGGGAGCTTCGGCTCGGTTGATTTGGAAACGGACGGGATGGTCCGGGGAGCTTCGGCTCGGTTGGTTTGGAGACGGACGTTTTGGTCCGGGGAGCTTCGGCTCGGTTTTGTGTGCTTACGATTTAACTTGCATGTGCATAAAATAGGAAAAGTTAAGGTGGTGGGTCTTTCGATATCGGGGAGTTCGATTGCACCGACACCGATATCGTTGACTCGGCGGGGTGATTAGCACTCCGCCAACAGAAGTCCGGTGCGCCAGCCGACAAGAGTACGCAGGCGTCCGCTTTGTGCACCAAGCGTTGAGGCGTACGATAGGTCAGACCAGTGTGCTTTACTGGTTTTGGAGGTGGGCGAGGCCCAACCCACCGCTTCCGTTTGCCACTACGGAGGTATCCTGGGAGGTAACGGCTCCGAAAGGGGGAACTAAAGGTCTGTGTGCACAGAGTCGGGTGTGTGAGTTGCACTGCATGACATAACATACCCACCATATAGTTGCATATCATAATCATTCATAACAACCTTGACACCTAAAGTATAAGTGGAATGGGACGCTTATACATTAGGACCTGCAAAACGACCCCTTGGTCTATAAGCTTGTGTGGGCAAGTTTATAAATCAAGGTTATTTTCAATATATAATAACCCCTGCTGTTTGATAACCGACACCCCAAGGTATAAGTGGTATGGGACATTTATACGATGGGAGCCTTGCAAAAGATCCCTTTGCTTATGTGTTCTCGCATAAGTGAAGGTTTAAATTCATTTAATTGCTTTTCTTACTGCTAGACCTATTACAACAACTTATTAACTGCTCACCTAATACAACTTGCTAGATTAGTTTCCGCTGCCATCTGTTTTCATGTTAATCTCCACCTTCATGTCCTTCCCTTTCTTCCTCTCCGCTCGGTACCTAGGAGCCATGGGGGGGAAGGGGTAGGGGATGATAGGGCTTAGTCTTTATGACTAACGGTTTTCGAACCGCATCATTTAGGGGATCGTGGAGCCCAGCATGGAGGAGCAGCCCCAGAGATCGGTGCGCCTAGAGATGGGGCAGTCTAGCTCCGGAGTTCACACAGCCGGGACCGTGAGTCTCGATCTTGAGTAGTTTACTGTTTCGCTTCCGCATGAGAGACTTGTAGTGAGGACATTTTGTACCGAGCATAAGCCCGTATTTATAGTACTCTGATGTTTCTGTGGACACTCCCTTCGTGGAGCTTACTTATTTATATATGTGATTTTATTATTGTGGACTGTTTACTATTACTTCAATAATTGTGCTACTTTCTGTGATCGATTTGGCCGGCAGAATCGGCGCCTTGTGGTGATGACCCTTCAGGACGTGAAGGTGTCACCGCAAAGCGGCGGTTCTGGGCCTAAGACCCCGGTGGTTGAAAAAGAAAAAAAAAGGGGGTCTTACAAGTGGTATCAGAGCAAACATCGATCAGAAGGAAGTAGCAGTCCACAAACCCTCGGTCACCCCCGCTCGAGTTTAGTTTGCGGACAAACTAAGCAGCGGAAGCAGTGGTGTGCCCATATGGGGATCACATATAATTTGTCCACCTTTATGTAGTATTTGAACGTTTTCTCAGCGTGTGTTTTTGCTACGCAGCCTCCAGCACGGACTACGCCTCAAGGTGGAGTTCCACAGGCTCAGGATGTTGCACCACCCCCACCGGCCCCCACTCCTTTCCTTCAGTCAGACATGGGTCAGACCCTGACTGCCATTCTGGAGGCCTTCAGGGCCCAGCAGGTTCCGGTTCCGCAGCCCAATCTGGGGGCCAACTGGCTCAGCATCTTCCGGGGTCTTTTTCCCCCGTCCTATCTGGGGACAGAGTCGGCTGTTCGGACGGAGGAATGGCTGGATATCATGTACGAGATGCTGACCGGGATTCGGTGTCCATGGGAGGAGAAGGTGGCTCTGGTTGTCTCCTGCCTGGAGTCCCATGCAAAGAGGTGGTGGAAGACGCTGTTGGACACGACATTTGCTGATAGGGAGGTTGCGGAGATCACTTGGGAGGAGTTCAGGGCCGCACTGCTGGAGCACTTCGTTCCGCAGTCGGCTAGGGATGATTTGGAGGAGCGGTTCTTACAGCTGAAGCAGGGTACTCGGACCGTGGTGGAGTACCATCGAGAGTTTGACCACCTGGCTCGATACGCAGATTCCTACCAGCTGGACGAGGCAGGGTATATCAGGAGGTTCTACAAGGGCCTACGTGAGGACTTGAGGGAGGCCCTCTTGTTTGTATCTGACGGGCCCATCTCCCGGATTTTGGAGATGGCCAGAAGGATTGAGGCAGATTGGCACACCACCCGGGGCCGGAAACGGCCAGCAGAGGATCAGGGACGAAGAGGAAGGAATGACCAGCGGCGGGGTGCTGTACCAGAAGGGAGGAGGATAGAGGACCAGCCTCGTCAGGACGTGAGGCCGGAGCCGAGGGAACAGGTGGTATTGGCCCCTCCACCCCTTCGGATGCAGGAGATGCCGAGACCCGGGGGAATGGCGTATCCCCCAGAGTGCTACTTTTGTCATCAGATTGGGCACATTCGGAGGAACTGCCCCATGAGGGGGGCACCACCTCCAGCACATCAGGGCGGCCCACCAGCTCAGCATTACGGAGGCCGAGGACGCGGCCGTGGTCGAGGATACCAGGGGGAAGATCGTAGACAGGGAAGAGAGCAGGTATATGCCTTGGACCTTGCACAGCCGCGGAATCCGGAGCAGGTCATCGCAGGTATGCCGAAATGCTTCTTTGTTTTCATAGAATTTCCCCTTTAAGTTGTTAAAACTTTGAATCGCACTAGATTGATAGCAAGGAAAGTAAAAACTCATTATAGAACCCTAAGATATCTAATCACCCCAGGTATAGTCTTCATCAGCGGCAAGCCTGCCCGCACACTGTTCGATACTGGAGCTACTCACTCCTTTGTGTCAGAGTCGTTCGTGGAAGGACTGGAAGGTGTGGAGCGGTTCACAGGCTCGAGGATGAGGGTGCGACTACCGGATGGATCTGAGCTCCTTACCACGGATCACTGCAATATGGAGGCGGAGATTGGTGGAAAAGCGTTCGAGGCCCCAGCGACGATTTTGAAGCTGACGGACTACGACCTGATCCTGGGCATGGTATGGCTGCACTGGAACTATGCCCAGATTGACTGCCAGGCAAAGAGGATCACCGTGAGACACGGGGACTCTTTCATTACCATTGAAGGTATAAGACCTGTCTCTCGTATACTCTTATCTTCGGTACAGGCCGTCAAGGCCCATCTGCAGGGAGAGGAGGTCTATCAGATTCTTTTTGAGATGGCGGAGGTTAAGGAGTCGGTGACAGACATCCCGGTGGTGCGAGATTTCGCTGACATCTTTCCAGAGAAACTGCCAGGACTACCACCACACCGAGAGCAGGATTTTCAGATTCAGCTTGTGCCGGGGGCCAAGCCGGCGTCTAGGGCCCCTTATCGGATGGCCCCAAAGGAGTTGGCAGAGTTTCGGACCCAGTTGCAGGAATTGGTGGAGGCAGGTTTTGTCAGACCGAGTTCCTCGCCATGGGGAGCACCGGTCCTGTTCGTGAAGAAGAAGGATGGGACACTCCGCCTGTGCATCGATTATCGAGCACTAAACAGGCTGACCGTCCGGAATACCTATCCGCTCCCACGGATAGACGAATTATTCGACCAGCTGGAGAGGGCCCATTATTTTTCGAAGCTGGACTTGAGATCAGGATACTACCAGCTGCGGATCCAGGAGGAGGATATCCCGAAGACGGCCTTTAGTAGCAGATATGGCCTGTATGAGTTCGCCGTGATGCCCTTTGGGCTCACGAATGCTCCGTCGGCGTTCATGAGTCTCATGAACCGGGTTTTCGAGGCTTACTTGGATGTGTTCGTCATAGTGTTCATAGACGACATCCTGATCTACTCTAGGACGGAGGAGGAGCACACACGGCATCTGGCACTGACCTTGGAGAGGCTACAGGAGCATCGTCTTTATGCAAAATTCAGCAAGTGTCAGTTCTGGTTGAAGGAGGTGGCTTTCCTAGGCCACATCATCAGCGGAGCCGGGTTATCAGTAGATCCAGCAAAGATTCGGGCAGTTCGCGATTGGCCGCAGCTGAGGACAGCCACTGATGTACGCAGTTTCTTGGGACTTGCCGGTTATTACCGGAAGTTCGTGGAGGGGTTCTCTCAGATTGCCCTCCCCCTCACATCTTTGACAAAGAAGGAGGCACCTTTTGTTTGGACCCCGCAGTGCCAGGCGGCTTTCCAGGAGCTGAAGGACTGACTCATCTCGGCCCCTATCCTGGCCCTTCCATCCGGAAGGGAGGGATTCCAGGTGTATACCGACGCATCATACCAAGGGATGGGAGCGGTGCTGATGCAGAACGGACATGTCATAGCATATGCCTCCCGCCAGCTGAAGACCCATGAGAGGAACTACCCGGTGCACGACCTCGAGATGGGAGCGGTCGTTTTTGCTCTGAAGGTCTGGCGTCATTACCTTTATGGAGTCCACTGCGACATCTTCTCCGATCACAAGAACTTGAAATACGTGGACACTCAGAAGGAGCTGAATATCAGGCAGAGGCGCTGGGTGGAGTTCTTGGCAGATTATCAGTATGAGATGCACTACCACCCAGGGAAGGCAAATGTGGTGGCCGACGCGTTAAGTCGGAGAGCGGCCACTTCCGAAGCTGGGCCCCAGGTTATGTCTATGGAGCTGGTCCAGTCATTCAGAGACATGCAGATATCCCTAGTGTCCGAGGATAACCCAGATCTGTATAGGGAGTATCTGGCATCGATAGTGGCCATTGACGATATTCGGGACCGCATTCGGGACGGACAGAGGACAGATGCGTGGGCGGAGCCGATGTTCCGAGCTTTGGAGGAAGGTTCGACAGGGGATTATTCCCTGAGGGATGGGTTGCTCCACTTCAGAGGCAGAGTATATATACCAGCAGGAGGCCAGATCCGAGAGGACATTTTGACGGAGGCGCATTGCAGCCGGTACTCCGTGCACCCGGGGATCACAAAGATGACCGCTGATTTGAAGAGGACGATGTTTTGGCCGGGCATGAAGAAGGACATTACGTACTTCGTGACCCATTGCGAGGCGTGTCAGTTGGTGAAGGCGGAATGCAGGAACCCCGCAGGACTGTTGCAGCCACTCCCGGTGCCGGAGTGGAAGTTTGACGACATAGCGATGGATTTTATACATGGTCTTCCCCGGTCTCGGACAGGGAACGACTCGATTTGGGTGATTGTCGATCGTTTGACGAAGGTGGCCCGCTTTATACCGATCAGGAAGGATGACTCGGTGGGAGTGCTGATACGGAAGTTTGTGGAGCAGTATGTCCGATATCATGGCGTGCCCCGGACGATAGTGTCGGACCGCGATGGACGGTTTACGTCCAGGGAGTGGCGGTCAGTGCAGGCATATTTGGGCACCCGGTTGACTTTTAGCACGGCCTTCCACCCTCAGACGGACGGGCAGACCGAGCGCACCAACCGGACCTTGGAGGACTTACTACGGCTGTGTATACTGGACCGAGGGGAGCCGTGGGAGAAGATGTTACCGTTGGTCGAGTTCTCCTACAATAATAGCTACCAGTCCAGCATCAGGATGGCGCCTTATGAGGCCTTGTATGGAAGGAAATGTAGGACCCCGCTTTCCTGGGTTCAGGACGAGGATCCGAAGCTGCTGGGATCGGATTTCGTTGAAGATACCGAGGCTCAGGTGAGACTGATCAGAGATAGGATGTTGGAGGCGCAGAGCAGACAGGCCAAATACTATGACGCCCGGCATCGTCAGGTGGAGTTTCGAGTAGGGGATCGAGTGTTCTTGAAGATCCGACCCATGCACGGAGTCTCACGGGTGCGCGGTCGGAGGAAGAAACTCAGCCCTAGGTACATGGGCCCTTACCGGATCCTGGAGCGGATCGGACCCTTAGCCTACAGGCTAGAGTTGCCACCAGAGCTGGCAGCTCTACACGACGTCTTCCACATCTCTTCGCTGAGAAGGGCTCTACTACGCCCGGAGCAGCGAATTTTGACCACAGAAGGGCCGGTAGCTTCAGACCGATCTGTTCACTTGGAGCCGGTTCGGATCGATGACAAAGGAGTGCGGATCTTGCGCCGCAAGAAGATTCCCTTAGTCAAGGTTTTGTGGAGAAATCACGGTCAGGAGGAGCACACCTGGGAACCGCAGGATCTGATGAGGCAAAGATACCCGGAGTTGTTCAGTCAGGTACATCTCACCACCTCTCGGTATACTATAAACTGCCTTCTTGTTTTGGAATGTTAAGACTAGACAAGGGAAATCTAGGACCTAGGTATGCACACTTAATCAGAATGGTAGGGGCTAATCTTTTGTTTATTGGGGAGATTGTCTTCGTTATCAAACGAACGATCGCCTGAACCCAATAGAAAGATCGAATGGGATGTTACAAGATTAATTCGTTCCGATAGAAATCCCCGTAGGCTCAACCTCAATTTCGGAGACGAAATTTTTGTTTTGTTTATTGGATTTGTAACATCCCATTTCCGGCTAGACCCCTAGGAGTCAGATTTGTCGTGACGGAACCCTAGGAAGCCCAAAATTGGAAATAAAGCGACCAGTATTGCGGGTCACGGGTTGGTCACGCCCGTGACCGGCCCGTCACGCCCGTGACCTGGGCGTGTCTACTTCGACGTTCGTCGATCTCCACGAGACGATCGTCGAACGCGCTGTCTGGGCATGTCACGCCCGTGACCAAGATGTCACGCCCGTGACTTGGGCGTGACTACTTCGACGATCGTCGATCTCCACGAGACGATCGTCGACCGTGCTGACGGGGCGTGTCACGCCCGTGACCAAGGTGTCACGCCCGTGACTAGGGGCGTGACCCCATCGACGATCGTCGATCGCCGTGAGACGATCGTCGAGCTTGCGCCCCGGGCATGTCACGCCCGTGACATGAGTGTCACGCCCGTGACCTAGGGCGTGACCCCATCGACGATCGTCGATCTCAATTCGACGATCGTCGACCTCGAAATCTGCTGTTCGGGCCTGTCACGCCCGTGACCCAAGATGTCACGCCCGTGACCATCCATCGACGATCGTCGATCTCAGTTCGACGATCGTCGAACCCAGAATGGGCTACCCGGGCCTGTCACGCCCGTGACCTATGTGTCACGCCCGTGACATTGGCCGAAACGACAGTTCAGGCCCGAAATAATTCTAACGCGCGTGGAAATAAATGTTGGCTTGGGAAGTTACACCAGGAGTAATTTCAGGCCGTTTTCCTTCTGTAAATAAATAATAAATAAGGAAAGGGTGGTCCAATAGAAAACCGCCAGCTGGACACACCTGTTCAGTTCCGCCGTTTCTTATCTCTTCACCGTAACCGAAACGTTAAGGAGGGAACTTCATGGCCATAATGGCTTAAACCATTCGCTTTCCCACCTTCCTGTTTATAAAAGCCCACTTGGACAAGAGGAGAGGGTTTACACGCTCAAGCAAACCAAGCAGATCCTTGTTCTTGCTGTAAAGAGGAGTTCAGCAACGCCACCACCGCGCCATGGCACCTCGTCGCTCTTCTCGCCTCCAAACCGCGAACAAGGTCCTCCTCTACTCCTTCTCTTTCATGGGTAGATCTTAGGATTCTTAGAAAGGAGATTCGCGCTCAACGGAGCCGGATCCATCTCTCGTTTTCATGGAAAAACCATGAAAAAGATATTTTAAGTTCGCCGGAAACCGCCACCTCCGGCGGCCAAACCACCGCCGACCGCTAGCCATCGCCTCAACGGAGGTGGTGGTGGTGGTGGCTGGCCAGGGAAGTGACCGGACGGCCGGCAACGGATCACGGAATGCTTACAGGAAAAATGATTTTTCCTGTGTCTGTTCGGGTTCATGAAGAAGATGAACAGTAATTCGTTTTATATTTAAAAATTATGTAAATAATTTTATAAGGAAAAGTATACTCGGTTTAGTATATTTTAAGGCTGCAAAATGAGGCACTTAGAGGCCGATTTAGGAAAAATGACCAGACACAAAAGTTGTAGCCCTCGGGGTCTACTTTAATTTAAAATTGATTTTATTCAAATTGGGTGAGTGGTTTGAACACAGCACTCATTTTGGTGGGATCAAGACCTAGGCTAACCAGAAATTGAATTGGTTGCCCACGGTTCATAACATGTCCAAATGACTTGAAATTTGGACTGGAGGTCTATAACATGTATATCGAGAGGCTGTCCAAAAATGAGAATTTTTGGAGAACTTTTGCCTAAAGTTTTTGTAAAAATTTAATAAACAATATAAAATTAATTAGGAGATGAAATTAAGTCCAAACTCCCCCAAATTTTGGGTGGTGGTCCCTGGCATCAATATTAAGATCTGTACAAAATTTCAACTCGAATGGTCGAGTTTTGAATAGGGAAGTATCAAGTCCTAGATAGGTCTTGGCGAGGGGTACTTTGGGGAAAAGTACGATTGGGGATGGAGTGGACAAATCTCCTCAAAAGAGGCTGACGTTGTTGGCCACTAATTTGTTGGGACTATGTCTACCCTCTTGGGTAACATGGTGTGGCTTAGGGTGGATTTTACCCTAAGAGATTGGCTCAACTCCAACGGGTGGGAGTTTGAGGTTTGTGAAGGACATAGGAGCAAAAGCTCTTGTATGCCCTTGAAATTTGGAGGAGAGGGGGATGATATGATGAAAACCCTCTGGTTGAAATAGTGATGGATTTGGAGGTAGTTAGGTACCTCAAAAGTTGAGATGTAGGATTAGGATGGAAACGTAATTTAGTTATTTTAAGCACTAAAGCTAATCCAAAAATTGTGAAACTCGGGAGGAGGGGGTTTTAGGATGTTTTAGACTCATGGTAATTTTTCTGGAATTTTATGATTAATACATATTATACTTCATGTGTTAAAGGATTATTAGCCCAATTTGTTGTTTTAATTAATTTGAGGCTTTACATTAATTATAATCAGTTAAAATTCTGGATTTAGATCTTGACTTGTAGAACATTGATCCCTGAATTTTTATAGAATTTTATGTTGAGTAAATCTAGTACTTTATTCACAAATGATAGAAAGGGCTTTTATGTTTAAAAATTAATTATGGATAAAATACTTGCTGGAAAATTATGAAACTTGGCCAGTGCTAATTTTAGGCCTTATTCATCATGTCATAATTTATTTAGAATTTTTGGAAGAATATTTTATGTACTTGATTCATAAACTATAGAAATTAGAGATTATTTCCAAAATAGTTTTCATGTCATTTTGATGATAGAAAAATTGTGATACTGAGGATTTAGCCTTCTGAGATAACCTATTAATTATCATAAATTTGCTGGACACCTTGCATGAATAGTTAGGGTAGTTCATGTTCAAACCGGTAGTCCTTGGATTTTTGAGGAATTTAATTAAATGCCAAATAAATTAGGAAAATTTCCATTTTCTGGATTTAGGTTATTTATATCATGGAAAGTCTCCAGTAATTAATTTAGGGCATTTGGATGAGTAATGGACCATTGCATAACCGGTTCGACATGTAGATTAGGTCGGTCTGCATGTAGCAGTTTGTGATATGCAATAGGACATGATCTGATGAAGATATAAAGAGTAGTGAGTAGTGGTGTTAGTTAGAGTTAAGAGTTGCTCGGGTTTGGCGAAAGATCGCTTTTCCCGAAGAGTGGAAGGTTTAAAAATCACCCTAGGATAGTCTATCGTAACATGAGAAGGGAATCGGGCTAAGGGAAAACAACCAATAACAATAAGTGCCTTGCGGAAGGGAACTTCGGGCCGTAATGCACCGTCTTGGTTCCTAGTGCCCCTTGAGAGCCCTTCACGGGGTATACCGGGGGCAGTCCTGGGCTAACGTAAACTGTAATAACAACCGACAAGTGTAACTTAGTAACTAGGGCTGCACTCTTCACAACACTGTTGGCACAGGAAGGTTGATGAGAGCTTCGGCTCGGTTGATTTGGAAACGGACGGGATGGTCCGGGGAGCTTCGGCTCGGTTGATTTGGAAACGGACGGGATGGTCCGGGGAGCTTCGGCTCGGTTGATTTGGAAACGGACGGGATGGTCCGGGGAGCTTCGGCTCGGTTGGTTTGGAGACGGACGTTTTGGTCCGGGGAGCTTCGGCTCGGTTTTGTGTGCTTACGATTTAACTTGCATGTGCATAAAATAGGAAAAGTTAAGGTGGTGGGTCTTTCGATATCGGGGAGTTCGATTGCACCGACACCGATATCGTTGACTCGGCGGGGTGATTAGCACTCCGCCAACAGAAGTCCGGTGCGCCAGCCGGCAAGAGTACGCAGGCGTCCGCTTTGTGCACCAAGCGTTGAGGCGTACGATAGGTCAGACCAGTGTGCTTTACTGGTTTTGGAGGTGGGCGAGGCCCAACCCACCGCTTCCGTTTGCCACTACGGAGGTATCCTGGGAGGTAACGGCTCCGAAAGGGGGAACTAAAGGTCTGTGTGCACAGAGTCGGGTGTGTGAGTTGCACTGCATGACATAACATACCCACCATATAGTTGCATATCATAATCATTCATAACAACCTTGACACCTAAAGTATAAGTGGAATGGGACGCTTATACATTAGGACCTGCAAAACGACCCCTTGGTCTATAAGCTTGTGTGGGCAAGTTTATAAATCAAGGTTATTTTCAATATATAATAACCCCTGCTGTTTGATAACCGACACCCCAAGGTATAAGTGGTATGGGACACTTATACGATGGGAGCCTTGCAAAAGATCCCTTTGCTTATGTGTTCTCGCATAAGTGAAGGTTTAAATTCATTTAATTGCTTTTCTTACTGCTAGACCTATTACAACAACTTATTAACTGCTCACCTAATACAACTTGCTAGATTAGTTTCCGCTGCCATCTGTTTTCATGTTAATCTCCACCTTCATGTCCTTCCCTTTCTTCCTCTCCGCTCGGTACCTAGGAGCCATGGGGGGGAAGGGGTAGGGGATGATAGGGCTTAGTCTTTATGACTAACGGTTTTCGAACCGCATCATTTAGGGGATCGTGGAGCCCAGCATGGAGGAGCAGCCCCAGAGATCGGTGCGCCTAGAGATGGGGCAGTCTAGCTCCGGAGTTCACACAGCCGGGACCGTGAGTCTCGATCTTGAGTAGTTTACTGTTTCGCTTCCGCATGAGAGACTTGTAGTGAGGACATTTTGTACCGGGCATAAGCCCGTATTTATAGTACTCTGATGTTTCTGTGGACACTCCCTTCGTGGAGCTTACTTATTTATATATGTGATTTTATTATTGTGGACTGTTTACTATTACTTCAATAATTGTGCTACTTTCTGTGATCGATTTGGCCGGCAGAATCGGCGCCTTGTGGTGATGACCCTTCAGGACGTGAAGGTGTCACCGCAAAGCGGCGGTTCTGGGCCTAAGACCCCGGTGGTTGAAAAAGAAAAAAAAGGGGGTCTTACATGATGCAGCCCAGTGTTGGTCCAGGGATAGAGTCTGCTATCAGTGTGGGCAGAAGGGTCACGTTAAGTCGAGGTGTCCTCAGGTCCAGTCAGCTCTTCCTGCAGTTCCATTGCAGGCATTACCTCCACCTCAGCGTGTGGACAAGGGAAAAGGGAAGCTGAACGTGATTTCTTCCGAGGAGGCTCAGACTTCGACCCAGGTGATCTCAGGTTAGTAGTTTGTTGTTTTCTTTCTAGCCTGGTAGTTTAGTTGCTAGATTATTTGCGGTACTGTTGTGCTAGTTCCTTAGCTTTGTGCGTTCCTATAGGGAAATTTAAGGTGAAGAACCGCTGGGCGCGTGTTCTGTTTGACTCCGGCGCTACCCACTCGTTCGTGGCTAGAGCCTTTGTGGAGCGTCATCGGTTGTCTCTAGATCGTGTTCGGGATTCCATCCGTGTCAAGTTTCCCTCTGGTGAATCTGTGTTGTCAGATTTGGGTATTTTGGATTGCCCGGTTTTGTTGGGGGATTTTCTTGCGAAGGCGGATCTGAAGATGATTGATCTAGAGGACTTCGATGTCATTTTGGGCATGGACTGGCTCTCTCGGTATGATGCGGTCATTCAGTGCAAAGGAAAGCGCTTGGACTTCATCAGGGACGACGGTCAGCCCGGCAGCGTGTATGCTGATCCGTGTCAGGATTCTCCTGTTCTCTCTGCGGTATGTGTTCAAAGATTGTTTCTTTCTAATTGTTGTGTTTGTTTAGTCTCGGCGGTTGGAACCGTTGATAGTGTGCCACGCTTGGAGGAGATTCCTATTGTTCGTAGTTTCGCCGATGTTTTTCCTGATGATCTTCCTAGTATCCCTCCTGAGCAGGATGTGGAGTTTGTTATTGATTTGGAGCCGGGTACGCGTCCTATTGCTAAGGCGCCGTACCGGATGGCCCCTCGTGAGTTAGAGGAGTTGCGAATTCAGTTAGATGAGTTGTTGGCTAAAGGTTTTATCAGGCAGAGTTCGTCGCCTTGGGGTGCTCCTGTTTTGTTCGTAAAGAAGAAAGATGGGTCGATGCGGCTTTGCATCGACTATATAGAGTTGAACAAGGTCACTATCAAGAACAGGTACCCTCTGCCGAGGATCGATGATTTATTTGACCAGTTGCGTGGTAGCACGGTGTTCTCCAAGATCGATCTTCGTTCGGGCTATCATCAGCTCAGGATCCGTGAGGCAGATATTCCACGGACTGCGTTTAGGTCGAGGCATGGGCACTTTGAGTTTTTGGTGATGTCGTTTGGTCTGACCAACGCACCATCAGCCTTCATGGATATGATGAACAGGGTGTTCAAGGATTTCCTAGACAAGTTCGTTGTGGTCTTCATTGATGACGTGTTGGTTTATTCTCGCAGTGCTGAGGAGCACGAGCAGCATTTGCGTTTGGTCCTATCAGAGTTGAGGAACCACAAGTTATTCGCCAAGTTGAGCAAGTGCGAATTTTGGTTGCCTCAGGTTTCTTTTCTAGGCCACGTGGTGAACAAGGATGGGATCTCGGTTGACCCAGAAAAGATTGCAGCAGTGACGGATTGGAGTAGGCCGAATACTCCTAAGGAGATCAGAAGTTTCTTAGGGTTGGCTGGCTATTACAGGAGATTCGTGGAGGGTTTCTCTTCTCTAGCCGCACCGTTGACCAAGCTGACTCAGAAGAATGTGGCTTTTGTTTGGAGCGAGAAGTGCGAAGAAGCTTTTCAGGAGTTAAAGAGGAGATTGTGTACTGCTCCCGTTCTGACCCTTCCTACTGAGGGCGTGGATTATGATGTGTATGTGGATGCTTCGCATATAGGACTGGGATGCGTATTAATGCAGGATGGAAAAGTAATTGCTTATGGGTCAAGGCAGTTGAAAACTCATGAGCGGAATTATCCAACGCATGACCTTGAGTTTGCAGTGGTTGTCTATGCGTTGAAGTTGTGGAGGCACTTACTTTATGGGGCTCAGTGCAAGATTTTTACTGACCATAAGAGCCTGAAGTACGTGTTCACGCAGAAGGAGTTGAATCTGCGTCAGCGGCGGTGGCTTGAGTATGTGGCGGATTATGACGTAGAAATCCAGTATCATCCGGGCAAGGCCAATGTGGTGGCCGACGCCCTGAGCCGAAAGACGGGAAAGATCTTTAACCTCTCCGCCGATCGATTAGTTGAGGAGTTCCTCCTTATGGATATTTCAGAGGGATGCTGTAGTTTGCAGAGTAGCTTATCTGTGGCAGAGCCGTCCTGGATTTCTTTGACTAGACTGCATCAGAAGGACGATCCGGATCTGTTGCACCTTTTTACCAGGACAGAGAAGGGAGAGTTGCCAGATTTTTCTATTGATGATGCGGGTACTTTGAAGTACCGCGGCAGGTTTTGCGTTCCCGCTGTTGGGGACATTAGGAGTATGATTTGCAGTGAGGCTCATGGTTCCAACGTTGCCTACCATCCAGGATCTACGAAGATGTACCGTGACTTAAGGCAAATTGCTTGGTGGTATGGTATGAAAGGAGATATAGCCCGATATGTTGCTGAGTATCACACTTGCAAGCGTGTGAAGGCCGATAATGGAAGGCCTTGTGGTAAGTTGACTCCGCTAGAGATCCCGACTTGGAAGCGGGAGAGTATATCTATGGACTTCATTACGGGTTTGCCAAAATCCCCGAGAGGATTTGATTCTATTTGGGTTATAGTGGATAGATTGACGAAGTGTGCTCACTTCGTGCCTTATAAGATTGATTACCCGATGAAGAAGATAGCGGAGTTGTACTTGAATGAAGTCATCCGACTCCACGGTGTGCCGGTTAGCATCATTTCTGATCGAGACTCCCGGTTTACTTCTCGTTTTGGCAGAGTCTGCAGGAGGGTTTGGGTACGGATCTGAGGTATTCTACTGCGTACCACCCTCAGACCAATGGGCAGACGGAGCGGGTCAATCAGATTTTTGAGGATATGATCCGGTGCTATATTTTAGACCACGGTGGAGCGTGGGATGAGCGTCTGCGACTCATGGAATTTGCTTATAATAACAGTTATCAGGAAAGTTTGCAGATGGCTCCGTTCGAAGCGTTGTATGGGAGGCGCTGTAGGACTCCGTTGTTTTGGGCTGAGGCTGGTGAGAAGCCTTTGTTGGGTCCTGATGCTCTGGAATAGATGGAAGTCGCCGTGAAGCTTATTCGGGAGAAGCTTCGGTTAGCTCAGGAGAGGTATGAAAAGAACGCCAATCGGCGTAGGTCTGCTTTGGAGTTTTTAGTAGGGGATCATGTATACCTCAAGGTTTCTCCAATGGTTGGTGTGAAGAGATTTGGTAAAAATCGGAAATTGGACCCAAGGTATGTGGGCCCGTTTGAGGTCTTGGAGCGGATTGGTGTGTCTGCATATAGATTGGATTTGCCAGCGAACTTCCCTGGTGTTCATAATGTTTTTCATGTTAGCCAATTGCGGAAGTGTGTGCGCAGTAGTGGGCAACTCTTGGATGTTGTGCCCCAGTTAGAGACCAACCTCTCTTTCGTTGAGGTGCCAGTTCGTATTTTGGATACTCAAGAGCGTGTGCTGCGAAAGAAGTCCATACCGATGGTGAAAATTCTATGGAAAAATCAGGATTTGGAGAGCGCGACTTGGGAGCTAGAGTCGGCCATGAGGAGGGCGTACCCTCACCTGTTTCTCTGATTTGATCGGTATGTTTCCCTTTGTAACTTCTGTTTGTTACTTTTCCTTCTTTTGTAGGAGGGTTGTGCGTAAAGTTTCGAGACGAAACTTTCTTTTAGGGGGAGTGACTGTAACGCCCCGTTTTTTCAGCGATTATTTTTATTCTCGTTTGGCGTTACGATGACGCGTTTCCGTGGCTTGTGCCATGTGTGGAGTACGGTTTAGCTCCTTAGAACTGAGTGCCCTGTTTGGTAGCCTGTTGGCAAGATCTCCCTAGCAAACCGAGTCGTTTTGGTGACCCGGTGTGGCCTCTCGGGGGGATGTTTGTGTTTGGCTTTGTTTGGGTGTAACTCGAGTTCTGTTCATCGAAAGTTAATTTCGACTTCGCCGTTGCGTTCGTAGCGTGGGTATTTAGCTACGGTGCGAATTTCGTCGAATTCCGAGGTAGTTCGGTTTTCGCGTCGATTTGGTGCTTTATGTAATTTTGTAATTAATAATATAATTATATAATTATATATATATATATATATATATATATATATATATATATAGTATTAGAAAAGCCATCATCTTCTTCCCCGTAAGAAACCGCCGGCCCCTTGTACGAGAGAAACGGAGTAACCGCCTACCTTCCCTTCGGACGCCGATTCCCGGAGCGTTTGTGGACGGAATTCGATTCCGAGAGTGGATTCGGATTGCTCTCGTCGAGACCTTCATTCCTGCGGTAAGAAATTCGATTTTCGTGGAGTTTTGGAAGGATTGGAATTTTCGGTTTTGGAAGTTTTCCGCCATTAATGGCCGAGTCTTTGTTCTAGGTGTTGCGGCCGTTTTGATCCGTGCGAAGAGGAGGAAAGCAGTCCAAAGCTTCGCTGAGATTTGAGGCAAGTGGTATTCTTGCCCTTGCCAAGTGTTTTCTTTGATTTTATTTGCTGAAATTGAAATCCCGGTTAGCACAGGTTAGAGGCCTTGTTGTTCTCATTTTCTTGCTAACTATAGGGCTTAGTTCTTCCTACTGAAACCCCCCCCTATGTTGTGATGTTTGGAATCCAAATTGTCGGCGTGGAGCCGTTGTTTTCCTTTATTTTTGATTGTTGCTCTGGTTCGGGTGTAGCCGAGAGGGAGAGTTAGGAGGGGGGGGGTGTGGTTGCCAATTTCCTTCATTAAGATATTATTCGAATGGTTAGGCATAGTTTGAATGGTAGTAGCGTGCGACGTGATAGTTGTCTACTGCTACTGCAGTGGCGTGAGTCGTGTGCGCGTTCCGGTGTCGTTCGGGAAATTCCAAACGGTGCAGGTTGACCGCGCACGGTCATCAACCTTTAGGGCGCACGACCACTGGTCGTGTGCCTCTGTTCGTGCGCGTATATATTTCAGTTTCCAAAGTTCTGTCTCGGGCAATCGCACGAGCGCTGGCAACAGTGCGCACGACCACTGATCGTGCGACGCTGATCGTGCGCAGTTGCTAGGTTTTCTGTCAGGTTTTCCAGGTTCGTTTTGCACGATCATCTGCCGATGAGTGCGCACGACCACTGATCGTGCGTCACTGATCGTGCGCTTTGTATATTTTCTTTTGATAGGCGAATTTAGATGGTTTCGAGTGCGGGAGTTTAGATACTCAAGTGGCAGGCAACTACTCGAGTTCTGGATCTTCTGCCTTGGTCGTTCGACTATCGTCGAGCTCCGTATTCTTTAGTGGGTTTGGGGGTAGTAATATTATTTTGGCGGCGAGTGAGGCTAGCTCACTCAACGCCAATGTTTAGGTAGGCACTGAGTGGGTTTCACTCAACGCCTAGTCGTGTTGATTTATTTCAACACTCTTCCTTTACCTTGTATTTCATTTCCGAGTGGATTTCCAGTTGTATTTCTGGGTTTTCCTTGTCGGCCGTTTTCTTTATTTTCCTAAAGGCCGAATCGTGGGTCGTGGTTAGTAGTGGTGGTTGTAGCTCTTTATGGGGGTGGAGTTGTGTGATATAGCCAAGGCCACCCATGGATTTCTTGCTCCAGGTACGGGCTGGGCATGTCGGGTGGAAGGTCCCTTGTGTTTTCACGTGTTGACCCTCGAGCTTTTGACTTGGACATGGTGGATTGGGGGACTGCGTTTGCCTTCGATCCGGTTCCTCGTTGTTGTTTTTACTACTATCACTTCCCGCAGTTTAGGGTGTTAGAAGTTTCTTCTTTGGTAGTTTGCAGCATTCTGGATCTTGGTAGCCTAGTAGGCCCTGCAGGATGTGGTTCCTGGGCTGGGTCGTTGTTGTTTCTTTGCACGTTGTGCATTTCTTGTTGTCCTGTTTTGGACAGTTGTGACTCTTTCTACTGCATGTTTCCTATTATTTTTGTCCTTTTGGTTGACTCTTTCATGCAGTTTTACCTTGATTTTTGCTTGCTGAGGTATTCTGTTTTCTTTTGGAATACCCCAGGTTCTGAACTGTAGCCAGTCTGGTGGCTAGTTGGAGGTGGTGTTGTTGGTGGACTTCCGGACCTTTGGAGTTCTGTTTACCTTGTTTGTGAGGTTGTTTTAAGTACTTTCTTACAGACATATATGTGTGCTGGTGGGTTCGTGTCAGGTTGTTGGCGCCCACTAGTAGTTTTTACCTTGTACTAGATATATACTATTGCTGCTACCATTTATTTTTTTTCTGGAGATAGTCTACTTGCTTTGAGAAGGTTTTATGCTAGGTTGCTAGTTATTTTTAAACTATAATTATTATTATAAATGAAGCTCATGATCAGCATGTTTTGTAAACTTAATCACTATTTTCCAAATCACGTACGAAAACAGTTTTCTTATATATATTATATAAACTAAGTGTAGTGTCTTGCATAGCATGAGTGGTTCTCTTGGGACCCTTATGCGCTCTTTAGGGTGTAAAACCTAATTAAAGTATTTTTCCGTAGCGTTTAAATATAGTTTTCTTTTGTGGACTAGATGATCCACTGAGCCGAGGGATATAGACTCTAAACATAAATGATTTTCTATTCATTAAGCACATGATTTTCTTGCATAAAGATTGTAGTTGGATTTGCCTGAGCGTCAGCAGTTATCCCCTGCTTGACGTGGCATCATGACGCGTGTTTTCTCTTACTCTGATAATTCTTAATTCGGAGAAAATGCGGGTTGTGACAGGTTCTCAATTTCAAATGCTGGCGGGTTCTCAATTTTTTGCCAGGCAGGGTAATTACAAAAAATCCAAGATTGAGGGGTATAAGAGGGTTTTATTGAGGGCAATCTAGGAACACAACTGTTACACCAAGCTATGTTTCGTCTTTCCTTGTATAATTAAATATATATATATATATTAGTGACAGGCACGGGCCTTCAGCCTGATGGCCACGTGCCACAGTATCTGGTCGGCGACGACGGCCTTCGCCCGTCCCCCTACCACTTGCTTTTTTAAATTGAAAAACATTAATAAAATAAATTAAAAATTAATTAATTAAAAATTTAAATTGAAAACATGAAAAAAATTAAATTTAATTAATTAAAACAAATTATATTGCTCTTCGAATAGATCGCTGATATGCCTAATGACAACCTTCCTCGAATAGACCGCTGACATGTCTAATGATAGTCTACCATAGTAGGTGTAGGAGCTCTACTAAAAAACTTTTTGAATTTAAATAGATTTTCATTATTACTTCTAATTTTTTTGATAGTATAATTACTTAAATGGACATTGTATTTTAATTTCTTTGAAATAGATTATAATATATGTCAAGTCATTAAAATATAAAAATGATGGCATAATTGGTATTTTTGAATGTTTCACCAAATACAAATTTTCTCTTATAATAGTGATATATATATATATATATATATATATATATATATATATATATATACGAGTGCCCGACACGGAGCTCTGCCCCTATTGCCAAACAGAACAGTACCTGGTCGGCGACGGTGGGCTTTGTCTAGTGACGGGCCGACGACGGGATTTGTCGGGCGATGATGGACTTTATCGGGCGACGGCGGGCTTTGCCTCTCTCTCCCTGCCCGTCTCCCTTTCCCCTCTCTTTCATTTTAATACTGCTGGGCGCTGGGGTTGAGGCTCGGCAGAGAAAAGCACTTGCCTATGAGGACTTTTGTCAATGGTACGAAAGACGACAATAATCATGACAATTTTGAAATTTGTGATAATTGCAAGCGTTCACCTCTTTATTATTATGCGTGTAGAGTATTAACTATTAAGGCTTATCGATCAGCATAAATTTAAAGGCTACATACCTGCAGGAGGAATCCAATCAGCCGTCCCCATCACTCCTCACTTTGTTTTCTCTCTCCCTCCCTTTTTCTCTCTCTCTCTCTCATCCTTCAGTAATTATAGCTGTAGGGTGTCTAGTAATTTTATGTTTTGTCTAGCATATACGATCTGACAGCTGATAAATAAAACTTATAGATCCAACGGCTGAAATCTTTTGAATGAATTTATATTTTATTGATTTCATACTTCTTTATATATGGTAATATATATATATATATATATATATATATATATATATATATATATATATATATATATATATATATATATATATATATAGTGGCAATGCATGGACCCCTTGTATTTTGGTTATAAAGGTTACCTGGCATGACGATGATCCTTTTGCTCGTGAATCCCCATGCGTTATGCTCCTCATTTAAAATCATAACTGTTTTATTTATTAGAAATAATAATTATTTATATAATTTAAATAACATTGGATAAAATTATATTTTTAACGTTATAAATAAATTTAATGCAATTTCTATTATACTTATATATATATTAGTTATAAAAGTTATAACATAAACTTATACTTATAATTGTTTTAAAAGTTATAGTTGTCAACCTTTCAAAGTGGTTGATCATTCAACGTGGTTGAGTCTTTAAAATTAATTTTAAGTGTTCATCATAACTTGCTAATTACTGAAGTGGTTTAGTCTTTAGTCAATATATGACTACTTGTGGGTTCGATCCTAGTGGAGCGCAATTTTGCAATTATTAATTTTTCAATGTAGATAGGAGCAAAATTGTAATTTTATGTCATAAGGTAGTTGTCTTAAGATATAATGCCTATGACACCAAACCATAGTAGGTGTTGGTGCAAAAATTGTCACATAATCCTTCCACACCCGACAACCGACTGGGGTGTTCGGCGGAGAGATCGCAAATTGCAATCAGACGCGTACTCTACCCTGCAGACTCGGCGAACAGAAGAAAAACAAAAAGGTGCTGCTGGCAGCGGTGAACATCAGACTTACCCGTCATGACGAATGTCTCTCTTACGACGGGCTTTTGGATTATCTTGGTAAAAGAATTACAAGAGGCGTGGGAACCCGATGGGTATGCGTGATTACAAAAGAGGAGGGAAAAAGAGAAGGACTTAATGTCTGCACCTGCAACGAGATAGATTCTGGGCTAAGTTCGATGTCCCTGTTTGAGCAACTCTGGTCCTAATTTATACTTTAAGGTAGGCTGCTCGGACGGTTACACGAAGAGTCGGACATTCAATCCCCTTCTTAATGCAGCATTTAATGCACCGACACCCGAGATACACAAAGAGTCGGGTTGCGCAGGGTTAAGAGAGGAGACAGTGCACAATCGCGCGGTGTCACCTATGTTTATGTCAAAGAGATGAGCCCACGCGGACCTAGGAGTGATACTTATCGCAACTTCCTTGGTAGACCACTAAACTGCCTCCTGAGAGACCGTCCGACCTCTCGTCAAACACTTTAGTACGCCCGCTTTGGTGAGGAGAGTTCTCGCGAGCGACTTCAATGACCGCACACTGCCTTAGTTTATGTATCATCTAATGCGACCTCCCGTCGCAGGATTTGGGTTAACAAATCCCCGCATTTCTTGGGAGCTTGTGTGGGCTACGAAAAAGTATATTGGTAACTAAAAGTCTTGATTTCAAGATCAACTAAACACCTAGAGAGGGGGGGGGGGGTGGGTGAATAGGTCTAATTTAATTCTAGGCTACTTAAAGTTAATAGAACATGATTCTCTATCTTTATTACTATCTCTGTCAGATAAGGCAAGAAAGCTATTCGGCAATTATAACATAATCACAGCACATCAATCACAACACAATACTCACAGATTTATAGTGGTTCCCCAATTGATGGGTACATCCACTTTCCTCCTTCGCCTATCTAGCAATAGACTAGATTCGGCCAAACACCTTCTTCTTTCTTTCTCAGATCTTCAGATCTTATAGCTCAGAGCCTAACTGGCTCCTACAACTCAGACTATACAAGTATTACCACTCAGATCACTAAGATCCTACAGCTCAAGTTCTTCCCAAGAACTCTAACTCAGAGTGAATCCACACTCATACACCTCATGCAATCCTACCCTACCTCATGGTGATCCACACTCCTATAACTCAGGCAACCCTCGCCCTACCTCAGCCTTTATAACACAGGCTTACAGCTCAGGAACTTAGCCTTACCACTTAGATTCAATATGAATCCTACAGAGAATATCAAATAAATGAATTACAGACACCAGAGAAAATTCTCTGAGTCTGTCTACCTGGACTGAGTAGATATCAACCCTATCTTCATCTTCACATCAACAAGATGAGAAATCGATCTTGAATTGAAGCTCAGCTTGTTCTGGAAGCGATTAGAAGAAACCTCTGCTTCATCTTATTCAGGAATATATCCTAATCTGGACTGAGCAGATATCAGCCCTCTCTACTTCTTCTTCAAAGATCCAACGAATGATCTTCAAATTTGGCACGGCTTGGATCGTAAATATACTTTCAACTAGGGCTGGCCTAGACTGATTCGTATTCCTCAGAGAAATAC
Organism: Platanthera zijinensis; assembly: GCA_039513925.1. Classification (NCBI taxonomy): domain Eukaryota; kingdom Viridiplantae; phylum Streptophyta; class Magnoliopsida; order Asparagales; family Orchidaceae; genus Platanthera; species Platanthera zijinensis. Next base: position 121,893,607 of record CM077096.1, read on the forward strand.
TCTGAACTTGCTGTAGCAGATGTTGAATGCCTCAGCAAACTCAGAACCCCTTCAGATTTTCAAATTGAATTTCTTGGCTCTGTAACAATGGATGAAGAAGATGACGAACTCCGCTTCTCATTTTTTCAGAATGAATTATTTCTTTGATTAGAAAGCTATTTGATCTTGATCTCAGCTGCTATTTATAACTCATCAATTAGCGAGATGATTGACACGTGTACCAGATTTAACAACGGTTAACACCTCCGCTTAATCAAATTGAGATTCACTCTAGACTAACGGCGACGTTAATGTCGATTTGCAACGAATCTGAAATTTGTTCACTTTGTTGACTTTACTGACGTCAGCATCATTCTAGACTTAGCCAAAATCAACTATCTTTCCAGAAGTTCTGAGTTTTACAAACTCCAAGCTCAGTTTGACAAACCCTTAGCTCAGCTCGATGAAACAGTGAAAGAGATGAAAGCTGAGTTCGACAAATTCTTAACTCCATTCACCGAAATCAAAACTTAGCTCGACTAATAGTGGATAAGCCGAGTTCGACGATTCTGGACTTAGAAAATTTTTCTAGCTCTGCTAGGCGTTGAGTGTGTTGACCTCACTCAACGCTATTTCCCGTTAGCCCATTCTTCAACTATCTGCCTGATGGCATTGAGATCGTTGAGTGAATAGGCCATTCTCAAAAAATTTGGACTTAGAAATATTCCTGCTCTGCTAGGTCTCAACGGTTCCTTCTCAACTGTCTCAGTGGTTTCTTCTTCACAACTATAATTATCTTTTGTCTCAACGGTTATGCTGAGATATTCTTCTCAGCTGTCTCGACTCTTTTGCCTTAGTTAAATTGTTCAGCTTTCCTTTCTGCTAAAAAGCATTGAGAGCGTTGAGTGAGCTCGCCTCACTCAATAATTCTGGATAGTCGAGTTCTGGTTTCTTCACAGAACGATTAGACTCAAAGCCTTTTAACTTGGCATTGAGTGAGTGAGCTTCACTCAACGCTTCTCTACTTAGTCGAATTTTCTGTCTTCTTATATATTGGCGTTGATAGACTTAGCATGGCGTTGAGTGATGAAGCTTCACTCAACGCTTCTAAACTTAGTCAATTTTTTGGCCTCCACTGCTTAGGCTTTAACATGATAACCTTGATTTTGGACATATGGCGTTGAGTGAGTTAGGGTCACTCAACGCCTGTTGACTTATATATTGGCGTTGATAGACTTAGTCAATGATTCTGGACATATGGCGTTGAGTGAGTTAGGGTCACTCAACGCCTGTTGACTTAGCTATATTTCTGCCTTTGCAAAACTGTAAGCATTGACCCCGCCTTCTCTCAACATTATTAGCAGTATGGCGTTGAGTGAGTTTGCCTTACTCAACGCTTCTGAACTTAGGCATTTTTCTGAATTTCCAGCATCATCTTGAGTCCACCTGTCATTGTCTCTTGAACTATCTGTCCAATCATTGTGATAAAGACTAACCTGTATGCATGAACTTTAACATACATCAAATAAAACTATGTTTATCTCATTTTCCTATTTGACATTATCAAATCAGGGCAATTGAATCAATGGACCCAACAATCTCCCCCTATTTGAAGATGTCAAAACCACTGTTCAATTACCTTAGTCATTGAGATACACATCACATATGCAGTAAAAACTTATTAAATTCAGTGAGATGAATTTTAACTACTCCCCCTGGATTGCTGTAGGGTGTGTTTTACATTAGAGGATTACCTCTCATCTTGATCTTTTCTTGCTTTATCAACCTCTTCTTCCTTGATCAACCTCTTCTCCCCATGAATTTCTCCCCCTGTCTTTCTGCCTTGAAGGAACTTGATTTCTTGAGCTTGTCTCTTATCTTACCCCCTTGGAGACTACTTGAATATCTCACCCTTTTTTACCTCTTCAGATAGTCAGGTTGGATCATCAGTTCATTCTATCCTCTTATGTTCTCCCCATAGCTGATATAGATGAAGCCAGTAGTGCAGCTGCCAACTTGCCCCTTATATAGGCCTGTCTTATATACCAATTGAAATTCTCTAGTCTAGCAGTTGCTCTACTTGCTCCCCCTTAGTAGGAGCATATGCTCTCATCTTGTTTTCCACTAGGTCTGCATCACCTGCAAGAAGAACAAGCCTGTACCAAAGAACAATACCTTAGGGAGTACATGAAGCTATTCTAAGTTCAACATACCCAATTCAATTTTGAAGGTGTTGAACTTGGCTTCATCTAGTGGCTTAGTGAAGATATCAGCCACTTGCTTGTTAGTGGAGACAAAATCTAGGCAAATGTCTTCTTTCTCGACATGCTTCCTAATAAAATGAAACTTAATTTCAATGTACTTAGTCATGCTGTGTGAAACAGGATTCCTAACAATAGAAATGACACTTGTAGAATCACAATAAAGAGGAGTTCTACTTATCTTAATGTTATAGTATTCAAGATGATGATGTATCCACAGCAATTGAGCACAACAGCTGCCTGCTGAAATGTACTTTTATTCTGAAGTTAAGATAGCCACACTAGTTTGATTCTTGCTGCTCCATGACACCAGTCTTCCACCTAGAAATTTATATGTACCAGTAGTACTTTTCCTGTCTTCCTTGTAGCCTGTAAAATCTGCATCTGAAAATCCAGTTAGCTCAAAATCCATATTTCTAGGGTACCAAAATCTGGTGTGCCCATTTAGATATCTTAAATTTCTTTTCGTAGCAGAATAATGAGATTCCTTAGGGTAGGCCTAATACCTAGCACAGACACATATAACATACATGATGTCAGGCCTACTAGTAGTCAAGTATAAAAGGGAGTCAAGTATCCCTCTAAAAGTGAGGGATAGATCTAACTTAACTCTAGAGGGGGGGGGGGTGAATAGAGTATTTTAAAGTTTATTCACTTGTTTTTATACTAGATTAAAAGTTAGTGATATGCATAAGTATAAGAAGAAAATAACAACACACAAACAAAAAAGGTAAAGGCAATCTAGATGACACAAGGAATTTATAGTGGTTCCCCAATAAACTTGGGTACATTCACTCTTCTATCACCCTGGTAAGAATCCACTACAGGTTTGCGATCAGGTGCCCTGCCACCACAAGGTTTTTGCTCTGGTGCCCTATCACCACAAAATCAATTTTTCTAAGGGAGATCTAGCAACCCTTTAAGCTCTTGATCAGGTCCCCAAAAATCAATCCCAAGTCTTTTGATCAGGTGACTTGTGAACCAAAAAGGCTAACTTTTGAAGAGAGTTAAAACCCTGTACACAGTGAAAGGAAAATGTAAAAAAGATGTCTTCGATCTCTTTCTCAATTCTCTGAGAAGACTAGTGGATTTGTTGATGATGTCAAAGATCCCCCTGAGTTGTATGGATCTGATCAGGAGTCGAAGTTTTGCTTCAAGGTGTAGGCCTTCAAAAACTTTCAGACTGATTTTGATTTTTTTGTCTTTTGAAATCTTGAAGTAGATGATGAAGAACACTACAAAAACTGACAGAATATGAAATCTGTAAACAATTATGTATCTCAAGAACTGTAACCCTTAGGCAGCAAACTTCTGAACATATATATCTGGAATGCTCGAGGAATTCAAATATTTGAATTCATTCTTAACAGTTGGAGCATTCCCTAGAATAGTAACTTCCTTGGAAAAGTATTAGAATTTAACTCTGTGATTAAGTAAATATTTAATGGTGCCTCCAAACGGCTATATTCATAAGAATATTGAGCATTAAATATTAGAGTCATTAGCTGTCTGCATTAAAGACTTGATAATATTCTGCCTTCAAAATATAAAAATATCTTAAAATTAAGCCTGGAAATATGCTTCTTCCTGCTTAAAATAACTGCCTAAAACACTGCCTAGAAATCGTTGAACTGAGAAAAAATTCGTCGACCTGAGATTGGAGATCGTCGAGATAAAATTGCTTATTCGTCGACCTGAGCTTAGAGATCGTCGAGCTTAGCTTGGCTTTCATCGAGTTGAGATGCAGATTTCGTTGACCGGAGCTTAGCTTTCGTCGAGCTCAACTCAGAGGTGGAACTCTGAGTTCGTCAGGCTAAGCTGACTTTTGTTGAGCTGAGTTCGACTTTTGTCGAACTGAATTGCAGAACTCTGAAATATTCTAAGATAACTAACCCTAGAAAAACCTATGACCCAGACTATATATATTGGGTCAGTCTAAGCATCCTAATAGAAGTCCTTGCCCAAATCCAAATTGGGGTTCCAACACCATCTATACAAAGACTCATTAACAGGTTTCACTGTCTCATCTTTGTCTATAGACATACTTAATCCCATTGGAGTTCTCATGGTGGTGGCATTTTCCATACCATATTTCTTAATCAACTCTCTAGTGAACTTTGACTGGGATATGGACAAGTCATCATCAGTTTGTCTTACTTAGAGTCCCAAGAAGAACTTGAGCTCACCCATGCTTCTCCTCTCAAACTTCCCTTGCATAAGTTTAGCAAACTTCCTACAAAGGTTATCCTCAGAGCATTCAAAGATAATGTCATCAACATATATCTGGACTAGGATGATCTTGCCCTTAGATTCCCTTAGGAATAGGGTCTTGTTTATTTTCCCCCTTGAGAATTTGTTCTCAATGAGGAAATTAGATAATGTTTCACACCGTGCTCTAGGGGATTGCTTCAACCCATATAGAGATTTCCTAAGAATATAAATATAATCAGGAAGGTAAGGGTGTACAAAACCTGGTGGCTGATCCACATATACTTCCTCTTTTATGTCCTCATTCAGGAATGCTGACTTCACATCCATCTGGTAGACTTTGAATCCTTGATAGGTAGCAAATGCAAGGAATAGCCTTATTTCTTCCAGCCTGGCTACTGGGGCAAAAGTCTGGTCGAAGTTTATTCCTTCTTCTTGCATGTATCCTTTTGCCACCAATCTAGCCTTGTTCTTGACAATAATGCCATTCTCATCTAACTTTTTCCTGTAGATCCACTTAGTTCCTATGACATTATGTGCCTTAGGTCTAGTAACCAGCTTCCAGACACTACACCTTCTGAACTGGTTCAGCTCATTCTACATTGCTCCAATCTAGAAAGGATCTTTGATAGCCTCTTTAAGCTTCTTGGGCTCTATTTGAGATAGGAAGCTTGAATAGAGAGCTGTATTGATACTCTTGCTTCTGGTCTGGACTCCATATCTTGCATCACCAATGATTTGGTATGTTGGATGGTCCCTCAGATATCTCTCAGCAGGAGGCAATCTTGCTTCAGCTTACTGTTCTTCATTTTCCTCAGCTGGTTGTACTTCACTATCTTCAGCTGGTTGTTCTTCATCCTCATCGTGTGATTCTTGAACTTCCCCTGGACAATGGCCATCTTCTTCCTTATCTAAAACTTCTAGATCATGTTCCCTGATGGTAAGCTTATTCATCACCTCCTTTAAACTTGCAGAGCTAGAAGAGGAGCTAGGCAGCTCAAAGTTAATCAGGTTTGACTCATCAAAGATAACATGGACTGATTTTTCTATAACTTGACTAGTCAAGTTATTGATCCTATATGCCCTACTATTGTTGCTGTACCCAACAAAGATCCCTTCTAGGGAATTGGCAGCAAACTTAGTCACATAGAACTTACCATTGTTTAGTACATAGCACTTGCTACCAAAAATACTGAAGTTGGATAAGTTTGGTTGTCAGCCTTTCAGAATCTCATAGAGAGTCTTCTTATGGCTTTTGGTGATGGAAGCCATGTTTAAGACATGACATGTAGTGCTTACTGCCTCAGCCTAGAAATATTCTGGGAGAGATGTGTCACTTAATAAGGTCCTAACAGCCTCTATGAGGGTTCTATTTTTCCTCTCAGCAATTCCATTTTACTGGGTGTTCTAGGAGAGGAGAACTCTTGGTGAATCCCATGCTCTTCACAGAACTTTATCATGCACTCAGACTGAAACTCAGTCCCATGGTCACTTATGATTTTGACCATAGTACTATTAAATTCATTCTGAATTTGCTTAACAAATGTCTGGAATACATCAGAGGTTTCAGATTTCTTCCTTATGAAGAACACCCAGGCAAATCTTGAAAAATCATCAATAACCACAAGAGTGTAGACTTTCCTACCTAGACTATGAACTTGCATAGGACCAAATAGATCAATATACATGAGTTATAAACACATTACTGAGTCTTTGGTACCAAGGCACTGGAAGGAGGTCTTGGTCTGCTTTTCCTTTTGGCATGCAGAGCAGATACCCTCCTTGGTGTACTTTACCTTAAGACCATTTCTCACTAACTCTTCACTAAAGAGTTTGTCTATGGTCTTGTAATTCAGGTGAGCTAGCTTCTTGTGCCATTGGAAACAATGTGAGGTTTTCTCATTTGCAACTAGGCATATTGGAGAGTCCTTACTCTCACAAACAAAATTCAGAAAATAAATATTTCCTCTCCTAGTGCCTGTGAAGCTGACCCCTTGGTCACTAGACCTCCTAATTTGGCACTCATCCTTGAGGAAAGAAATATCATAGCCAAGATCACATAGTTTGCTTATGCTTATCAGGTTGTGTTACAAACCTTTCACATTAGCTACTTGTGTGATAGTGATTATGCCATTTGATATCTTACCATACCCTTTGGTTACTCCCTTTTCTGAACCACCAAAGATGACTTTGGGTCCATTCTCTACTGGATTATATTCCTTCAACATGCTCCTTGTTCAAGTCATGTTCCTGGAGCATGCACTGTCCAAGTACCATAGAGGGGTATGGCCACTTAGACTCGCCAATAATAAATAAATCATCTAACCATAAGACCCTAATTCTTAATGGGTCCTAGGTGCATGTTAGATTGAAAATGAACTTGGCTGCATGCAGCTCTTCAGATAGGTAAGCCAGCATTAACTCTCTAAATACTATTATTGTGCCAGCAATCAATAACATAGTGGCCCACATTGCCACAACACCGACACTCATAAATGTTGTACCTTCTCTTAATGGCTGGCTTATCAGCATTATTTTCAGCAGCTCTGAGTCCAGCTGGTACAACATCATCCTTTTTCTTATTTCTTCCAGCCACAACCTTATTTTGGATATGTATGGTAGTAGAGGTACTTGAGATATCTTGGACCCTATCAGCAGCTACCTTCTTTTCAGAGTGCATGCTCCTGATGGCTTTAGATATTCCCAAGTCAGGTTTGCTGGCAGACTTTCCTTTGGTCTGATTGTGTACTGGCAGACTTTGAGAATGAGTTGCAGCCTTATTTTTGAGTGTTGGGGATCATACACCAAACACAAATGGTCTAGGATGGGCCATTTGGATTTTTCCATGGGCTGCCTTGTAGGAACTAGCACCCTTTCCATTCATAACTCCATACTCACAGTGACCATAGATGCTCTCATGGTCATACCTGTTAGATGGTAGTAGCACTTTCCTGAAATGAATTTGAGGCTTGGAGACTAGTGGCTGCACTGGAGCTTTCCCCTTCCTTTTGGAATTAGCAGCTCTAATTTTCCCTTTGAAGCCTAACCCCTTCTTACCATTTTAAGAGAAGGAATCTATCAAGGGAAATATAGAACATGACATTGAAAACTCAGCCACTAACTCCTTCTCCTTTTGGAGTTTACCTTCAAGATTCCCTATGTGGTCATTATTGAAGGTGATTGTGCCCATCTGAATGACAGTGATATATTTCAGCTTGCTGACTTCTTTCATCTTTATATTCAACATGTTTGCTGAGTATGAAGCAGCCAGCTGCAGAGAGGAAATCTCCTTTGCCTGCTTTTTGTCCAGGAGCCTACTTCTCTTCAGTGCTTGCAGGAGTTCACCATAGTCATCAATCAATTGATTGACGTCTCCTTCAGATTTAGAGCCCTCTTCATCTCTTGATGTCGATGCCTCTAATTCTATACTTGTCACATCTCTTGATGTACTTTGCTTGGACCAGGGTGCTCCAAGTTGGGTCCTTCTTCAGTCAAAGCCATCAGCCCAATGCAATGGCTGTCTTATTTTATTTCTTCAAACCTGGCAGCATCATCAGCTTCTCCAACAATAGCAGCCAGTATCTCTAAGAAGTCTGCTTCTACAGATTCTTCTTCAGCATTAAATAGCCCAATGTAGGCTTCATATTCATCTTCCTTTTATGACTCTTATGATGATGAGTCAGTTTAGCTCTTTTGCTACTTGGAAATAAAGGATTTCTCCTTCTTACCCTTCTGCTGATGTTCCTTCTTCTCTCCAACACCCTTCCTTTTGACAGGGCAGTTGGCTATAACATGCCGTGGCTTGCTATAATAATAACAAAAAACTTTAGAAGAAGCATGTTTATTTAGTTTAGAGCCATACCTGCCCTCTTTAGAGGATTTCTTCCTGCCCTTGTAGTAATATTCCTTGGGATAAGAAGAAGAGGTTGGCCTGCTTCTCCAGTGTTTCTTCTTCATGAATTTATGAAATTTCCTGGAGAAGGCAGCAAGTCTTCTTCATATATGTGGCAGTCTGATGTGGTGGTTTCTGAGCTTTCTGAATCAGATTCAGCATCTCTCCTTCTCTCCTACTCCTCCTTATGGCTTCAGCTTTGAAGGCCACTGACTTGTCCTTGACTACAGACTTTCTGATTTTCTCCTCCTCCTTTTTGGCAGTCATCTGCATTTCATAGGACAACTTTCCAAATAGGGTTGGTGGTGGAGTGTCTGCAAGTTTTGCCACTTCTTTGATGGCATAGATTTTTGTGTCGCAATCTTGAGTCAAAGACCTGAGAAACTTGTCATTTAATTCATATGTGATGAAAACTCTGCCATATGTTCTCAGCTCATTCACAATCCTGAAGAACTTTTCAAAGCACTTGGCTATGCCATCTGTCTTATTCTGCCTAAAGCTTCATACTCTTGATTGAGCATGGACTTCCTATCGTCCCTCACTTCATCTGTTCCCTCCATGAAGACAATTAGTGTGTACCAAATCTCCATAGATGTCTTGTAGTGGACAATGTTTTAAAATGTTGAGTCATCTATGGCACTAATTATAATGTTTTGTGTCATCTTATCTAGTGTAGCTAAGATGATTTCATCCTTAGTCATCTCGGTGTACATCTTTAGAGTCTTCTGATTTCATCAAGGACAGATGTCTTCATTGGGATGAAGGGTCCTTCTTGTACTGTGATATAAATCCTTGGATCAGATGCCTCTATGAACAATCTGACCCTTTCCTTCCAGATGCCAAAAGTCTCCTTCATACAGAGAGGAAGTTTCATAGATACAAGCTCTTTATGATTCTCTCCTGAACCCATCTTGACCTTCTGATAGCTGCCCTGGAGATCAACTCAGACTATTAAGTATTTTCTTGAGCAACCTCCCTCTAATACCACTTGAAATTCTTGATTTCAAGATCAACTAAACACCTAGATGGGGGTGGGGGGTGAATAGGTCTAATTTAATTCTAGGCTACTTAAAGTTAATGAAATCTGATTCTCTTTCTTTATTTCTCTCTCTGTCAGATAAGGAAAGAAAGCTATTCGATAATTATAAAACAATCACAGCACAGCAATCACAACCCAGCACTCACAGATTTATAGTGGTTCCCCAATTGATGGGTACATCCACTTTCCCCCTTCGCCTATCTAGCAATAGACTAGATTCGGCCAAACACCTTCTTCTTTCTTTCTCAGATCCTCAGATCTTACAGCTCAGAGCCCAACTGGCTCCTACAACTCAGACTATACACGTCTTACCACTCAGATCACCAAGATCCTACAACTCAAGTTCTTCCCAAGAACTCTATCCCAGAGTGAATCCACACTCCTACACCTCAGGAAATCCTGCCCTACCCCAGAGTGATCCACACTCCTACAACTCATACAACCCTTGCCCTACCTCAGCCTTTATAACACAAGCTTACGGATCAAGCACTTAACCTTACCACTCAGATTCAATTTGAATCCTACACAGAATATCAAAGAAATGAATTACAGAGACTAGAAAAAATTCTCTTAGTCTGTCTACCTGGACTGAGCAGATGTAAGCCCTATCTTCGTCTTTACAGTAACAAGATGAGAAAGCGATCTTGAATTGAAGCCCGACTTGTTCTGGAAGCGACTAGCAGAAACCTTTGCTTCTTCTTCTTCACGAATCTATCCCGATCTGGACTGAGCAGATATCAGCCCTCTCTACTTCTTCTTCAAAGATTCAGTGAATGATCTTCAAATTTGGCACGTCTTGGATCGTGAAGATACTTTCAGCCCGGGCTCGCCTAGACTGATTTATCATCCTCAGAGAATTACTCTTAACTTGCTGTAGCAGATGTTGAATGCCTCAGTGAACTCAGAACCCCTTCAGATTTTCAAATTGAATTTCTTGTCTCTGTAACAATAGCGAAAGAAGACGAAGAACTCCGCTTCTCGTTTTTTCAGAATGAATTAATTCTTTGATCAGAAAGATATTTGATCTTGATCATAGTTGTTATTTATAACTCCATCAATTAGGGAGATGATTGATAAGTTCCAAGATTTAATAGCGGTTAACACATCAGCTTAATCAAATTGAGATTCATTGTAGAGAGATGGCGATGTTAATGTCGATTTGTAACGAATTTGAAATTTGTTGACTTTGCTGACATCAACATCATTCAAGACTTAGCCAAATTCAACTATCTTTCTAGAAGTTCTGCATTTGATGAACTCCAAACTCAGTTTGACAAACCCTGAGCTCAGCTCGATGAAATAGTGAAAGAGATGAAAGCTGAGTTCGACGAATTCTGAACTCCGTTCGACGAAATCAAAGCTTAGCTCGACGAATAGTAGATAAGCCGAGTTCGACGACTCTGGACTTAGAAATTTTTTCCAACTCTGATAGGCGTTGAGTGTGTTGACATCACTCAATTTTACTTCCCATTAGCCCATTCTTCAGCTATCTGCTTGATGGCGTTGAGAGCGTTGAGTGAATAGGCCATTATCAACGAATTTGGACTTAGAACTATTTATGTTCTGCTAGGTCTTAGCGGTTCCTTCTCAACTATCTCAGTGGTTTCTTCTTCACAGCTGTGACTATCTTCTTTCTCAGCAGTTATGCTAAGACATTCTTCTCAACTATCTCAGCTATCTCGACGCTTGTTCCTTAGTCAAATTGTTCAGCTTTCCGTTCTACTAAAAAGCATTGAGAGCGTTGAGTGAGCTCGCCTCACTCAACGATTCTGGACAGCCGAATTCTAGTTTCTTCACATAATGACTAGACTCAAAGCCTTTTAACTTGGCATTGAGTGAGTGTGGTTCACTCAACTCTTTTGTACTCAGTCAATTTTTCTGTCTCCTTATACATTGGCGTTAAGTGATGAAGCTTCACTCAACGCTTCTAGACTCAGTCAATTTTCAGGCTTCCACTACTTAGGATTTGACATGATAACCTTGACTCAACGATTCATGGCCATATGGCGTTGAGTGTATTAGGGTCAATCAACTCCTGTGGACCTAGCCAAATTTCTGCCTTTGCAATACTGTAAGCGTTGACTACCTGCTTTATCTCAGCACTATTAGTTGTATGGCATTGAGTGAGCTTGCCTCACTCAACGTTTCTGGACTTAGGCATTTTTCTTAATTTTCACCCTCACCTTTAGTCCACTTGTCATTGTCTCATGAACTATCCATCCAATCATTGTGACAAAGACCAATCTGTATGCATGAACTTAATCATACATCAAATGCAACTATGTCTATCTCATTGACCTGTTTGACATCATCATATCAGGGCCATTGAAAAAAATTGACCCAACTGTAACCAAAAAGACTGCGACCCAAATTTTATGCTACTTGAAGTCTATAAAGAGCGATACACGAGACCACTCTTCTTTCCTTAATCCCTACTTTGTTATCACCTATTTGTAATAATGGTAGGCATGGACCAAGCTATTTTGGCGAAGCTGATTGCGAGGGCTAGTGAACTAGTTGTATCTGCATCGTGGTGATCTTTCTCTGAGAATGCGTCAAGCGAGACATGCCCGCCGGGACACCTGCGGAAAACTGTGATCCAGAGGGCCCTCCCCATTAGGATGTGGTCAAACACCAAGACCCCACCCCCAAAAGCAGATACAGCCAAAGGGACTCTTCGAGCGGTGATAGACTCGCTGAGACGGCAAATCATCTATACCTCCATCAGGGAGGAGTAGTGACAAAAGCATCATCCTTCCTGTGGATGGCCGTAGGAATGCCTAGTATCAAGGATGCATCGTCGGGTAATGACTCGACGGTTGTATATGTGTTTGAAGCTTCCGAAGAGGTGATTACCCCCTTGATGTTTGAAAAAGCGGTTAAGAGTTGAGACGAAGGTATCATTGTAGAGGCCTAACTCCAGAAGGAACAACTAGAGGAAGAGGTTGCTTGCATTCCTGCAAACAACAAGGAACCAGAATAAGTACTTGAAGATGAATCACTACTGAAACGTATGAAGCCCGTAGAGCTCACATACGATCGAAATTTTGCTTGGAGACGGTTGGAGAGTAGTTGCACGATCCGGGGATGGTCTGTTGTCAACCTTTTACATGAGTCAGTTGTCATCCTTCCCGTCATGGTGGCAAGACCTAGAGAGCAGTTGCATACAGATGCATAACTTCAAGTCACATGAAGTCGAGGTGAGGCTTATTAAAGGGCCTTCTTAATGCAAAAGACCCCCGAAATGACCAAATGCCCATTATTCGGTCCCACACATTTACTAGATTCCTCGTGGTTTGATTTTGTCCCCCTTTGGCTCCCTCAAAAGTGGAGACCCTATGACCAGTTCAGAAACACTGGCAACCACACTACTCAATGTCTTAGGGAATGAAGACCAGGAGCCCGATGTGTTAGTGTCTGCAGCAAAAGGTATGCTCCTTCTACAAAATACCTTAATAAACATTCGCTATTGGCAAGGACTTAACTTTAGTTTGACGGTTCGTACTGCAGGAGCCACTCATGAATAACACACATTCACGGCGACTTCGCGCTTTATGTGGGATGCATTAACATGGATGCAAGTCCATATTTCTCCGCTGTAAATAGAGGTCGCCGAGCTGAAGGAAAGGACCAGACATCCCGGTGAATGGCCATAACTATGCGGGCTTTTGTTTATGTCGAAATTTTGTACTTTTCATGATTGATTGTAACCGTTAGCAATTAGCTTAATAATAAACCAATATTATTTCACTCTAGTGCTTCTACTTATTTTATGAATGTTATTCGTGAATTATTAATGGAAAGCGCCTAGTCGTGTAGTTAGGACTCCCCGGGGGTACGTTCATGAGAAGACATCCCTGGGTATTCACTGGTATCATATTTCCCCCCGAAGTGCTATAAATAGGGGACCCCACCGAGGGTTTAACAAATAGATTTTAAAAAGGCATGGTGGGATACTCTTTGAAATGGCGTGAACTCCTGCCCCATTTCATTATGAGTGTGTGATTGCCTTCTTGAGTGACAACCCACCCCGTCCTGCACTTGACCATGCGGGCTAAGTATTCTTTCTATCAAGGCACTTGCCTGGAGGGCACTTTTCTGCTCCCCTATCGAAGAAAGAGGAGAGAGTGAACACAGTGTTCGTGGGTAAACTGGTGATTCCCCTTGACCACTTTGAAGCGGGGTGTACCCTCCCCGTCTTCCCAGAAGTGGGTGAGGTGTTGGACTACTTTGGGATAGTTCCCGCCCAGCTATCACCAAATTCGGTTGCTACCATTATGTCATATGTGACTTAACAAAGGTCGCAGCAGACTACCTTCTCCCTAGAGATGTTCCATCCGACCATCCACCCTTGTAATCAAGTTCGTATTACGAGTCGATTGTCGCATCGGTCATCTAGGGACCCAAGTCCGTCGAGATCAGTGCCAAATTCTCCTCTTGGAGGAAGACTTCGCGAGTTCATCGCCTCTCACTAGCAGTTGCTATAGCCACCTGTGGTTTGGCCGATCGTATGTAGAACAAGGTCATTAAGGACCTAGAAGAGAAGATACTCAAAGAGAGGAAGCTAGTGGATTAGTCCTCCAAGCCACAATTTGTATTGCCAATCATTGACTCATTCTCTTCCCAAACCAATAGAAGGGGATTTGTCTTCAATAGGAAAGAAGCAACAGTAAAGAACAAGAGAATGGGCAAGTCTCCAGTAACTCAAACCACATTTTAGAAGTTTTTTCTTCCTTCTAAAGGGTTTGACCATGTCAGTGTATATGGTCACTAGAAAAATGGAAGCACTTACAGTAAGGGAAATGATACACCTAACTGTGGAGGTAGAAAGAGAATGAGGTTGAGTGCTTTGAAAGTACCCTGTGAAAAAAATTAGATGGCTCATTATGAACCATTTGTTTTTGGTACACCAGTCCCTACACTCAAGGGTAAAGAAGAGGCATCTTCCCAGCCCATTCTAATGAAAAAGCAAGTTGTTGACAAAATAGTAACTCACTCTCACAATGCCATATCAGATGTCATCAACACAATGTCCACTATCAAGCTGACATTTATTGTTGTCAAGCCGATATCATTGAGTAAGACTGATTACCGTCGAGCACTCATCCTTGTGATTGTTGAAAGGGACAGGAAGAATGCATGTGCCTTCTCTATTGAACTTGGACATTCTACTTCCAGAATGTTAAGAAGAGAAGGTATAATCTTTTTGAGTGTTGGTGATGTGGTAAAGTGGAATACTTTGACCTAGATTATTGGTACAATCCCTCTATGCCACGGCCAAAGAAAAGCCTTCCTGCTAGAGCGACTCTAGGCAAAAATATTTTTGTTGATGTTATCTTGCAGGTTAGTTCAGGTACCAACCTAAAGCAAATATGGTACATGGATAGTGGGTGTTCCAAGCAGATGAATGGAACAAGGAGTCATCTCAAGGATTACACTCCTGTGAAGCATGAACCTAAGGTCATTTTTGGAGGCTCTAATAGGGGAGTCACCAAAGGCTATGGTATGATTTCTAATGGCATATTCTCAATCACAAGGGTAGCTTATGTGGAGGGGTTGCAACACAACCTCATAAACATAGTCAAACTATGTTACTTATGCTATGTAATTGAGTTCCACCAGGACAAGTATCTGATCAAAAAGTCAATTGACATAGAGACTATTCTCTCAGGCACTAGGAGTGGTAATGTCTATTGTTTATTTATCATAATTTTTCCACTCCAGTATGTCTGTTAGCTATTGAGAAAGAGTATCTTTATGTCCCGTGGTACAAGAGACTTGCTCACATTAACTATAAGACATTAAACAACCTATTTTCTGAGAACTTAGTTAGGAATTGTCCTAATCTAAAATGTGTCAAAGAGGGTCCCTGTCATGCATGCCAAATGGGCAAGCAAACAAAGGCCAACTTTAAGAGCATTGACTCCATAGACTCTATTAAATGTCTTTCTCTATTGAATATGGATCTATTTGGTCCTATGTCATTTCAGAGTTTAGGAGGGAAGTTGTACACTGTTATTGTAGATGATCACTCAAGGGATACATGGGTCTTTTTCCTTAAGAAGAAGTCAGATACTCTGGATGTCTTCATGACTTTTGTCAAGTCCATTCAGAATGAACTGGACTGGACTGTGGTCAAAATAAGAAGTGACCATGGCATGAATTTTAATCTAGTGCAATGACAAAATTCTGTCAAGAGCAAGGTTTCTCCCAGGAGTTCTCTTCTCCCAAAACTCCATAACAAAATAGAGTGGCTGAGAGAAAGAACATTGCTTAGTGATTCCTCACTACTAGAGTATTTTTGGTCTGAGGCAATCAATATAGCTTATTATGTTCTGAACAGGCCCTCTATCAACAAGTCTCATGGAAAAACTCCATATGAACTTCTGAAGGACAAAAAACCAATAATTTCATATTTAAAAATCTTTGGTTGCAAGTATTATATTTTAAATAATGGAAGATCACAGCTAACTAAGTTTGCTGAGAAGTGAAGTGAGGGTGTTCTTACTGGATACAACTTATCTAGTAGAGCCTATAGAGTATTTAACAAGAAGATCCAAGTTGTTGAAGAATCTAAGAATGTTATTTTGATGAGACTAGCCTTATATACATAGGCTGGTCTAGTTCTCCTAACTCTGTTGGTACAGTACAAAGTTTGCATGAGCTGTCTATCAAAGATAAGCCCAACTCAAGCAAGGTGTCACCACCTGATGAAGTTGGATGTAACACCCCTGAATTTTCTATAATTATTTTAATCTCTTTAGTGATGTAAGGGCATTACGTTGGCGCGTAATTAACAGTGCGCCGTCGTTAGTGTGTGGTTGCGTCCATTGGACAGAGTTGGCAAGATTTTATACTCATTGGAATTGGGGTTTTAAGCTTAAGAAAATTAAAGTATTTGATCCTAGTCTGCATATAAAGTTTCGCGACGATCAGGGCAAATTTGAAGTCTCGGTGAATTTTATAAGGATTATTGCTTTTTTAACTTTGAGGAATTTTAACCCGAGTTTGGTTTGTCGGATCCTGATTTCGACTTCGCCGTTGGATTCGTAGCATCGCCATTTAGCTTTAGGGTGAATTTCATCGAAAACCGAGTTGATTTAGTCACCCTCGTCGTTTGAGTTTTTCTAGTTATTATATTAATAATATAAAATTATATATATATGCTTATAAAAAGAAAACTCTATTCATCCTTCTTCCCCAAAAGGGTCTGTTCAAGAGGGTCATGAGAGAGGCGGCAAGTTTTTCATTGTTAACCTTCCAACCACTGTTTTCGGAGATTCGGTGGACGAAATCTTCGACGGAGCATAGATCCGAAAAGCTCTCGTCGTGCTCTTCTAGTGTGCGATAAGTATTCTTGATTTTATGGATTCTTGGGGTTTGAGGTAGTAGCTTAACCCTTGTTTTTGCCTTGAATGTTTCAGATATCGTAGAAGAGGAGTTCTTTCTGTCGAATCTTGAAGTTGAGAGCTTGGGAGTTCGAGTTTCGGTAGATTTTAAGGCAAGTGGTGGTTCCTCCCCCCCCCCTCTTTCTTGTTCTTTTATTCCTATTATTTTTTTCCTTTCCTGCATAGAACTTAGGAATAGGATAGGATCAGGGTTTGTTGAATCTGAGTAGGGTAGGAATCAGTTTAAGTTAAATTCATCGAGTATACCTTAGAGATTTTTTTGGTTTTTCTTCCCTTTGGGTCGCTGTGGAAATCTGATGCTAAGATTTGACTTTTTCTTTCGTTATCAGTACTTTTGGAAGTGTATTTGAAGCAATGGGTTGATAGTGGATAAAAGACCACCACCTTTGTGCCAGCTTGTGAATCATTACACCTGGTGGATTTTATGGGTTATTGGATTGTGTTGTATAATGTGGCCACTACCGCAGTGCCTTTTTGAGATGTTTAGTCTGATGGTTTGTGTTGTACAATGTGGCCACAAACTTAGTACCGTGTTTATCTGTGTAAATGATTTGCGTGTTTGAGATGATCAGTTTCTTCTTGCATATATATATATATATGCCCTATAACGCACTTGGTGCAACTTCACCTATTTAAACTTCTTTGAACTCTTCAATGCTTACTATTTTTTGATCTAGATACTGTTATTTAATTGTTATTCTGTCTTGGGTTGGTAACATTTTGACTTCTCTTGTTTATTTATTTTTGGTCTTTTACTTCCAGTTGTCCATTCTAATTGAGGTGTTCATTCTTTTGAATGCCTCAAGCTCAGAACAGTAGTGGTCTGAGCAGCTAGAGTTTGTGGTCTCAAGCATTCTACAGTAGTAGCAGTGGTTCTTCTCTCACCTCTGTGAGGTAGTTTTATTGTTCTTATTTTAGTTCAGATATACACTTTGTTCTGTGGGTTCGTGTCAGATTGTTGATGCCCATAGTGAATTATTGTAGATGTTAGACTATTTGCTAGCTACTATGCTATTTTCTTACTGCTTTGTGGTACCAACTTGTTCTTTGGGAAGGATTTATGCTATGATTGCATGTTAGTTATTTTTCAATGTATAAAATGTTCAATATTCTTATCTCATACTCATATCATCTCGTTAAGTCAAATTTCAACCTATTTTATTCAACGTAAAAGCTCTTTTAGTACTTATATTAAATCTAGAGGTGTGCATATCATGAATTATCCTATTGGACCTCCATACTCATATAGGATAATAAATGAATAAACCAAGTATTTTTCGTTATGTATACCTATATTTTTATCCGTGGATTAGTTGATCCACTGATCCAAGTGACACATCCATCAAAACTTAAACTCAAACTATATTTTTATCATAAAAAACATGAGAATTTCATGAAAAGTATTAGGAGTAGGTTCTTATCAGAGCATCTGCAGTTGTCCCCTGCACGGTGTAGCATCACAGTACGTATTTTCTCTCACTCTGATATATGTTATTTAATGCTCAGAAAATGCGGGTTGTGATGGTATCAGAGGGAGGTTTGTTTGACAAGTTGGTCGAATGGCTATCTTTGGAAAATTTTTAGTTGTCTTGTCTCATTACATACACACACTAATGTGTCATCAGTACGTCTTGGCTGAAGCATGAACACTACACTCATAAGCATGACAAGAAGTATACATTGCATATTATGTAGTATGAGATGCATAATATGTGTTTGTATATGGATCCTCATAACATATGACTGTTATGTAGTATGGGATGTGTAACAATCATCACATGGATGCCCATTAGATTTTATTTTTCATTACATGTGATATTATATAGTATGAGATGCATAATATTTCTTGTGTACACCACTCATAACATACATTGAGTCCTTTATTAGAATACATAACACTACATGCATAGCATAATATAGTATGAGCACGTGTGCCAAGTTAAGATCTACATGATGACACACGCACACACATGATTTTAAAAACAAAGAAATAAGAATTTATCCATTCATATTATATGCACATGATTCAATAGAATGATGGTGTATCATCCTAAACAAAAGTAAAACATTATTTATGAAAACCCCAGAGCAAGGTAGCAGTAAGAGCAAGTATATGTACATGTATGGTCTGAACTAAGTTAAGTAGTTCTAACGTTAAGCTAGGTTTTGAAAAGTTGTTCGTTTATACTATTTGGAATGTCGCCCAAGCATATTGAAATGAGGTCGACTCCCCAGTCTGAGGGTGAGTTATCAGGTGCGTAATGTGAGGCCATGATTGAAGGGTTGTAGCAGAGCAATGAGGCTTTGTCAAGGCAAATGGTTGCAATGCAATCGTAGATTTAGGCGTTGTTGACTGCCGCCTTAGGGTAGCAACCTAGGGTACAATACACTACGGTGGGATAGACTGTAATTATTCCTCCTGCTCGTCTGGTTCCTTCGGTTCTATTGTCATCGGAGAGGAATTTCATCTTGCACATCTAGTGATTAGGACCTCCTACCTACGGTAGAAGAGCCGATTTTATGGCTTCAGATGATTGGATCATTGCTATTGAGGAGATGTTTTTGTATTCAGGAATTTCTACTGGCCAGAAGGTAATGGTCGCCGCTTACCAGCTGAGGAGCCTTGCTAAGAGTTGGTGGATCCGAGAGAAAGAGAGCCTTGTCGAGGGATGTTCGTGGGAATCTTTCAAAGAGATGTTGCTCAAGAAGTTTCTATCATCGGTCGAGCAAGACTGTCTGATGAACAACATTTTACACCTGAAGCAAAGATAACTCACGGTTAGTGAGTATGAGATAGAATTCAGTTAGTTGAGTAGGTTTGCTCCAGATTTAGTAGCCTCTAAGGCAGGTAGGGTGAAGCGATTTCTGGGAGGACTTCTTAACGACATCTTGCAGTTGTCTAGCGCATACAGATCAGAGACTAATGCTGAAGCAGTAGAAGTTATTCTGAAAGTCGAGGCTATCAACAAAGGTACAATATTTATATAAGCAGTAGTACAAGCAAGTGGAGTAAGTATACATATCATGAGTAGCAATAGAAGTGATATATAATAATATTATTAGCATTCTATTCTAGCAATGCTACACAAGCTATATCAATCCATCTAAGCATATAGATCCACAATAATAAAGTAATTTAACTTATAAGAATGCCCATACAAACTTATAAGTTAAGGATCAACTAAATATAAAGTAACTCATCGTATAGGAGTTCCCATACAAATATATACAATGAGGATCTTTTGTATGTAATGTATGTATGATATGAATGCAATGCCATGAATAACCCAAGATCATGCACATGCAATTGCTATGTCGACAGAGACTTTTAGTTCCCACTTTTCGAGCAGGTAGCTAACCTCTCAGGCGTCAACCGTCGAGGTCAGGAGGTGACAGTAGAGCGGGCATCTCCACTATTTGGCTGGCATCCACACTACCAAGCTTAGGCCTCCGTACGCCTCAACGCTAAGGACACAACAGCGGAGATCACATGCGTACAACGGCTCAGCAGGAGTCTCAGGTAGATGTGCACCGAGAACCAAGCCCTGAACTAGCCTATGTTGTGACCAAGAAGGAGCCTCGGAAAAAGCACGAGGACCAAGCCCAACTGTCCACTTAGTATGGAAGGAGCCTCGGGAATGAACACCGAGGACCAAGCCCAACCACCAAAAGTCTATCTGTCTACTCCCGTCGGTGTGATGACTGGCGAGCTCGTAGACCTGCCACACTATCCTTATACCAGGATTACGACACCGCGTGTCGACTCACACTGCATGCAATTTCACATCATCGTGGCACAGAAGGAGCCTCGGGAATGAACACTGAGGACCAAGCCAAACCATCCACTTATGTCTCTTTTAAATATTACCATACCAGTACGGTTAAAATTCGCACTTACACCCTTTTACAACACCATGCCCCCATGGTACTTAAGGTTTCATTATCAGTGTAAGGGTACTTCACGCATCTATCATTTAAAGACCACAACCATTTGTTCGTAACTGTCATTAACAATTATATTCAGCATGTTCAAGCCTAACTCATTATTATTAAACACATCACCACTATCAAGTATGTCCTCAATATTTCACATATTTAAATCATTCCTACCATCCCAACTCGTCAGTCCATCCGTTCACAATCTTTCGCCACATTACCTCGATCAAGTGCACTTTACTACTCCATTTGTACATTAAGGGTCTATCCAACAAATGTCATTGACATAATTTATCACAAACACTTATAGACTGCATCTCAACAAAACATTAACATTAATGTACTACAATCACTCTACCAACCCAAAGCCGATACAAAACAAATACGAGAATTACATGTGCAGGAATGATTACTGTTCAGAAACTTCAAACGGGGATTCCCTAGGCTACAATAATTCGGTGAAGACTTTTAACTCATCGTTGGAAAGGTATTTTTGAGGGCTATGACCTTCGTGTTTTGTCAAAAGCCCAGATCCGGCCGCATCTTGCCCGAAAATGGCCTCGAAGACTGCTGCATGCAGAAAACATATTTCAGCACGCATATTAAAGCCAGATAAATGACATCAGTTCATCTTCTTCATCAAGCCATATGTTTAAACCATGTACAGAAATTCCTCCACCCTTATTCACCCTCATGAGACCATTTTATCTTCACGAACAAAGTCATCCATCTACTCAAGGAGAGGGGAGAGGTTGAAGACATCAATATCCTTAGGACACAAGCCTTAGAATGGTCTCTTCCTAGGAAATCTTCATCTCGCAAGTCAAAACTCTCTTGAGTCGACATCTCTCCTAGAAATAACTACAGATCTAGCACCAAGGGAGAGGGCAGGAAGCTCGCCTCATTTCCATCATTTCCACCATTTCATGCCATGGATCTTGTCACCCTTCTTGGCGGCATCTTCTTCTCCTCGATCGGTGTTAGTTCTTCACGGAAAGATCGGCTCCAGCACCTTATTCTTCTCCAACAGTTTCTTACCGCGATGGCAAGGAAGGAAGACTAGAAACGGCTAGGGTTTTCTCCCCTTTTCATGTGAGAAGTTGAGTAACTGCATAGCCACATGTCGGCCTGTCATTGGACCGCCAATAAACTCAGTAAATGAGTCCCTTCGAAATAACGTGGCTGGAAAATTCGCCAAGACCCGAAATTGAACTATACGGGTAGGGACACACCCGTATCACTACCTGTGTCCTGCTTGGGAGGAACGTGCTCGACGATTCGTCGAACTGCTGTGCGCACACACGGGTAGGGACACACCCATGTCAATACTCGTGGCTTGCTCGAGAAACATAGTTGACGGTGTTAGTCGATCTTTGCTCGATGAATACACACACGGGTAGGGACACGCCCGTGTCACTACCTGTGTCCTTTGCGGGAAATACAGTTGGCTGTGTTAGTTGATCTTTGCTCGATGAATACTAACACACGGGTAGGGACACACCCGTTTCACTACCCGTATCCTTCTCTAGAAATTTCACAAAGAATACGCAATGACACAAGAGTCCTACACGGGTATAGACACGCCCGTGTCAATACCCGTATCCTACTCTGGACAAACTTCTCCTCCCTTACACAAGTGTAAGCCTAGCTGCCAGCACTCCCTGAGCCCAAGTCAGCTCTCCTGACTTAAAAGTGCACACGAGGGGCCTAGCCTGTATTGGGACGTTACATCTCTTTTGGTGAGATTAGAAGGTTTTCTCGAGTTCACTCAAGACACTCGCGGTATATTTTAAATTTACCTTCTTTTGGCTTCTCTTTTGTATAGTTCAGTAGTTGTTCGCGAATTCACTTCAGGTACTCGCGTAATATTTTAAATTTACCGGATTTTGACTTCTCCTTTGTAGAGATTAGCAGGTGTTCACGAGTCAACTTTTGGTACTCGCGCTATATTTTAAATTTAGCTGCTTTTGGCTCCTTTTTAGCAAAGATTTGCAAGTGTTTATGAATTAACTTCAGGTACTCACGTTATATTTTAAAATTACCTGCTTTTGACATCTCCTTTACAGAGATTAGTAGGTGTTCGCGAGTTCACTTCAGGCACTCACATTATATTTAAAATTTAATTGTTCTTGACCTCGTTTTGTAGAGATTAGCAGGTGTTCGCGAGTTCACTTCAGGTACTCGGGTTATATTTTAAATTTACCTGCTTTTGAGTTCTCGTTTGTGTAAATTAGCAGTTGTTTGTGAGTTCACTTCAGCTAGTCGCAATATATTTTAAATTTATCTGCTTTTGACTTCTCTTTTATATAGATTACTTGTTGTTCGCGAGTTAACTTCAGGTACTCCTGTTATATTTTAAATTTACATGCTTTTGGCTTCTCTTTTGCAGAGATTAGCTGGTGTTCGTGTGTTCACTTTAGGTGCTCACATTATATTTTAAATTTACCTGCTTTTGACTTCTCTTTTGGAGAGATTGGAAGCTTTTCTCGAGTTCACTTCAGGTACTCATGTTATATTAAAATTTACCTTCTTAGGCTTCTCTTTTTCAGAGATTAGTAGGTGTTCCCGAATTCACTTCTTGTACTCGCGTAATATTTTAAATTTATCTATTTTTGACTTCTCCTTTATAGAGATTAGCAGGTGTTCGCGAGTTCACTTCAGGTTCTCGCATTATATTTGAAATTTACCTGCTTTTGACCTCTCTTTTCCAGAGATTAGTAGGTGTTTGCGAGTTCACTTCAGGTACTTAGGCTATATTTAAAATTTACCTGCTTAGGGCCTCTCTTCTGTAGAGATTAGTAGTTGTTCGCAAGTTCACTTCAGGTACTTGCATTATATTTTAAATTTATCTGCATTTGTATTTTCTTTTATATAGATTAGGAGGTTTTTGTGAGTTAACTTCAGATACTCGCATTATATTTTAAATTTACCTGCTTTTGACCTCTTTTTTTGTAGAGAATAGCAGGTGTTTGCGAGTACAATTCAGGTACTCAGATTATATTTAAAATTTACCTGCTTTTTACTTCTCTTTTGTAGAAATTAGCAGTTGTTTGCGAGTTCACTTCAGGTACTCGCATTATATTTTAAATTTATCTACTTTTGACTTCTCTTTTATAGAGATTAGCAGGTGTTTACGAGTTTACATCAAGTACTCATGTTATATTTTAAATTTACCGGCTTTTGACTTCTCTTTTATAGAGATTAGCAGGTGTTTGCGAGTGTACTTTAGGTACTCGCATTATATTTTAAATTTACCTTCTTTTGACTTATCTTTTGAAGAGATTAGAAGGTTTTCTCAAGTTCACTTCAGCTATTCGCGTTATATTTTAAATTTACCTTCTTTTGGCTTCTATTTTATAGAAATTAGCAGGTGTTCGCAATTTCACTTCAGGTACTCACGCAATATTTTTAATTTACATACTTTTGACTTCTCCTTTGCAAAGATTAGCAGGTGTTCGCGAGTTTACTTCAGGTACTCTCGTAATATTTTTAATTTTTCTGCTTTTGGCTTCTCTTTTGCAGAGATTAAAAGGTGTTTGCTAATTCACTTTAGGTACTCGGGTTATATTTAAAATTTACCGGCTTTTGACTTCTCTTTTGTAGAAATTAGTAGTTGTTTGCAAGTTCAATTCAGCTACTCGCATTATATTTTAAATTTATCTTCTTTTGACTTCTCTTTTATAGAGATTAACATATTTTCACGATCGAGTTAACTTCAGGTACTCATGTTATATTATAAATTTACCTATTTTTTACTTCTCTTTTGAAGAGATTAGCAGGTGTTCGCGAGTTCACTTTAGGTACTCGCATTATATTTATATTTAACTGCTTTTGACTTCTCTTTTGGGGAGATTAGAAGCTTTTCTCGAGTTAATTTCAGGTACTCGCGTTATATTTTAAAATAATATGCTTTTGGATTCTCATTTTCAGAGATTAGCAGGTATTCGCGAATTCACTTCACGTACTCGCATAATATTTTAAATTTACCTGCTTTAGATTTCACTTTTGTAGAGATTAGCAGGTGTTCGGGAGTTTGCTTCAGGTCCTCACGTTATATTTTATATTTACCTGCTTTTGACCTCTCTTTTGGGTAGATTAACAAGTTTACGCATGATCATTTGAGGTACTCGAGTTATATTTTAAATTTACTTTCTTATGACCTCTTTTTTGTAGAGATTAGCAGTTGTTCGGTAGTTCACTTTAGGTACTCGCATTATATTTTAAATTTTTCTGCTTTTGATTTTTCTTTTATAGAGAATAGCTGGTGTTCGCGAGTTAACTTCATGTACTCCTGTTATTTTTTAAATTTACTTGCTTTTGACTTCTCTTTTGTAGAGATTAGCATGTGTTCCTGAGTTCACTTTAGGTACTCGCATTATATTTAAATTTACTTGCTTTTGACTTATCTTTTGGAGAGATTAAAAGCTTTTCTCCAGTTCACTTCAAGTACTCGTGTTATATTTTAAACTAACCTGCTTTTGGCTTATTTTTTTCAGAGAATTGCAGGTATTCGCGAATTCACTTCCGGTACTCGCATAATCTTTTAAATTTACCGTCTTTTGACTTCTCCTTTATAGAGATTAATAGGTGTTCGGAAGTTCACTTCAGTTCCTCGCATTATATTTTAAATTTACCTGCTTTTGATCTCACTTTTGCGGAGATTAGCAGGTGTTCGCACGTTCACTTCAGGTACTCGGGTTATATTTTTAATTTAACTGCTTTTGGCCTCTCTTTTATTGAGATTAGCAGCTGTTAGTGAGTTTACTTCTTGTACTTGTGTTATATTTTAAATTTATCTACTTTTGACTTTTCTTTTATAGAGAATAGTAAGTGTTTGCGAGTTAACTTCAGGTACTCGTGTTATATTTTAAATTTACCTGCTTTTAACTTCTTCTTTGCAAAGATTAGCATGAGTTAGCGAGTTCACTTTAAATACATGCATTATATTTTAAATTTACGTACTTTTGACTTCTCTTCTGTAGAGATTAGCAAGTGTTAGTGAGATCACTTCCGGTACTCGGGTTATATTTTAAATTTACCTGCTTTTCACTTCTCTTTTGTAGAAATTAGCAATTGTTTGCGAGTTCACATCAGGTACTCACATTATATTTTAAATTTATTTGTTTTTGACTTCTCTTTTATAGAGATTAGCAGATATTTGCATGTAAAATTCAGGTGCTCATGTTATATTTTAAATTAACTAGCTTTTGACTTCTCTTTTGTAGAAATTAGCAGGTGTTCGAGAGTTCACTTCTGTTACTCGCATTATATTTAATTTTACCTGCTTTTGACTTTGCTTTTGGAGAGATTAGAAGCTTTTCTCGAGTTCACCTTAGGTACTCGCGTTATATTTTAAAATTACCTGCTTTTTGTCTTCTCTTTTTCAGAAATTAGCAGGTGTTCGCGAATTCACTTCATGTACTCGTGAAATATTTTAGATTTACCTGCTTTTGACTTCTCTTTTGCAGATATTAGCAGGTGTTCGGGAGTTCACTTTAGGTCCTCGCATTATATTTTAAATTTACCTGCTTTTGACCTTTCTTTTGCGGAGATTACCAGGTGTTCACAAGTTCACTTCAAGTACTCATTTTATATTATAAATTTACCTGCTTTTGGCCTCTCTTTTGTAGAGATTAGCAGTTGTTCGTGAGTTCATTTCAGGTACTCACGTTATATTTTAAATTTATCTACTTTTGACTTTTCTTTTATAGAGATTAGCAGGTGTTTCCGAGTTAACTTCAGAGACTCGTGTTATATTTTAAATTTACCTGCTTTTAACTTCTTCTTTGCAGAGATTAGTATGTGTTAGCGAGTTCACTTTAGATACACATATTGTATTTTAAATTTACATACTTTTGACTTCTCTTTTGCATAGATTAGCAGGTGTTTGTGAGTTCAGTTCAGGTACTCGGGTTAGATTTTAAATTTACCTGCTTTTGACTTCTTTTTTTGTAGAAATTAGCATTTGTTTGTGAGTTCACTTCAGGTACTCACAGTATATTTTAAATTTACCTTCTTTTGACTTCTCTTTTATAGAGATTAGTAGATGTTCGCGAGTTCACTTCAGGTACTAATGTTATATTTTAAATTTACCTGCTTTTGACTTCTCTTTTGCATAGATTAGTAGGTGTTCGCGTGTTCACTTCAGGTACTCGCATTATACTTAAATTTACCTGCTTTTGACTTCTCTTTTTGAGAGATTAGAATGTTTTCTCGAGTTCACGTTCGGTACTTATGTTATATTTTAAATATACCTGTTTTTGGATTCGGTTGTGCAAAGATTTGTAGTTGTTCATGAATTCACTTCAGGTACTCGCGTAATATTTTAAATTAACATATTTTTTTACTTCTCCTTTACAGATATTAGAAGGTGTTCGAGAGTTCACTTCAGTTACTCGCATTGTATTTTAAATTTACCTACTTTTGACCTCTCTTTTGTAGAGATTAGCAGGTGTTTGCGAGTTCACTTCAGATAGTCAGGTTATATTTTAAATTTACCTGCTTTTGGCCACTCTTTTGTAGAGATTGGCAGTTGTTCGCGAGTTTACTTTAGGTACTCGTGATATATTATAAATTTATCTTCTTTTGACAACTCTTTTATAGAGATTAACAGGTGTTCACGAGTTAACTTTAGGTACTCATGTTAAATTTTAAATTTACTTGCTTTTGACTTCTCATTTGTAGAAATTAGCAGGTGTTCGCGAGTTTACTTCACGCACTTGAATTATATTTTAAATTTACCTATTTTTGACTTCCCTTTTTGGGAGATTAGAAGGTTTTCTCAAGTTCACTTCAGGTACTCGAATTATATTTTAAATTTACCTTCTTTTGTCTTCTCTTTTGTAGAGATTAATATGTTGATGCGCGAAATGCGACACCGACTAGTTAACGGGTGTTCGGTCTCACAAGCTAGGTGAAGGAGAGATTTGCGAGGATGAGGAAAGGAAAAGAGAGACTTCCGGGCAGCTGGTTACTCTGAGTCGCGCATGAAGATAGAGAGAAAACTGAAGAGAGGGGCCGCTAGCAGCGGCAACAACAGACTTTGCCCGCCGCGACTTGAATGCCACTCTTGCGACCGTCTTTGCCTTTGATTATAACTCAGTATTACAGCTTGAGGTAGCACCTTTACATGAGAAAACAGTATAAAGGGTACGAAAGGGGAAGCTGGCGGCTAAGGAGAGTAGAAAGCCAGAGGCCACGCGGACTGTCTAGGGAGGTCGGCAGACTGCGCAGTCAACTGATCAGGCAGCTCGCTGGACTAAGCCGGGCGGATTGCTTGAGCAAACAGAAAGAAGGGGAGCAGGTTGCGCAGACTGGGAAACCGAGTCCGCAGGAACCGATGATGGGTCCTTGAGGCCCCTGCCGTCATGCCGAATGAGAGGTATGGGGGCCTATTTATATCCCCGAGAGGTAACGGTCTCAGTAACGTCACCACCGATGAGATGGTGAGTTGCGCGAGTATGAAGGCTTAGTCCGCGGAGTCCGCGCTTGGCCGCGCGGTCTGGGACTTGCTGCTGGAATTGGTCTTGCTGTTGGCGGACTGGGATGAGTCCGCCTCTGCTGCTGAGCGAGCTTGCGCTGGGCTGTGCGAGATGAGGAGGAAACTGCCTGCTGCTGGGAAGCGGGCGCTGGAAGCTGAGTGGAAGACTGCTCCACGAGTCCCCCACTATTGCTGGGAACCTGAAGGGCTAGCTGGCAGACTATTGAATGAGTCCGCCCATCCCGCTGTTGAGATGAGCGATTGCCTGCCGAGTTGGGGCTCTTCTTACGAACTGCGCATCGAGCTCACCTGACTTGTGACGGACGGGTTGAGCAGGCCGCCCACTGGTGGACTCCTTTGCTTGAGGACGAGGGTTAGCGACCTGGTGGATAGGAGGGATGGTATCCAACTTGAGACCTGGTGGACTGACGATGAGTCCGCTGGATATAGTGCGTACCACCTCCCTTAGGCGGATTGAAGACTTAGCCCGCCACCTCCTGATTGTGCGGCTATCGAGTGGTCTAAGCGGATAGGAGTTCGAATCCGCCACTTTGTTTGGTAGTCCGCACCTGTGGAAGGAGAAAGAACCTGTTGCGTGGTCAACTGACCTAACCCCCTGCAGAACGAGCGGGGGTTGCGCGACCTAGGCGGCCTGGCTAGTGAGTCCGATCAAGCCACACGGGCTGAGCGGACTGAACGGACTGAGCGGATTGAGCGGACTGAGCGGACTGAGCGGACTTAGTGGACTGAGAGGTAAGTATGCCCACCCTTAGAAGGAAGGGCTGACAGGCCCTCCCAAGCCAGGTTGCGACTTGCGAGCTGGCTACCCTTGGAGGGATCGCCGATTGATGGGTTAACATAATAGTTATTCTTGAATTCACTTCAGGTACTCTCGTAATATTTTTATTTTACCTCCTTTTAACTTCTCCTTTGCAGAGATTAGAGGGTGTTCACGAGTTCACTTCAAGTACTCGTGTTT
The DNA here is from genome assembly GCA_039513925.1 of Platanthera zijinensis. Taxonomy (NCBI): domain Eukaryota; kingdom Viridiplantae; phylum Streptophyta; class Magnoliopsida; order Asparagales; family Orchidaceae; genus Platanthera; species Platanthera zijinensis. The sequence continues at coordinate 121,922,790 of CM077096.1, forward strand.
TATTTTAAATTTACCCTCTTTTGACTTCTATTTTGCTGAGATTAACAGGTGTTCGCGAGTACACTTCAGGTATGAGGGTTATATTTAAAATTTACTTGCTTTTGACCTTTCTTTTGTACAAATTAACAGTTGTTTCCGAGTCACTTCAGGTACTTACATTATATTTTAAATTTATCTATTTTTGATTTCTCTTTTATAGAGATTTGTAGGTGTTTGTGAGTTAACTTCTGGTACTCATGTTATATTTTAAATTTTCCTGCTTTTGACTTCTCTTTTCCAGAGATTAGCAGGTGTTCGGTAGAATAGTTCAGGTACTCGCATTATATTTAAAATTTACCTGCTTTTGACCTATCTTTTGGAAAGATTAAAAGGTTTTCTAGAGTTCACTTCAAGAACTCGAGTTATATTTTAAATTTACCTTTTTTTGGCTTCTATTTTGAAGTGATTAGCAGGTGTTCGCAAATTCACTTCAGGAACTCGCAAATTTTTTTCAAATTTACCTACTTTTGACTTCTCCTTTGCAGAGATTAGCAGGTGTTCGCGAGTTCGCTTCAGGTACTCTCGTTATATTTTAAATTTGTCGGATTTTTGTTGATGCACGAAATGCGACAAGGACTCGGGCACGACCAACTAACGGTTCGAGCACTGGGGAATGAGTAGGGAAAATACTGTCGGCGAGTCGGTTACTAGCAACCAGGACAAGAATCGGAACTAGCCGCCCGAGGCAGCGATGTCAGACTTCGCCCTCCATGGCCTGAATGCCTCTCTTGCGGCGGGCTCTTCTTTTATGTATGGAAATCGGTTACAACGGTTAGACTCTCGAGACTGCGCGGACAGAATACCCGCTGGAGAAGGATTTTTAATCAGCTGCCACAGGCGGCAAGCTTGGGGATTCGAACTCTGTCCCTAGAAAGGTACTGTTCATGTCTATTTATAGGCTCAGGGGCCTGCCTAACGGGTAGGGCTATAAACACAGGCTGCCCGCTAACAGGAGAAACGGGCAGCGGTTACCAGATACAGGGGGGCAAAAAGAGATAGGGGGCCATCCAACTGCGCGGATAGGCGGGTAGACAGATCCTGACCGCCTGTTCTTGGATGCCTGTCAAGCCAGGGAGACTCTACGGGGAGACGGTCACACGGCTAGATGTGGCCTCGCCGTTGGCACTTGGAGAGTGGTCAAATCTGGTGTTAACATAATCTCCGCACATTTTTAAATTCAGGAGGAATTTCGAAAATGTTGTAAACCACTTGACCGCGAGCGCAGTTAATGCCTTCAAAACTATAAATAACGCTGGTGCTGACGATGATTTTACAAAACTGCCTTCGAGACGGGTCGCTTCTCTCCAACTGCGGTTAAGACTCTGTTGTCTGCCATGTATTCCAGGAAGAGAATCCTATTGAGGATCATCGATAAGGGGTTAGCTGCTTCGAAGTCGCCACCGGGAACGTCTACTCGCGAAGTCGGCGAGACGCCATGCAAGAAGCATACTGCCAAGGCGGTTTCGCAAAAACCGAGCCCCGTAAACGAAAAACAAGAGAGAGAATAGTCCTTCAAGCCGGCAAAGGAGAAAATAGCTGCTGGGAACCTGGAGTAGCCTACTGAAGCCGCTGCGGTTGAGTCTACTGAACGGTTGCCCGAGAACAGGGAGGGTAGCAAGGTTCTAGAATCTATCTGGGCGAACACTCCACAGCCTTCAGCTGGCTCAGATGTAGAAATCACCTCATCTTCAAGCCGAGGAAATGGCAAATGAGACGCTGAGATTGAAACCGGGTGAGCAACCGGAGAGATCGCCGATATAATCGGCAAGGCGAAAAAGGATGCCAAGAATGCCGCCGACAAGTTCAAGGAAAACCTCGATGTCGTGAAAGCCTCCATCCCAACAAAGAAGAGGAAGCCCAAGCCGACTGAATCAGTTGAGGAGAGGATAGAGGCAATCCTTCTGAAGAAGAAGGAGAATAAGAAATCCGAGGCGGCCATGGCCGCGACTAGCAAGGTCGATGTACCCGATCAGCTTGAGGATGAGACCGCGCGAATAGATGAGGTAAACGTATCCGTATAGCTCGAGCGCCATATGAAAATTGGGCGGGTAAGCGAGTAGAGCTAACTTGCCGCCCACTGTGGTTTCACTGCAGGAAAAGGAAAAAGAAGTTAGCAGCAAGCAGCTATCCGGCAACGACTTTGATCTGGAGATTCTGTCGACAAAAACAGGGAAGGAGATTCCTGGACCATCCGAGGCTGATGACAAAGTGAAACTACGGGAACTAATCCTTGCGGAGAAGAAGCTGTTGACCGCTGGAGAAGAGATCCGTGATCCCTTGGTTCTTCCAGCTGCAGAGAAGGCTGAAGCTGATCACCAGGCTCCTGCTAAGCTTCTACGGGTAGGTAAGATCAAACCCACCCCAAAGGTTATAAAAATTCCACCACCTTACAAGGAACCCCCGCGGTTAAAGAGGCCTATCCGCATAATAACCGGGACCGACGACTTGCTCCTGTCGCGCGAAGAGCTTGAAAAGAATAAGCGGGCCGAGCGACTTCTGAGGGACAATTACCTGAAGAAGACAGATCCAGAGAGACTGAGGCGACCTGTTTTTCCTAGCCGTCAAATAGCGTCCGCGACTAAAGAAGACAGCCTCTGCTCGTTGCCTATTCTTTCAACATTATTGCTTGTTAATCTTATCGCGCGAGAAAACTAATTTTGCCCGTCCTTTGCTTTGCGATGCAGATTTGGCGAAACTAAACTCTCAAGCTGTCAGGGACGAGACCGCGCGGCGACTTCGGGATGATGAAGGACAACACGCCTTCTCTGAACTGTACGTCGACCTCGAGGGACTAAAGGCAAGCCTCAAATTCGAGGAATATGCGAGGATAGTCCTGGAGGAGTGGATAAAGGCTCTGTCCATGGATCTTGCCGGATGCCGCGAGCGAGAAAGAGATGCTCGCGATCAAGTCTTGGTCCTGGGGAAGCGAGTACAAAAGGCGGAGGATGATGCTGCGTACTTCAAGAGAAAATATTATGAGAGGGCTGAAAAGGAGAAGGGTCGGCGACCTGACTTGGCGAGTTCGGGGAAACTGTGCGAGTAAGGTCACGGCCCTAGCAGGGAGGAAGCTTCTGCCCCGATGACCGGCCATGCAAACCTACCCGTACGACCTATCGAACAGTTGGCTTTTATTGAGCCAACGGTTCTGATGAGCCGCATAGTTCGAGATACATCCCGGATTCACTAGGACCAGAACACCCTTAGCCACCACTTGATCAACGCCATATCCATTTTACTCGGCATTAGCGATCAAGTCGCTCACATCGGTAGGGACCCCGCAGAACCTAGCGGCAAGCGACGCGAGGAGCGGCGCGAGGAGAGAGAGAGAGATCTGTAATATGTTGATCGAACTGACCTTATTTGTTGCTGACTGCTTTTAATACCTTATAATATTTGCGGTGTGGTTTGTTAGTTCGATCGACGTGTATGTGCTTGTCACTTGATATTATACCCGTGCAATCTGTGATTCTTTAGATGCTTGCGGTTTGATTATCTATTTGCGCGACCTTCCGTATTTTTCTTCCGAAATCTACAGGAAATGAATAACTTAGCGGATTCTTTAATTTAACCGCGCGACTTATAAGGCGTTAAAATGATTAAAAAGATGTCTGCAGGATGTAATGAATGTCCCGACGGCTTCGTCGATTAGTCCGAGCGAATTATAACTCGTCTTGCAGGTTATATAAATATGGCCAAGCTCCGCATTATATGGAAAAATTTCAAGTGCTCAACTTCTTGCGACAAGAGTGAATGGCACCCGCGCGGGCTTCCGCTGCCACCACATTCCTTGATGCCGAGCACAGGATGTTGGAAATGACCGCCAGTGAACTTGAGCGCTTCATCGCAACCCATCTGACAAATACAGATGTAGTCACGCGACTACCCCGAGAGGATGAGCGAATAAATACTTCTACACTGAATTTGGTGGTGATCCCAGTCGACCACTTCGACTTTGGTTTTAGCTGGCCACCGCTTATCGAGCTCATAGAGATTCTTGACTTCTTCGGAATCGTCCCCGGCCAGCTCTCACCGAATACGATTGCGTCGATGATGAGCTTTATCATCTACCTTCGGACCGAGCGGGTACGATTTACCATGGATCTTTTTCTCCACTGCTTCGTGGTCCGCTCCATCATATCCGGTGTTAACCCCAGAATCCGCAACATTTCCAGCTAGGCATCTTGCCCTTCCCTCGCTGAACTTAAGTACTCAGTTCGCCCAGCTCGCCAGTGGACATGGTCCGTCACCTAGGCGGACTCCAGAAATCCGTCCGCTCAGGTCGCCCTCAGTTCCCAGCTCTGCTAGATCGGCGAGTCAGGCTCAGACCGGCAAGCTCCGAGTCAGGCCGCCCAGGTCGCTCAGGTCGCGGCTAGTCTAAAAGTCACGCGCTCAGTACGACCAAGGGAGGTCTCCAGCTCGCTGGCCCAGTCCGCCTGTCCCGCGCGGACTGCTTGTTCCTTCTCTTTTTTGATTCCCGTCACCGCTGCCCGGCTCTTTTGTACCCCGGGCAGCCGGTTATTTTAGCCCTGCCCGCTTGGGCAGGCCCCCAGCCTATAAATAGGGGGAAGTGGTGCACTCAAAGCACGCTGACTCGAGCCCAGGAGCCCACTTGTTAAAGGCTGCGGACTCGAATCTCTGACTTTGCGGTCTCCAGCTTGCTTTCTGCTTGGCTTTCCTTTTCCTTCTTGTAACCCCTTCTTTGTAATCAAAAGTAAGCCCGTCGCAGGAGAGGCATTCAGGCCGCGACGGGCGAAGTCCGGTGTTGCCGTGCTCCACGGCTCCTGCTTTTCTGTTCCTTTTCTAGTCCGCCAAGTAGACTACTGCTCACAGTTTGTTTTTCCTTTTTCTTCCCCAAGTGCTCGAACAGTTAGCTGGTGGTGCCCGAGTCCGTCGCTTTTCGAGCATCAACAGTTAACACGCGGCCTTCAGATTCGAGCAGTTTTTTGAAACCGCGGATAGAAATGTCAGACCGCCGAGGTCGCCGCTCCGACCGCTCCAGCTCCCCCGATGATTCGCTGTGGGAGGCGTTGGAGCAGTCCCGCTGGGAAGCCGAAGTATCTCGAAGAGAGACTGACCAGCGGCTCGATACGATCAGCCAAGCCCTATTAGCATTGACTCAGCGACTTGCCCCCCAGGTTGCTGAAGAAGTTGCTGAGACACCTGTCCGCCAGACTCCAGTCCGCCGGACCCCGGCTCGTCGCACCCCTCTTTAGCAGTCGCCTGCGACTGCGCCTCCGCCTCTCCACCAAGCTCAGTCCGCAGCTCCCCCGCGACCTCGGGCGGATCAGTTCGCCCCCCCTGATGGATTTCTTCAGGGAAGCAGCCCGAGGGACCCCGGCTCGCCGACTAGACTTTGTTGATCGGCAGTCCGCAGAGCTCGCAGAGTTTCGTCCTCCAGTCCGCCCTTCTACTGATTCAGAAACTCCCTCTCCCTTCATCGATCGAATCCGATGGGAGTCAGCGCCAAGCAATTTCAGAGAGCCTCGTCTCCCTTTTTATTCGGGGGAGACTGATCCAATCTCCCACCTGCAGGCATTCGAAGGGGCAGTAGCATTGAGAAGCCTCTCTGACGCCCTGAAATGTAAACTTCTAGTGACCACTCTTGATGGTCAAGCAAGAGAATGGTTTTATGAGTTACCTCCAGGCACCATTTCCTCCTTCGCTGAGCTTCGCAGCGAGCTGCTCCTGAGGTTTGCAACCTCTAAGAAGAGAAAGGATGGGCCGGCAGCCCTTTTTGATATTAGGCAAAGAGACAATGAATCGGTGGCAAGATTCGTTGATCGGTTCCAGAAAGAAATTCAAGGGGTAAGGAATGTGAACCCCGATTATTATAAAGTTGCCCTGATTCACGGCCTCCGGGAGGGCCCGTTAAAATTCAAAGTGACAACAAAGGCACCGTCAACCTATCAGGAGCTCATCGCGATAGCTAATCGCTTTATTGAGGGGGAAAATGCCAATCCAACCAATATCTCATCCCTGACAGCTAAAGCTGGAGGAAGGGATGTCCCTAACTCCTCTTCCAACAATCAGTACCACAGTAAGCCTCCCCGGCCTGATTTCCACCCTCCACCTCAGAGGGGGCGCAACCTCCGCCATAAGAAACCCTTCCTTGGCCATCAACAGTTTCATGATCAGAGACTGCCGTTGGCCGCCGCTCCTGCCGTTCCCCTTCAAGCGCTCCCCATTCTTCAGAGAACCCTGCCAGCTTCAAATCCTCACGGGAGCAGCCCTATGGAAGAGCTTGCAGATCTAGGCATCGACTTTGAAGAGGTTGCCCAAGTAATCCAGAAGAAGGTTGAAGAAAAGAGGCAAGGGCCTCAGAGAGATTGGAAGCCCAGAGACAACTCTCAGTTCTGTAATTTTCACAAGGAGAAGGGTCATCTGACTAAAGACTGCAAGGCTCTTCAGAAGCTAGTTGAGAGGTTGCTCGCCGAGGGTAAACTCGAGGACCTGGGCAGGAAGAATGATTCTTCAAGGCCTTCCACCTCCAAGGGCAAGGAGGTGGCTGAAGTTCACCAGGAGTGCATAGAGATAAGGGATGAGGGCCATCTGGGGCTCATTGATATCCAAAATGAGTGTATTGATGTTGTCGACGAGGGGGCCTTGGGAAGACTCTTTTTCATCCATGGCGGAGCAGGGGCTGAATCTACCTGGAAGTCCTCTTTGTCAAGGCTTTCGCGAACTGAGGTTGCTTCTACTTCTTCTGCCCCACCTTCTGAAGTCGTCACCTTTGGTTCTGCGGACCTTCCTGCAACCGCCAACCCCTTCGATGATGCCATCGTGGTCCAGGCAGCCATCGGAAACTTCACGGTCGATAGAATTCTCATCGACACCGGCAGCTCCGTGAATCTCCTCTTTAAGTCCACTTTCGAAGCCCTGAGGACTGGAAAGACTCTGCTTTCCACCGAAGGGCCACTCTATGGCTTCTCAGGAGAAAGGAAGGAAGTTGAAGGAAGTGTCACACTCACGGTGACGCTCGGAGGGGTGACCAAAGAAATCCAGTTCATAGTGGTAGATGCTCCGAGCAGCTATCATGCTATCTTTGGAAGACCATTGCTAAACAAATATCGCGCCATCATTTCAACATACCATCTAGCCATCAAGTTCTGCAAGGATGGCCGCCAGTGTAGGGTCAGGAGCGACCCGAGGCAGGCTCGAGAGTGTTACCTCCGAATAGTCAACATGACTGAGGTTTCCCCCCCAGCTTTTCCAGCAGCAGCAGAAGCCACTCTGTCAGAAGATGCTGAGAATAGAGAAGGCGCTCACCTGGAACCTGCCCAGGTGACGCAAGAAGTCCCCATCGCAGAAGGAGAAGGGAGAAAGCTCTCCATCAACTCCGAATTGCCAGAAGATCAAAAGGCAGAGTTGATATCTTGCCTATTGGAGAATCTGGATGTCTTCGCTTGGTCAGCGGAGGACATGCCAGGGGTGGATCCCGACATGGCTTGCCATCATCTCAATGTCGATCCGGCCGCCAAGCCCGTCCAGCAAAAAAAGAGGGATGTAACTGTCAAGCTAGCAGAGCCCATCAGAGAGGAGGTTGCTAAACTCCTCAAAGCGCGCTTCATTCAAGAGATTCAGTATCCCGAGTGGGTCTCGAATGTTGTAATGGTTAAGAAACCTGGGGGAAAGTGGCGTATGTGTGTAGATTTCACCCGTTTGAATAAAGCGTGCCCGAAAGATTTCTACCCCTTGCCTCGGATAGATTTATTAGTTGATTCTGCGGTAGGGTATCCGTTTATGAGTTTTTTAGATGCATTCTCTGGTTATCACCAAATAAGAATGCACAAACCTGATATCCCTTGCACATCGTTCATCATTAATGACGGTTGCTATTGTTATCTTGTGATGCCCTTTGGGCTTAAAAATGCTGGCGCAACCTATCAACGCATGATGGACCAAGTGTTTAAAGAACAAAAAAGTAGAAACCTCGAGGTGTATGTGGATGACCTTCTGATTAAGAGTAGGTCTCTTCCACAGCACCTGGTAGATCTTGTAGAGACCTTTTCTACTCTACGAAGGCGCAAAATAAAGCTTAACCCGTTAAAATGCGTCTTTGGGGCAAGTAAAGGGAAATTTCTCGGCCATCTCCTTACTCCCGAGGGTCTAGCCCCCAATCCTGATAAGGTTAAAGCCATCCTTGGTATGACCCCTCCCCGTTCACCCAAAGAGGTTCAGCAGTTAGGGGGGAGGTTGGCAGGACTCGGGAGGTTCATCTCTCGAGTTGGAGATAAAAGTGCACCATTCTTTAAGACTATTCGGGGAGCGTCCAAGTTTCAATGGACAGAAGAGTGTTCCTTGGCTTTTGAGCAATTAAAAAAGCAGCTAACCTCGACCCCTTTACTCCAAAGCCCCCGAGCAGGGGAGGTGTTGTTCCTATACCTAGGGGTTGGTCCCGAGGCAGTTAGTTCAGTTCTGATTCGCGAAGAAAGCAGGAGGCAGTTCCCTGTTTACTATGTCAGTCACATCCTGAAGGATGTAGAGGCAAGGTACCCCCTCCTAGAGAAGCTAGCTTTAGCATTAGTTATGTCTGCCCGCAGACTCCGTCCGTATTTCCAGGCTCATTCAATTCAGGTAGTTACTGATCAACCTTTGAAGAATGTGTTAGAAAAACCGGAGCATTCAGGCAGGCTAGCTAAATGGGCAATCGAGCTGAGCGAGTTTGAAATTTCCTATGTGCCCAGAATAGCTATCAAGGCACAGGTGCTTGCAGATTTCATGATTGATACGACAGAATCCAGCTCGGACCAAGCAGCAAGGTCCCCTTTATCTTGGACCAATTATGTGGATGGAGCTTCTGGTAGAAACTCCTCGGGTGCAGGAGTAGTTTTGATAAACCCGAATGGTGTCAAACTTGAGCAGGCCATCAAGTTCTATTTTCCAGTGACTAACAATCAGGCAGAATATGAGGCTTTATTAGCCGGCTTGAGGCTTGCGCGAGAGCTGGGAATTGATCACGTCCATATCAAGACTGATTCACTGGTAATGGCTTCACAAGTTCTTGGCAACTTCGAGACCAGGGAGCCAGTGTTGAAAAAGTACCTTGTGCTGGTAAAGGTTGAGGTTGGCAGGTTCAAAAGTTTTACTATTGAGCACATTCCAAGGACAGAGAATGAGGAGGCCGACATTCTCGCAAAGTACGGGCTCTCGTCAGGAGGGACAACTTCTGAACTTTTCCGCCCAGCGGTGGAGGAAGAAGGGTTAATGCAAATCGATCAGTGTCCCTCTTGGATGGATCCGTTCATTCTCTACCTATCAACTGGGAATCTACATCAGTCAGTGAAAGATAAGAAGAGATTCAGGTTGAAGGCAGCGCATTATTACTTGATATCCGACATTCTCTACAGGAAAACCTTCTTGTCCACAATGGCAAGATGTGTTTCAGAAAGTGAGGTTCCCACCATTCTCCGAGAAGTGCATTCTGGCAAGTGCGGAAGTCATTCGGGAGCAAGAACATTAGAAAGAAGGATCCTGCGGCAAGGTTACTTCTGGCCTACAATGAAGAAGGACTCTGGGGCCTATGCAAGAAAATGTGTTCAATGCCAGAAATTCGCCCCTCTTCAGCATCAAGCAGCTCAATCTCTCAGATCAATCACAACCCCTTGGCCCTTTGCTGTTTGGGGAATGGATCTCATTGGCCCTTTTCCCATGGCAAGTAGGCAGCGGCGCTTTATTATAGTTATGATCGACTACTTCAGTAAGTGGATTGAGGCTAAAGCACTGGCAAAGACGACAACCCAGGTCGTGAGGAATTTTGTTTGGGGTGAGATAGTCTGCCGACATGGAATCCCTATGGCAATAATCACCGATAATGGACCACAGTTCAATAATGCGGAAATGATAGACTTTTGCAGGCAGATCGGAACAGAGCTGCGCTTCGCATCAGTTCATCATCCCAAAAGCAATGGTCAAGTAGAAGCAGCTAATAAGCAAATCCTCAACCTGCTTAAGAAAAAGGTTCAAAATCTCAAGGGCAGTTGGGCTGATCAACTTCCCTCAGTCCTCTGGACCCTGAGAACAACACCTTCATCAGCAACAGGAGAAACCCCATTCAAGCTTTCTCACGGGTCCGAGGCATTGATCCCTGTTGAGTTTGAAGTTCTGTCGCCTAGAGTACTGCTTGCCAGTCAAGGCACGGAGGATTGGCTTGAGTTGAACAGCGAGGAGATGAGGTTCAGTTTGGAGCATATCGAAGAGGTCAGAGACAAGGCTGCTATCAGGCAGGAGGAAGTAAAAAGAAGAATGGCCCGTTACTTCGATAAGAACGTAAGGATCAAACACTTTCAAGTGGGAGATCTGGTTCTTAAAAAGGTCGATGCTGCTGCAAGAGCCAGCTCAGTTGGGAAGCTTAATCCTAGCTGGGCAGGACCATTCATTATCAAGGAAGCACTTCAGAATGGGGCCTACCGGTTACAAACGTTTGAAGGAGAAGACATGCCGCACACATGGAGCGGAGATGACCTAAAGCGGTTCTTTTCCTGAACTTCTTTTCTTTTCTTCCTGTGTAAACTCTTTAAGAGGTTCACTATTAATAAAAAATTCCTTGCCAACACTTTTATCAAGTATCTTTGTGTTTCAAGCATTGGCAGTTAAATATAAGGAGCAAGGATAACTCTAAACGGTTCTCTCTGAACTCTCTATTTTATGGTTATACGAATCTCTCAAAATTGATACTTGCCTAAATACTCATACTAACACTTTTTCGAATTCCTCTTCTTTCTTACCTCCTCGAGCAACTCCCGACAGTTGCTTGATACCAGGAGATATCGCCGTGTTCAGCAAAAACCTTCCCTAGAACCGTTGGTGTCAGCATAACACCACGACGACCACGTGTTGCGGGGAGATTTCGCACCGTGTAGTGGGAGTCTACCAACTCTAGTGCCGTAGGATACTGGATTTCGGATCCCGTCTAGTACCTAACCCCACTTCTGCATTATGGAGGAGCGAAGTGGAGGTCAGCTCTACCACGCCACTTAAGGGATATTGTTACAACCCAGATGATCGCACGGGGAAAGCAATGCCGCTCCGGCCGCACCTACCCCCAGATCATCTTAGGGTTGTGACTCTCGAACACTCCTTGGTACCCTCAAGCAGTGCCTGCAGAAGACCCACAGTCTTGTCGATCTCAAAGGAAAGCAATGCCGCTCCGGCCGTACCTGCCCGAGAGATCGACTTAGACTGTACTTCAGGCAAGAGGGCAGTAATTGAGTTATTGAGTCTGCAGACTCTGAGGTCCAGTGGGGAAAGCAATGCCGCTCCGGCCGCACCTACCCACTTGGCCTCCGGACTGCGGCTTTCTTCCTCACAGGGGTTGTCATTATTGATGGAGTGCGGACTCCAGTTGCCTTATCCGCTCAGTCCGCCGTCACCTGGGTTGATTCTGTAATTCATAACCTTGTGAGGAAAGCAATGTCGCTCCGGCCGCACCTACCCGCTTGGTTGTGAATTACAAGTCATTTCTGATATTGTTCATTAATGAAGTGCGGACTCCAGTTGCCTTATCCGCTCAGTCCGCCGTTCCTTGGTTGATTCGGTAATTCATAATCTTGTGAGGAAAGCAATGTCGCTCCGGCCGCACCTACCCGCTTGGTTGTGAATTACAAGTCATTTCTGATATTGTTCATTATTGATGGAGTGCGGACTCCAGTTGCCTTATCCGCTCAGTTCGCCGTCACCTGGGTTGATTCTGTAATTCATAACCTTGTGAGGAAAGCAATGTCGCTCCGGCCGCACCTACCCGCTTGGTTGTGAATTACAAGTCATTTCTGATATTGTTCATTAATGAAGTGCGGACTCCAATTGCCTTATCCGCTCAGTCCGCCGTTCCTTGGTTGATTCGGTAATTCATAATCTTGTGAGGAAAGCAATGTCGCTCCGGCCGCACCTACCCGCTTGGTTGTGAATTACAAGTTGAAAGTGAGGGGATAAGTTGTAAACTACTCTAGAGGGGGGGTGAATAGAGTATTCAAAATTTTATGAACACTTAGTCAGCTCCCTTGGAGTTTATTTGCGGAATAAAAAATCTGATACTTGAACCCTAAGAGCCTAACACAGTGAAGTGCACAAGTGAAGAAGTTGACTGAAATTTCAGTTAACTACAAGCCTATCACAGCAACTAGCAACCCTAGGTAGTTCTAACACAGCCACAGAATAAAATGAATAAGCAAGATAACCAGATGGACACAGGATATATAGTGGTTCCCTTTAAATAGGTACATCCACTCTTCTACCACCCTGGTAGGAATCCACTACAGGTTTTTGCTAAGGTGCCCTGCCACCAATGATCTGATTCAGGTAGATCAAACAGACCCTTTGAGCTTTTGATAAGGATGCTCAACCACAGGTTGTTGATAAGGTGCCCTGTCACCAACGTTCACTTTTGAAGAGGTGTGAACAAACTCTTTTTACAAAGGGGTTGAGAGGGTTAGATTATCTTCTCTGTTTTAAATACAAGTTAGAGAAGATTTGTGGATTCTCTAAAGAATCAAAGTCTCCCCCTGGCTCAGTGGAAGTCCAGGGAAAGCCTTTGCTTCAGGATGAAGGAGTTTTAGATAAACTGAAACTAAATCCTCAGAAATCTGAAGACTGATTTTTATCAGGTCTTAAGATTCTGGAGCACTTGAAGCAGATCTGGAGCTTTTTCTGAAGTCTTGAAAACTCTAAGCAAATGCTCAGGAGACTTGAGAATGAAAGATGATTGCTCTGGGCTTTTTGCTTCAGGAAAACTTTTCTTCTTCTAGTTGTGAGATTGTGAAGAGGTGCTCTGATGATGCTTGAGCGGATGAATAATAATTCTCTGTGTCTATAACTTCTTTTTCTTTTGAGAGCAGAATCTCTTTTAAATATGTCTTCACGTTTTCCTTTGAAACGGCTCTATTGATTTGAATTCTCGAGCCCTGCAACAGATTATCTCAAAATAGAATATAGCAATAGGAATAGAATGGCCTATTAACTTTCTGTCAGTCCCAATAAGGAATAAAATAAGCGGGAAAAATATCTCAGCATAAAGACGTACCATTCTTGGAAATAGTACATAGTACCAACGGCTAGAAAACAGGCTGGAAAGATAAAGTCAACGCAATTTGTATAATAGGACAAAATGCTTTATCAAGAATACTGAATCCCGTGATTTATGCTTGGCAGAATTTGTAATCAATTTATTTGAATTTAAACCATAAATTTAGCATCAATAATATCAGAGAATCAATCTAACCACCAACTAAAACGCTTGGAAATAAACCAAGGAATAGAATAAATACAAAAAGATAAAAGCAGACAGAAATCGTCGAACAGGGGTTCGAAGATCGTCGACCTGCAAACAGATCGTCGACTAATAGCAGGAATCTGTCGAAACAGAAATCGTCAAACGGAAATCGTCGACCAGCTCAAACTATCGTCGACCAAAGCAAAAGATCTGTCGAGACAGATATCGTCGACCAGAAATCGTCGACCAGGTCTAGATATCGTCGACTGAAGCAGAAAGCTGTCGAGACAGAAAACGTCGACCAGAAATCGTCGACAACTAAGGCAACAATCTGTCGACACAGAAATCGTTAAGCAAGAACACGATCGACGATCTGTTGATGACAGATCGTCGACCAACCTTCAGAGCGTAGAAAGCTTGATCTGAGATCGTCGACCAACGGTCGACGATAATTGTCTTGACTTCAATGATTCAATAGCCCTGCTATCGTCGACCAATGATCGACGATCGCGAGGCCTCGTTCGACGATAGTCGAACGGAAAAAGCCTTAACCAAAACACATTTTAAAACTACTAGCCTAAACTCTAGGTCAGTTATATACTGCCCTAGGGAGACTAAGCAAAGACTAAACATGATCATATATCTTTATATGGATCAAGAGGGGCTGGAAAGGGATTACATAAGCCAAATCACATCTAGGGTACCAACAATCTCCCCCTATTTGGGTTATGTTATCCAATCCAATTTAAAGGCTAAAGCAGACAACAACAAATCTAAAGATTAACCAGAATGATAAAACACAGAAAATATAACACGCATAAATCAGCAGAAATGGAATGTATCAAGCAGATTTATCAGCATGTTTAGCATCAGATGAGTTTTTGGGTATTGCAGCTGGTTTGAAAATAATTTCTCTGTTAGGGTTTGCTGCTTGTCTCTTGGATAGCATTAGATCATGTTCACCTATGACTTTCTTTTCAGCATAACTTGGTAGAACTGCAGCAGGATGTAGTCTCATGTATTCTTCAGTGTCAAAGGCTTCTGGATTGACTTGAATTCTGCTGAGTTCCTTTTCTCTGAATTCTGACATTGTTGAGTAAGCTGTAGGATCTAATCCTTGAGATTTGGCTCTCTCCATCATGCTTAGAGCAATAGACTCTTTGAATCTTGCCATAGAGGCAATCCTTTCAGCTTCAGTTTTATCTGATGGAGAGGCAGGTCTATCAGTATCTGTATGAGCTGCAATATCTATGTTTCTTTGAAGAGCTGTAGCAAGTTTGCTTGAATCAAGAGGAATCTGCACAGCCTTCTTAGGATCAGTTTGAGCATATAGAGATTTTGGAGGTGCAAGCTCAATGAACTTTTTATGGGATTTTTCTGAAAAGACCACTCTTTTTCCTTTTGATTCAGTTTTCTCAGCAGCAGCAGGTTTTCTTGAAGAAGAGGATGGACCTTTCCTGTGAGGAGAAGGAGGAGGAGAGAATGTAGGATGCTGAAAAGTCATCTCCTTTATTTGTTCCACGAGAGCATTGTCATTTCTTTTTCTTCCCTGTCCTGAAACATCTTGGCCACCCTGGCTTTGATTACTCCTTCTTTGGTATGTCTGAGAAGTGTTAGAACTGGCTGACCTTGCAGAGGGGGCAGAAGAGAGATTCCCAGAGGCTCCAGCACCAGGAGGTGGAGGAGGACCTCTGGGGGGGAATTTCTGAACAGGAGTGTCATATCTCTTTCTTCTCTTATTCTCTTTAGTCTGATTTTTTGACAGTCTCATCCAAGGCTGGAATTCCTTGCTCTTAGGATCTATTCCCTTCAGAATGTAATAGGGAACATCCTTGTTAGGATTGGCAGTAGGAGGAGCAGGAGCTTTTCTTTTCTCGGAAGCAACTCTTTTCCTTTTCTTAGAGAAGTCAGAATCATCAGAATCATCATCATCATCATCAGAATGAGATGAGTCTTTCCCAGCATAATCATCAAAATCAAGTTCAGAAGGATCCTTGGCAGCAGGTTCAGCTTTGTCTTTCTTTTTTCTTTCTTCTTTCTCTTTAGCTTCCTCAATGGCATCTTGCCTAAGGAGGGCATCAAGATCCACATTTGGAGACCTCTTCCAGAGTTCTGATTCTGGATACAACTCAGGAACTGTCTTGGGGACCAGTTCTGCAATAGAAGGAATGGATAGAGGATAGGTAAGGATAGGTGGAGAAAAGATGACGATATCTGCAGGGGCAGATGCTTTCTCTAGAGAGATGGCTAGGGAATCCAGATGATAATTAGCCATCCCTTCAATGTACTCAGAGGCAATGTTCTCAGCCACAAAGGCTATAAATTGTTCTAGGTTTAGAGTACCTGAGCTTGAGTCCATTTCAGTCATCTTGGGAGCATTGTCTGCCCTATCTTGCACATCTTCAATTTCTTCAGCAGCAGCATCAGCATTTATGGTTGTGCCTGCATGCAAAGAGAGATAGGTTAACAACCAAGTGGGAATAAAATATTCCCCCCAAGGTGAACAAACAACAGGTAATAGATAGGATTACCTGAAGATCTACACAGGATACCACTTTGCATCTAGGAAGGAGGTTATAATTCCTTCTAGATGTTCAGTGACATCAGGGATAGACACCTCTGCAAGGCACAAGAGGAGTGCCATACAGGAAAAGAAAAGAGTATCCTTGACCAAGGGGTCATCAAGGTACTCAGGTCTATAAGGGACCATTTTCTCTTGAGGAGGAGGAACAAAAGGAGTAGATGTGAGTGAGGACTCACAGTCTAGGTTAAGATAGGATTCTAAATCTTTATCAGAATCAATGGACTTAGCAGCATCAACTTGCAGTACTGATGTGAGATTATCAGCAGCTGTGATGGAAAGAAAGGGATAAGAAATTAACTCTAAGTTGGAGTTAGAATTAATTAGAATTTTAAATAAAGCTATACCATCAGGTTGGGCAGCATCATTTTCACAAACGTCCATGGGGACTTCCTCATTTTCTTTTTTAGGAACTTCTTCCTCAGAAGCTAGATTCACTAGGGAGTGAATGTCTTTGTTAGATACAAATATCAAATTGAAGTCCTGATTATATCCTTTGGAGGAAGAGTTTTAAGGTTTACCTTCTGGTTCTTTCTCTAGACTCTCTTGAGGTTCTTCTACAGATTCTTGAAGGGGAAGAGAGGAATTGTCCTGAAGGGTCAGGGCATCACCTGAGACCACTTCAACAGACATCTCCCCCTGCATGACTTCAGTGGGGACTGGAGTCATGCATCTTACAGAAGGGGGCTCAGCAGAAGATGAGATGGATTGGATGGCATCAGTGAGAGAATTGATGGAGGCAATGAGAGGGGCATTGGCAGCCTCAATCATGCTTTGGATGGAGGGAGTGATGAGCCTTACAAGGTGTGCAAGCATTTCAGGGGATATCTGAAATGCTGATGATGTGGAGGTGGATGGAATGGAAGCAGGATGATCTGCCACATGATCAAATGAGTCATGTGGAGATGGGTGGTCAGCAACATGAGTGTGGGATTCATGTTGAGAAAGGTTTGTGAGGATGGTAGCAGTCACCATGTCAACACTGGCTGAAGCTGCCAGATGTTGTGGTGTTGGTGACTGGTGTGGAGATGCAGGTGGAATGAAGAATGCATGTTGTGGTGGCACTGTAGGTGTTGTAGAAAGTAATGCAGGAGAGGAGGATGCAGGGGTAAAGAGGGAGGATGAAGGGATTGCTGAGCCTTCCCCAGTAAGCGGGAGAGCGGCCGAATCAGCCCTTGTGTCTGAAGAAGGGTTAGGATCAACCCTGGCTGACTTCTTGATAATCCTCTGGGATTTCTTGAAAAGAGAAGGGTCCAACCTCTTGCTAGCGTTTACTGCAGACGGTGCAGAAACAAGCAGCAGGGGTGCTTTCACATATAGAAACACACCCAGTACCCTGGCAAGATTTACCTCTTTCTGATTGTTCTTTCTCCTTATTAGTTCAAACAGAACTTTTCCCCAGGCAATCTGTGCCTTATTCACCAAGGCTGACATCAGGGCAAACTGTTGCCGGTTGATATTGTCATGAGCAGAATGTTTTCCCAAAACAACCTTGCCTACCAGGTCTGCCAGAAACTTGTACTCTGGAGACAGGTTTATCTTCAACAGCTTAGCCGGAATCCCTTCGGCATGGCCCATCACAGTGAGCATGCGGCCATATTCCTCTGTGCTTTGCTCATATTCCTCAGTTCCTGTTGGCAGTCCGAACAACTCAGTCAATACTTCAGGAGTCAGAGTGACCTCCTCGCCATTTATCTTTCCTGACATCGCTTCGTCGCTGGAGGACGAGGTGTATACCCATTCACGAATTTCTGGTATGTTAATCTTAGGTGCGGATGACATGAATCTCTTGAGGCCTTGCTCTTCACATAGCTTCAGAATATCTTGGATTGGTTGATCGCATCGGCTGAAAGAATCGAAGTCGACACAGAAGCTAGTGTCGAACTTCATTCCGAAGAGAACAGCAGAAGGAATCGCCATAGAATTTGAGAGAAGATGGAGAATCGAGAAGCAAAACAGGGGAGAAGAGAATCGCGCGGGATTAGAGTTCGAGAGCGAATTCTAAGCCAGGAGAAGGAATATGAAAAGACGGAGCGGAAGGACGACGATCTTCAGACCTAAATCGACTATTAGAAACAAATCTGCGATCGTCGAACCCGGAATAAAATCGGTCGTCGAACACAGACCGACGATAGTCAATGTTTGACTAATCGGTAAACATCGACCAACTACAAGCAATTACCACGATCGTCGATCAATATATGATGGTCGACGATTCTCCACACAGCACAGAAAATCTGTCGTCGACCATTGGTCGACGATAGATACCTAAGGAGAAATCATTGACCAGTTGGTCGACGATTTCTGCCTTACTACAGAACGAGCTGTCGTCGACGGTTGGTCGACGATAGTTCTGACCTGGTAGAAGATCGTCGAGCAGTCGTTCGACGATTTTAGACAGAAAACAAAACTATCTTAATTTTCACTACTCTGAACCATTAATCATGCCAAGCTGGTTCAGGAAGAACAAATGCTTTTGTTCATCAAGGGGCTTAGTGAAAATATCTCCTCTCTGCAGGTCTGTGGATATAAATTCCATTACTATCTTGTTCTTTTCCACATTATCTCTCAGAAAGTGATGTCTAATCTCAATGTGCTTGGTTCTGGAATGGTGCACAGGATTTTGAGCAATTGATATTGCACTGGTACTGTCACACAGAATCTTTGTGTTTGAGTGTGTGTACCCATAATCCACTAGCTGATTTTGAATCCACAGGATCTGTGAACAACAGCTAGCTGCTGCTATATATTCAGCCTCAGCAGTTGAAGTAGACACAGATGCCTGTTTCTTGTAAAACCAAGAGACAAGTCTCTCTCCCAGGAACTGACAAGTCCCTGAGGTGCTTTTCCTGTCAACTCTACAACCAGCATAATCAGCATCTGAATATCCAATTAATTCAAATCCTGACTCAGCTGGGTACCACAGTCCTAAGTTAGGGCATCCCTTAAGGTATCTCAAGATCCTCTTGAGGAGAGTTAAGTGAGATTCCTTTGGGTTGACCTGAAACCTAGCACATAGGCATGTAGCAAACATTATGTCAGGCCTACTTGCAGTTAAATACAGCAGGGAACCAACAATGGCTCTATAATTCTTTTGATCAACAGACTTGCCATTGACATCAGAATCAATAACTGCATTTGAGGCCAAGGGTGTGCTCATTGATGAAGCATCAGACATTCCAAATCTTTTAACCAGCTCCCTGGCATATTTTGATTGAGAAATGAAAATGCCATCAACACTCTGTTTCACTTGGAGACCAAGGAAATAGGATAACTCACCCATGCTGCTCATCTCAAACTTAGAGTGCATTAGTTCAGAGAACCTCTTGCATAGTTTGGGATCAGTAGAGCCAAATATAATGTCATCTACATAGATTTGAACTAACAGTTGTGAGTCCTTATGATGTCTAATGAATAGGGTTCTATCTACTACACATCTCACAAACTTGTGTTCTAGAAGAAAATTTGCTAAGGTCTCATACCAAGCTCTAGGAGCTTGCTTAAGTCCATATAGAGCCTTTTGGAGTTTGAACACATGAGTGGGTAAGGTTGATGAAACAAACCCTGGTGGTTGTTCAACAAACACTTCTTCCTTTAAATCTCCATTGAGGAAGGCACTCTTCACATCCATTTGGAAGACCTTAAATCTTTTATAGGCAGCATAGGCTAGGAAAATCCTAATGGCTTCTAGTCTGGCTACAGGGGCAAAAGTCTGATCATAATCTATGCCTTCCTCCTGTCTATAGCCTTGAGCTACTAGCCTAGCCTTATTTCTAACTACTATGCCTTGGGCATCAAGCTTGTTTCTAAACACCCACTTGGTGCCTATGATCCGTTGGCCTCTTGGTCTTGGAACCAAGGTCCAAACTTTACATCTTTCAAACTGGTTAAGCTCCTCTTGCATTGCTATAATCCAGTGGGGATCAAGCTCAGCATCTTTAATGGTTAGGGGCTCAACCTGAGAAAGGAAACAAGCAAACATCACATTTTTGTTGAGTTGATGTCTTGTCTGGACTCCTGCTGAAATGTCTCCAATCACTTGAGATACAGGGTGATCTCTAAGTGTGACAAGATCAGTAGGTTCAACAATGATCTGATCTTCAACAGTTTCAAGATTTAGTTCCTCATGTGGAATTTGATCAACTGTTGGAGCAGGTGCTTTAACTTGAAAAAGTTCTACATCAGATTCAGAATCTGAAGAAGCAGCCTGAGGAGTTTGTTGGGGATGATTCTCCTGTGTGAGTCTCAAACCTTCCAAATCCTTACTTACTCCTAGGACTTGCACTGTACTATTAGAGGAAGAGTCCTTCTCCTTATAATACATGACTGTCTCATCAAAAGAGACATGTGCAGACTCTTCTATCTTAAGAGAGGATTTATTAAGGACCCTATAGGCTTTGCTTACTTGAGAGTATCCTAGAAAAACTCCCATTGATGCTTTTGCCTCAAATTTTCTATGGTATTCTTTGTTATTGTTATGAACAAAAGCAACACAGCCAAACACTCTAAAATAATCTATTTTAGGTTTCACTTGCTTAAGTAATTCATAGGGAGTCTTACCCTTAAGTTTATGTATCAGACTTCTGTTCAATACATAGTTAGCTGTGCTAACTGCTTCAGCCCAAAAGGACAGAGGCAAGTTAGCATCAGCCAACAATGTACTTGCAGCTTCAATTAGGGTTCTGTTTTTCCTTTCAACTATCCCATTTTGTTGAGGAGTTCTAGGAGCAGAGAAGCTATGTTTGATACCTTCCTTCTCACAGAATTCTTGCATAAGAAGAGACTCAAACTCAGTACCATGATCACTTCTGATCAAGGCAATCTGAGTAGAATACTCACTCTGTATACACTTTAGAAAATCTGTAAGAACCTTGAAGTTATCAGCCTTAGTTCTCAAGAAGAATACCCAAGTGAACCTAGAGAAGTCATCTACAATTACTAAAGTGTAAGACTTTCCTCCAAGACTCTGTACAGCAATAGGACCAAATAAATCCAAATGTAGCAAGTACAGAATCCTGGGAGAATCACTTTTATTAACTGATTTAAAGCTATTTCTTGTTTGCTTTCCTAGTTGACAAGCTTTGCAAAGGCCTTCCTTCTTGTAGGGGCAAGAAGGTAATCCTCTTACAAGATTGTATTTAGCCAACCTAGAGATGTTTTTCAAGTTTACATGACTAAGTCTCTTATGCCAAAGGGTATTATTACTGGTTACTTCATTAAATAAGCATATTTCAGATTTGGAGGAATTAAAATCTACAACATAAACATTTCCAATTCTAATACCTACTAACACCACAGTATTATTTAAAGAAATATTGCAAGCAGTGTCAGTAAACCATACCTTGTACCCAGCATCACACATTTGACTTACAGAGATTAGGTTGTGCTTTAGTCCTGAGACATAAGCTACTTTCTTGAAGGTTACAGCTCCTATGGTGAAGCTGCCATACCCTTCAGTCTGTCCACAGCTGGAATCCCCAAATACAACTTTTGGTCCCAGCTTGGCTTTGAAGCCTGACAGGTTCTTCTTCTTTCCTGTCATATGCTTCGAGCATCCACTATCCAGATACCATTTGTCATGTATGACTGGATAGGTCTTCACCTGCAGAAAGAACAGTTATACATTGTGGACCCAGGTTACCTTGGGTCCAGTATTCTTCACAAAAGAAAAACTAGATATGAAAGATTTTGCAGGCTTAGATTTATATCCTAAAGGGTGTGATCTCCTAGGTGGGATAATCCATTCAGTTGAAGGATTAAACAACCTGGAGTGGTGATTAGGATTTGAAGTTCTGGAAGTTTGGTTTTTATTTTCCAGCTTAAGTCCAGATCGTCGATCAATGGTCGACGATCGCAAGCCATATCGTCGATCATTTATGGTAGAGCAATGTTCTTGATTCCACGATCGTCGATCACTGGTCGACGACTCAAGATGAGATCGTCGACCTCCTGCACCAAAGCTATTATACTCAGTGTAGGTGTTCAGCGATCGTCGATAGTCGTTCGACGATTGATTTGACGATCGTCGATTAATGTTCGACGATTTTTGTAAAGCTAGAAATTTTTTCTTCCTATTCTCTTTCTTAATCTTATTCTGAATTCTCTTGCATTTTTCAATTTCCTCAGTATTCTTTATTCCTGATTCAGAAACAAATTTTACTGGAGTGCTAAATCTCTCCTTTGTGAGGAGGATGGGTTCACTAGGTGTAGCACCTAAGCCTAGTTTATCATTACCAACCCTAGTGTTTGCTATACAGGTTATTTCAGATAATTTAAGGCTTCTGCCATTTAATTGTTCTTCTAACCTCTTAGATTTAGCTAGTTCTAACTTTAGGAATGTTACTTCTTCTTTTGAGCTCTCTAATTCCTTTTCTAATCTGATTATTTCAATACCTTCCATGTCTAGTTCCATTATTTTTAATCTAAGTGACTTAATTTCTTTTTCAGATAATAGTAAATCTAAACATAGAGTTTTAAATTTTAGTTTGAACTCAGGAGATGAGAAATCAAATGAGTCGATTACCTGGTCCTCCATAAAGGAATCTTCTTCATTGTCTTCTTCTTCTTCAGAATTCTCTGCAGCTGACAGAGAGCTGCAGGCATCAATGGCCATGAGGCAGACCTCTTTGGCTTTCTTCTCTTCTTCTTCTTCAGAATCACTGGAGCTAGAGGAGCAGGTATCCTCTTCTGTTTCACTCCAGGTAGCAGCCACAAATCCCTTGTCCTTCTTCTTGTATTTGTGTGATGAGGACTTGGAGTGGTGCTTCCTGTATTCTTTCTCATGTTTCTTCTCCTTGTACTTCTACTCTGGACAATCTGGAGCAATGTGTCCAGGCTTGCTGCAAACATAACAAATGATTTCTTTAGATGGAGTCTTGTCATACCTTGGCTTGTCCTCATGCTTGGAGAACTTCTTTCTGAGGTCTCTTCTTCCCATGTTGAAGAATCTCTTGGCAATGAGTGCCAGTAACTCCTCATTTGATTGACTTCCTTCAGAAGTCTCAGCAGCCTTAAGAGCTAGAGAATGCTCTTTCTTTATTGGTGTTGGAGTCTTCACTTCAGTTACAGCAGCTCTACTCTTTAAGGTTTGCTCATATGACCTGAGCTTTCCCAACAGAGCTTCTGTGGAGAGTTCCACAGTGTTTCTTCCATCCTTGATGGGCCATATCCTTGAGTCCCATGAGATGGGAAGGCACATCAGGATCTTGTCATTGACTTCTGACAAAGTTATCTCCTTGTCCAAAGACCTCAGTTCACTTATTATTGAACTGAGTCTTGTGTACATGGTGTCAATGTCTTCAGCATCATCCTTCTTGAAGTTTTCATACTGAGAGGTGAGATTGGATCTCCTGTCCTTCCTCTCATCAGCTGAGCCAGCAACTATGTGGTTGAGGGAATCCCACATAACTTTGGCTGAGGTACATTCAGCCAGCTTCTGGAATATCTCATCAGACATTGTCTGAGCTAGGATATTCATTGCTTTAGCATCAGCTGCTTTTGCCTTCTTGTAAGTTTCATTGTAGTCAGGTGGTGGCACAGCACTGAGATCAGCAGAAGTGGAAGCAGCAGCAGGCCTAGCAGGTGGTCCTGTCAAAATAGAAGAAAAAATATCTTCATCAATAGAATTCATGTATAGTCTTATCCTGGCCTTCCATATGCCAAACTTGGACAAGTTGCATACAGGAGGTCTGGTGCTTGAATAATCCTTAGACTGGGCCATGTGTGAAAGTGTTTGTGAATGGTATCAGGAAACAACTTATCACAGGATCTTTTAACTCAGGTGTTAGCCTGTATGAACAGCTAACCTCCCTCTGATACCAATTGAAAGTGAGGGGATAAGTTGTAAACTACTCTAGAGGGGGGGTGAATAGAGTATTCAAAATTTTATGAACACTTAGTCAGCTCCCTTGGAGTTTATTTGCGGAATAAAAAATCTGATACTTGAACCCTAAGAGCCTAACACAGTGAAGTGCACAAGTGAAGAAGTTGACTGAAATTTCAGTTAACTACAAGCCTATCACAGCAACTAGCAACCCTAGGTAGTTCTAACACAGCCACAGAATAAAATGAATAAGCAAGATAACCAGATGGACACAGGATATATAGTGGTTCCCTTTAAATAGGTACATCCACTCTTCTACCACCCTGGTAGGAATCCACTACAGGTTTTTGCTAAGGTGCCCTGCCACCAATGATCTGATTCAGGTAGATCAAACAGACCCTTTGAGCTTTTGATAAGGATGCTCAACCACAGGTTGTTGATAAGGTGCCCTGTCACCAACGTTCACTTTTGAAGAGGTGTGAACAAACTCTTTTTACAAAGGGGTTGAGAGGGTTAGATTATCTTCTCTGTTTTAAATACAAGTTAGAGAAGATTTGTGGATTCTCTAAAGAATCAAAGTCTCCCCCTGGCTCAGTGGAAGTCCAGGGAAAGCCTTTGCTTCAGGATGAAGGAGTTTCAGATAAACTGAAACTAAATCCTCAGAAATCTGAAGACTGATTTTTATCAAGTCTTAAGATTCTGGAGCACTTGAAGCAGATCTGGAGCTTTTTCTGAAGTCTTGAAAACTCTAAGCAAATGCTCAGGAGACTTGAGAATGAAAGATGATTGCTCTGGGCTTTTTGCTTCAGGAAAACTTTTCTTCTTCTAGTTGTGAGATTGTGAAGAGGTGCTCTGATGATGCTTGAGCGGATGAATAATAATTCTCTGTGTCTATAACTTCTTTTTCTTTTGAGAGCAGAATCTCTTTTAAATATGTCTTCACGTTTTCCTTTGAAACGGCTCTATTGATTTGAATTCTCGAGCCCTGCAACAGATTATCTCAAAATAGAATATAGCAATAGGAATAGAATGGCCTATTAACTTTCTGTCAGTCCCAATAAGGAATAAAATAAGCGGGAAAAATATCTCAGCATAAAGACGTACCATTCTTGGAAATAGTACATAGTACCAACGGCTAGAAAACAGGCTGGAAAGATAAAGTCAACGCAATTTGTATAATAGGACAAAATGCTTTATCAAGAATACTGAATCCCGTGATTTATGCTTGACAGAATTTGTAATCAATTTATTTGAATTTAAACCATAAATTTAGCATCAATAATATCAGAGAATCAATCTAACCACCAACTAAAATGCTTGGAAATAAACCAAGGAATAGAATAAATACAAAAAGATAAAAGCAGACAGAAATCGTCGAACAGGGGTTCGAAGATCGTCGACCTGCAAACAGATCGTCGACTAATAGCAGGAATCTGTCGAAACAGAAATCGTCGAACGGAAATCGTCGACCAGCTCAAACTATCGTCGACCAAAGCAAAAGATCTGTCGAGACAGATATCGTCGACCAGAAATCGTCGACCAGGTCTAGATATCGTCGACTGAAGCAGAAAGCTGTCGAGACAGAAAACGTCGACCAGAAATCGTCGACAACTAAGGCAACAATCTGTCGACACAGAAATCGTGAAGCAAGAACACGATCGACGATCTGTTGATGACAGATCGTCGACCAACCTTCAGAGCGTAGAAAGCTTGCTCTGAGATCGTCGACCAACGGTCGACGATAATTGTCTTGACTTCAACGATTCAATAGCCCTGCTATCGTCGACCAATGATCGACGATCGCGAGGCCTCGTTCGACGATAGTCGAACGGAAAAAGCCTTAACCAAAACACATTTTAAAACTACTAGCCTAAACTCTAGGTCAGTTATATACTGCCCTAGGGAGACGAAGCAAAGACTAAACATGATCATATATCTTTATATGGATCAAGAGGGGCTGGAAAGGGATTACATAAGCCAAATCACATCTAGGGTACCAACACAAGTCATTTCTGATATTGTTCATTAATGAAGTGCGGACTCCAGTTGCCTTATCCGCTCAGTCCGCCGTTCTATGGTTGATTCGGTAATTCATAATCTTGTGAGGAAAGCAATGCTGCTCCGGTCGCTCCTACCCGCTTATTATGAATTACAGGTCACTTCTGATGTTGCTGACTGAGGCAGTACGGACATTGGTTTTCTAATTCGCCTGGTCCGCAGAATTTGTTCGATGCATACAATGTACTTGGAAGAAATTCAAGCGCGAATATCTGCGGATGGTGACCCTAGTCCGTCCAGTTCGTTTATTCATGATATTTGGGTTAGCAGATTATGGTTTTTTCGTTATCTTTGTTCTCGCAAAAACTGGCAAAAGTTCTGCGAAATGCGGACTAAGAACTGAACTCGTCCAAGTCCGCATCATTCGTCTCTTTCCCAAGGAATACATTCTGTTCATATTATAACAAGATTGTGGTAATGAAATTTCAGCTAGCAAAGATATAAGTGCGATCTCTAAAGTATCAGCAAGAAACAAGCAGAAAATCTCAGAAGATATCAAAAATATCCTTTTTTATATATATTCATTCAAAAATTACATGTCCTGGCGGACTCGCGTAAAGTCCGCCCCTCCCCCTTACATTAAAGAAAACCAAAAAATTACAATATATATTCCTATTCTGTCCTCTGCTTCTTGTCCGCAGGCTTCTCAGGGCTTGACCCATCCACATCCACTATAGGCGAGTAGCCGCCTGAGTCACTGCTGCTGCTGTCGTCAGAGTGAGAAGCGGCTGAGGGTTCTGTTCGCGAGCTGCTCTCACCAGAGCTGGAGTTAGCGGACTGATCCGACTGACCTCCTTGCTGCTGGCTTGAGGCCACGTCTTCAGCAGCTTCCTCGTCAGCAGACTCCTCCTCGTCATCCTCGGCAACCGCTTTCCCCTTATCAGCTTGCTCGAACTCGGCAACTTTATCCTTTAGCTCCGGGAAAAGCTTCAGGAAAGGAATAGAGTCTACCCCAGCCTTCGCGTACCCATCGCTGATAACGCGCTCGAGCGCGACCTCGATGCTTTCCCTTACAAAAGGAAACATGGCCTTTTGAATGTCTGGGTTGGTCACCTCATATGCGATCTGCAAAAGAAATCAAAACATCAGTCCGCGAAAGATAAGCAAGATTAATGGAGATTAACTAAGCACTTACGGCCTTGTCTTCTTTATATTGATTAACTTTTACACCAAGTCGCTTATTCCTTTCTTTCAGCGAATGGCTTTCCTTCTTATGCCGCGCATTGTCCCTAAGCAGCTCGCGCGTAAGCCTGCCTAAGAAGTGGTTGGTGACGGCGGCGTTCACACTGGCCTGCGCAGCGAGAAGGGGGAGGTCATCAGGTGCCACACCTTGCAGATCGCGGAGGTTTTGCTTCCCGTACAAGGCGGACAGGGCGATGTGGGCATGGCGAGATGGGCGCGGGCTCCTCCAAGAGGGAAGAGCCGTTGATAGGCGGACATACTTTTTCTTCTCATGCCAGTGGATCATGGGGTTGCCCTTCAGATCCTTCTGCTTCTCGCCGAAGCCCGCAATGTCGAAGCTGCCATCAGAAGAATAACCCGCGGCGGGGTCTCCGTCTTCCCTCCTCTTTTTTGCGATTTCTTTTCTCCTTTCCCCTTGCGTAGGAGTCTGTCCGGCAGGCGCAACGGGCAGATTTGCGGGCACCGCCAAGGTCGCTGCAAGAGAGAAAGTTAGCTAAAATTCCCAGGTTGTTGCGGATACAAATGAAGGTCGCAAGACTTACTCTCTTGGCGGCTAATAGTATATAGCCCAGGTAGCAGCGGGATGTAATAGTCAACATCCAGCCTCGCTCCGTCAAGGAACTTGACGATGGCGGCCTCCGCATCGTTCAGCCGCACGCTCTTGAAGTCAGCATCTACGCGCAGCTGCGGACTGGTATGAAGGAACCCCAGGTCGCCTTCAAAGATAAGATACCTAGAGGTCTAGTTGTGGATCTTATTCGGCAAGCCCACAACTTTCATTCCCCTACAGTAGAAGTAGATGATGCCTTTGTACTCAGGGTCTCCCGTCGGGGTAATAGAGCGAACAGAGAAAATCTTCCTGAAAATCTTCAAGGAAAATTCAACCCTCTCAGCTCGCAGGTAAGCAATGAAACTGCAGATCGCAACCATACTGTTCGGGGCAAGCTGGCCCGAAACCACCCCATAATGCTCAAAGATCTCCGCGACCTCCCAGAGCAGGGGAAATTTGAACCCGCAGTCAAAATGATCTATTGGAATTGCAAGCTGGGTAGCGGTTGAAAAATTCAGTCGTTCGTGGTGCTCGGGGAGCCGCGCGAGTACGGGCGAGCCCGTCATATGAACTCCCAAAAAAGCCTCCAGGTCGGCTTCGGTTAGCCTACTCCTTTTATGATCAGCAGCGTGGAAGGCGGCTGTGGCTTCAGTGCGTGCGGATACCATGTTTTCAGACCGCAAGTCTTCAGCTCCCACTGCTTTCTACACAAACAGAGAATGACAACCCTATTTATATAAAAATCGTCTGACATGACAGCCGTCAATCCGCTCAGATCGGTCAGCCAGTCCGCTCAGCTCGCCTCTTCCCTGTTTTCCCTGCAATATCAGATATTTCTCAAGGCTTTGCGGATTCAAAGCCAGTCCGCTCAGCTCGCCTCTTCCCTGTTTTCCCTGCAATATCAGATATTTCTCAAGGCTTTGCGGATTCAAAGCCAGTCCGCTCAGCTCGCCTCTTCCCTGTTTTCCCTGTAATATCAGATATTTCTCAAGGCTTTGCGGATTCAAAGCCAGTCCGCTCAGCTCGCCTCTTCCCTGTTTTCCCTGCAATATCAGATATTTCTCAAGGCTTTGCGGATTCAAAGCCAGTCCGCTCAGCTCGCCTCTTCCCTGTTTTCCCTGCAATATCAGATATTTCTCAAGGCTTTGCGGATTCAAAGCCAGTCCGCTCAGCTCGCCTCTTCCCTGTTTTCCCTGCAATATCAGATATTTCTCAAGGCTTTGCGGATTCAAAGCCAGTCCGCTCAGCTCGCCTCTTCCCTGTTTTCCCTACAATATCAGATATTTTTCAAGGCTTTGCGGATTCAAAGCCAGTCCGCTCAGCTCGCCTCTTCCCTGTTCTCCCTGCAAATAATTGCGAATTCACAGGAAGCCCACAGGGATCGCAATTTTCTAGTAAACGAGATAAGCAAGCATAAAACGCCTGTTCGCATAACTTACATTCCATAACGGGATTATCCGAAAAAATAATAGTATGCAACAAGCAAAGTAGCATCACAGCACAGATATAATCATACAACAAAGAGTTTCAGCAACAATATTATACAACAACTTAAAAAATAATAGAAAATAAATGTTTTGGCCTTAGCGCCTTCCGCGGTCTCTCAGAGCAGGTCGCACCTCCTCCTCCATTCCAACATGAGCGGCCAGGTCACTCCCTCGCAAGATCTCGCAGTAGAGCTGGGAAACCAGATGGTGCATATTATTG
This sequence comes from Platanthera zijinensis, assembly GCA_039513925.1. Classification (NCBI taxonomy): domain Eukaryota; kingdom Viridiplantae; phylum Streptophyta; class Magnoliopsida; order Asparagales; family Orchidaceae; genus Platanthera; species Platanthera zijinensis. The sequence continues at coordinate 121,951,933 of CM077096.1, forward strand.
AAGGTGCGGTGCATATGAGCCATGTCTCTGACTACCCGCGGAAATGGAATCAATTGAACTGCCGGGGTTGGATCTGCGACCACCGCGGGCTGCCCACTTGCCGCAGGGGCTGATCCCTCCCCCACAGCAGGCTGAGACGTTTGCGGTCTCATCCCAGCGGCTTCGCTTACTTGCTTTTTTCCTTCTCTCGCCAAAGCCAGATATTTATTCCTATAATGGCGGACATCTCCGCTCAGTCGATTTTTCTCCTTGTTCCCTCCTTCGAGTGCGGATGAAAGGCCGGCGACCTCGCTTTCTAGGATCTTTTCCCGCGCTTTGCTTTTCTTTAGTTCAGTTCTAAACTCGCATAACTCTTCCTCATACTTTTTCGCTAACAGTGCGCTGTCTTCTTTAGCAGGCAGCTCCTCCTGTGTGAGCTCATCAGTAGTCCGCTCCGCAGCCTCCGACACGTTTGGTGGCGTGGGCATGATCTCGCCGACCTCGACAGAATCAGGCGTGGACTTTTGAACTACAACAAAGAAAGTGAAATCGCCTCAGTATCCAGGCCGCAATAGCTCTAGAGAAAAAAAAAGAGAAAAGGGAAAAGGTTTTTATCCACTTTTGGTTATCTTCGCGGCGATCTGACGACTATCAAGGATAGGTCGCCTCACGCGCTCCGGATCAAAAGCCTCTAGGCGACGCCTCCATTCACGGCGGACTAGTGCTCTTGTCTCGGTCAGCGATCTGCTCGAGGCAACTATGTCATCAGTTTCTGTAAGGACCTTGACTGGCCGCGACTTTCGTGGAGGGGATTTGTACAACCAAGAGCTCTGAAACCGCTTGGTCGCCGGCTGCAACTTACCAGATCGCATCAGCTCGGCAGCAATCTGAAGATCCTCAGTCCGCTTATCCACCACGAGCTTCTCCGAGGCCGCTTCAACCTTCGCCTTCATTATTGCGAGTTGCTCCTCGGTTTTCTTCCTCTCTTCAGCTGGAAAAAAAGAAGAAGGGTCGTCAAGATTTTCTCCTCCAGTTGCGGTATCAGGCTGCAGCACCTCCAGTAGAGAGCGATTTATACTCGCAAACTGATCATTATCTATAGAGTCGAGTATCTCAGTGGTTGATAAGCTGAGCGTGGAAGGGGGATCACCTTCTGCGAGCAGAGGATCGGGGGTGACGAGATCGTCTTGGACTTCCTTTTCTCGCGGCCTATGCTGCAAGCTCGCAGCTCCAGTCCGCTTGGAGATATTTTTCTCTTTTCTAACTTTCAACTTCTTCTCTACCCGCTCGGCGGCATTACCATCTCTTTTCCTCTTTTTCTTCTTCTCAGGAGTCTTCTCTAAATCGATGACAACCGGCTTTGGTTCGGGAACTGAGTTTGGAGCGACAACTTGCTTTTCGATGGAACTGTTGGTCGCGTTTTCAGCGGACTCCTTATCTCGCTCCTCGGCAACCTCCTCTCCCCTTTCCACTATCGTCTCACCAGCAGGAAGCTTCTCCTCGATCCTTGGCTGCTGGACTTTCGGCGATGAAACTTCCTTTTCCGTTTCTATCCGTAACATGATGGTCCCAGAAGGAGAGCGATGCACCTCCATGCTGGAGGAGTTCGCAGGGTTTTGGTCAGAAACGGAGGGCGGATTCGGTTTCTCCCGTAGAGGACTTAAAGGAGCATTCGCAGTCTTTACAGTATCGTGGACTGGATCTTGCTTCACCTGGTCTGAACTCTCCCCCTGGTGGCGGGCATGTGCATCTTTTCGATGGCTCGATTTCTTAGGCCGAGAACTCGCTTTCGGCTTCTCAATCGGAGCAGCCATGCTGCCAAAGAAGGACCCTAGCCTCGCCATGCTGGACTGGAAAGTCGAGACCGCAAGTGGTGAGTAACGACCCATCGTGCAGACAATTCTGACAGAAGACAGCGCTTCCGGCAGTATTTATAACACAAATAGCATTAATGATAGTTGCGGACTCAGCGGTTAAGGAAACATTTTCGGAATTTTCCAAAACTCAAAAATGTGCGGGGATTATGTTAACCCCAGAATCCGCAACATTTCCAGCTAGGCATCTTGCCGTTCCCTCGCTGAACTTAAGTACTCAGTTCGCCCAGCTCGCCAGTGGACATGGTCCGTCACCTAGGCGGACTCCAGAAATCCGTCCGCTCAGGTCGCCCTCAGTTCCCAGCTCTGCTAGATCGGCGAGTCAGGCTCAGACCGGCAAGCTCTGAGTCAGGCCGCCCAGGTCGCTCAGGTCGCGGCTAGTCTAAAAGTCACGCGCTCAGTACGACCAAGGGAGGTCTCCAGCTCGCTGGCCCAGTCCGCCTGTCCCGCGCGGACTGCTTGTTCCTTCTCTTTTTTGATTCCCGTCACCGCTGCCCGGCTCTTTTGTACCCCGGGCAGCCGGTTATTTTAGCCCTGCCCGCTTGGGCAGGCCCCCAGCCTATAAATAGGGGGAAGTGGTGCACTCAAAGTACGCTGACTCGAGCCCAGGAGCCCACTTGTTAAAGGCTGCGGACTCGAATCTCTGACTTTGCGGTCTCCAGCTTGCTTTCTGCTTGGCTTTGCTTTTCCCTTCTTGTAACCCCTTCTTTGTAATCAAAAGTAAGCCCGTCGCAGGAGAGGCATTCAGGCCGCGACGGGCGAAGTCCGGTGTTGCCGTGATCCTACTTTTCTGTTCCTTTTCTAGTCCGCCAAGTAGACTGCTGCTCGCAGTTTGTTTTTCCTTTTTCTTCCCCAAGTGCTCGAACAGTTAGCTGGTGGTGCCCGAGTCCGTCGCTTTTCGAGCATCAACATCCGGCAAGAAGGATAGCCGGATCTTCAAAGGTGTTGTCTACTTCGGTTACACCGGGATGAGGACGGTGAACTTGACGAATAAGTTCCCGAACTGGTCTGCCCGATTCCTCATGTTCGAGGGGAATCTGGGCCTTCTGCCTGTTCGCCCGCAAGTCCGGCCGGCAAGACTGTTCGAGCGGTTTAAGGTCGAAGGCATCGAGAAAGAAATCGCTGACTTCTTCGCTGGCTCGCGGCTTGACATCCTGCACTACATCACGTTGTTTCCAGTCGTGGCAGATTTGCCTGTAGAAGAAGGTATACTTTCAGCGATTAGTTACTTTGCTTCGTCTTACCGTGCGGCTAAATATTTTGTCCCTCGGCAGCTGTTCTGAAAGTTCCGGCGAACAAACCGGTTACACCAGAAGAGCCCGTTCTGACATAGAGCGAGGCTAGGAAGAAGAGGGAGGACGATCGCCGCGAAGAGCAAGATGTCGCTGCCGATTACGATTCTGAGCCCTTCACTCACAAGGGAATCGGGGAGAACTTAAAAGATCGCCGCGGGAAGGCGGTTATGAAATGGCATCCGCCCGAGAAGAATGTTCAAGTTTCAACCGCTCTTCCCTTGTGGAAGAACGAGAAAATATCCAAACACGCCCGAGCGGTTAGGTGGGCCATGTATGGCAGGGAGAACCTGACCGATTTGCGGGCAATTCCAACGAAGAAACTCCCGGATTTAGCCGCTCAAATCCGCGCGAGAAGCTTCGTGACGGACCACTTCGTCGCCGAAGCCCTTGCCGAAGTGGTCGGCCTCGCCGAGCGGTTAGAGGATGAGATAGAACAGCTTGAGGAAGAGAACGAGAAACTGAAGAATATTAATGCAGTAAGTTCTTACCTCGCGGCTTTACCGGTTACCCTAACATTAGCCGTAAATCTTTCTTTATCTCCTTTTGCAGAAAGTTTATGACCCGGAGAATCCGGCATTAGTGAATGAGATTACTGTGCACCTGCGGGAAAGCGGGGAGGATATGCTGGACATTCTGCGGGTGCGGGGAGCGTTCAAGCCAGACCATGAGAAGACAACTTTTGACCAGCTATTTCCCGGCTTCCAGGAGATTGAAGCTGGACGAGGAGGGACAGCGAAAGAACCCGATGACGAAGTCCTTGCAAAGAATAAGCCCGCAGACGAACAGGATGACGTACTCGCGGATGCTGATGCTGGCATCTAGTGGTTCGAGCGAGGAGGAATCCTAGGCGTCGGGATCAGCTGAGGCGAATAGTTCTTCAAGTTCTTCTAGCAAGACGGACTATGAACCAGAGCAGAAAAAGACAAAAAGTTTATATGTAATGATTGAATCTTTTGATCCGGCGGTATAATTTATGTAAGCCGCTCGGATACAGATATTGTAATTTTTGAGAATGTAAATGATATCATCTGTTCGACTTTACTGGACATGCTGTATTCGCTCGATCTTATATTTCTATCCGCAAGATTATAACACGCTGATTTGTCCATATAGTACGATGAATGATCCGCAGGCGAATAAAATGAGCACATTAGAATAGGATAAATGCGGATAGATAAGCCCAATGAGATTATCCGTTGATAAATGCATAATACTGGTTTACTTTCCCGAGCGACTAGGAAATCCTTGAGTTCGAAGTCAACTGTAATATGAAGTGATGACCACACATAATCCATTCGCACGATTTGTAATGACATAATCTATTCGCCCGATTAATAATGATCCATCAAGCATAATAATCTTGCAACTCCTAGCGATAATGTCAACAGGCTTAATATATTCGCGCGATGAGTCCTCTCCCAATAAACACGAAAGAATGCCCAGTACGATTTACCCGTGCGATTAATTACGATATCTGCTATATGAATAGATGATTACCAAATACAGAATATTCGCACGATTAAATCTGATATCCTCTGTATGAATAGATGATTACCAAATACAGAATACTCGTGCGATTAATGCTGATATCCTCTATCTCAATCGATACGAACGAATAATTCGGCCCACCACTACTCTAACCGCGCGGTTAGTCGGCGAGAATAATAGCACATTCAGCAAAGGTGTTATCAACTGTTTGCTTTAACAAGATCAATACAAAAATTCTGCTGAATACCAATTCCAATCTGCTCTTTGAAGGAGTTTGATTATAAATCTTGGACACTAGGAAAGTTGGCTACAGACTTAGGCGACCAAGTGGGCAAGAGCATGTAACAGTGCTTTTCTCACAGGTTCGCAAAAGCTGTAACTCTCATCACTTAATAAGAAGATATCTTGATCATCTGATGAATCAACTCTTGCGAGCTGAAGTGAATACCAGAATTCTGCCACCTGAGAGATGAGCTATAGACTTAAATGACCATGCGGGCAGGTGCATGTAGCAGTGCTTTCCTCATAGGGTCGCAAAAGCTGTAAACCCAATCCACACTCCACACAAGGGGAAAGGACTTACTGCCTCTTGCCTGGAGAACGACCTAAGTTGATCTTTCAGGCAGGTGCATATAACATTTCTTTCCTCTGAGATCAACCCAGCTGTGGGTCTCCTGCAAGCACTACTTGAGGGTTCTAAAGAGTATTCGAGGGTCACATGCTAAGATGATTCGCGGGCAGGTGCGTGTTGCAAAGCTTTCCTCGCACACTCATCAGAGTTGTGACAATATCCCTTAAATGGCGTGGTAGAGATGACCGCCACTCTGTCCCTCCATAATGCAGAAGTGGGGTTAGGTACTAGCTGGGATCCGAAGTCCAGTATCCTGTCGCAGTAGAACCGGCAATCTCCCACTACACGGTGCGAAATCTCCCTGCAACGCGTGGTCTTCATGGTGTTACTCTAATGTCAATGGTTCTAAAAGTGGTTTCTGCTGAACTCGGCGATGTCTCTTAGAATAAGTTTATTCTTATTTCTTAAGCTGTAAGGAAAAGAAAACACGAGGAAAAGTGTTAGTGAGGGGCTTTGAAACATAAGAACAAATTATAGAAAACATATTCAACAAAGAAGTTCTTAGGAGATGACTTGGTAATACAAATAACTTGACTTATTTGCCCTTTGAAGTCGACTGATCAGAATGGTCATCTTCCGAGAATATGTCGCGCATCTTACGCTGCCTCAGCAACCTTTGCATCAATTGCTTAAGAGCTCGACAATCTTCTGTCAAGTGACCCTTCTCCTTGTGATACTCACAGAACTGGTCGGGGTTGTTGGTCTTCTGGTCTGCAAACTGAAAAGACTCCCTACCGTTCGGTTTGTTCTTTATAACATAGTGAGAACTACCCATTCCATCCTTAGAGTACTGGTTAGCAAGATTAACTATCTCCTGGTATATTTTTTGGCTCCTGATTGTGGCTTCAAATTTGAATGGTCCTTGTTTTAATCCTTCGATCAAAGCGATTTTATATAAATCCGATCCGACCTCTTCAACTTCTGTAACCTCCTTCTGAAAATGGGCAACAAAATGGGAGAGTGTCTCATGACCACACTGTTTGACCCGGAACAAAGTTGACGCGTGTGCTTTCTTTTTTGTAAGAATATGAGCTTTTTGCATTATCTTCGCACGATTGGCCAGGTAGGGGGAAAACTGGGGACTGGGTTTGTAAGAACACATCCTTTCTTGCTGAACAATTGGAAACCGCACGGGGGCAGCGGTTAGCACTGGCGGGCAGGATGCCGGGAGGTGTTGAGGGAAGGAGAGCGGACAGGTAGATGGTCCTCCGGGCGGACAAGCAGCTTGCTTAACGGGCGGATTGTCCACTGCTGACGACGAGTTGTCCGAAGTTATCGTCGCCGCCGCGGGCTGGAGTCTAGCCGACAGATAATAGCGGCTAAGACGCGGTTTGTCACTTCGGTCTGTTGAACGATTTCCTGCCTAATTTGATCAGTTTCTCGAGCTAACTTGGTGATGACTTCCCAGAGAGTATCTTCATCGGGACGAGGGTTGTTCTGTGCGGTCTGACGGTCTGACATTATCTAGCCGCGGATTTCACCGGCCAACCGAGATCTGAAGGCCGCGTATTTACTGTTGATTCACGAAATGTGACAAGGACTCGGGCACCACCAGCTAATGGTTTGAGCACTGGGGAATGAGTAAGAAAAAGACTGTCGGCGAGTCGGTTACTAGCAACCAGGACAAGAATCATAACTAGCCGCCCGAGGCGGCGACGCCAGACTTCACCCGCCGCAGCCTGAATGCCTCTCTTGCGGCGGGCTCTTCTTTTATGTATGGAAATCGGTTACAATGGTTAGACTCTCGAGACCACGCGGAAAGAATACCCATTGGAGAATGATTTTGAATCCGCTGCCACAGGCGGCAAGCTTGGGGATTCGAACTCTGTCCCTAAAAAGGTACTATTCACGTCTATTTATAGGCTTAGGGGCCTGCCCAATGGGCAGGGCTAGAAACACTAGCTGCTCGAGCACAGCAGAAACGGGCAGCAATGACCAGATACAGGGGGCAAAAAGAGAGAGGGGCCATCCAACCGTGCGGATTGGCGGGTAGACAGATCCTAAACACCTGCTCTTGGATGCCTGTTAAGCCTGGGAGACTCCGCGGGGAGATGGTCAGACGACTAGATGCGGCCTCACCGCTGGCACTTGGAGAGCGGTCAAAACCGGTGTTAACAATTTTGGCTTCTCTTTTGAAGAGATTAGCAGGTGTTTGCTAATTCTCTTCAGGTACTCGAGATATATTTTAAATTTACCTTTTTTTACTACTCTTTTGTTTAAATTATCAGTTGTTTGCGAGTTCACTTCAGGTACTCGCATTATATTTTTAATTTATCTACTTTTGAATTCTTTTTTATAGTGATTCACGAGTTAACTTCAGGTACTTATGTTATATTTTAAATTTACCTGCTTTTGACTTCTCTTTTACAAAGATTTGTAAGTGTTTGCGAGTTCACTTCAGGTACTCGCATTATATTTAAATTTACCTACTTTTGACTCCTCTTTTGGAGAGATTAGAAGCTTTTCTTGAGTTCACTTCAGGTACTCGCGTTATATTTTAAAACCACCTTCTTTTGTCTTCTCTTTTTCAGTGATTAGCAAGTGTTCGCTAATTCACTTCACGTATTCGCGTAATATTTTAAATTTATGTGCTTTTGACTTCTCCTTTGCATAGATTAGCAGGCGTTCGGGAGTTCACTTCAGGTCCCGCGTTATATTTTATATTTACCTGCTTTTGACCTCTATTTTGTTGAGATTAGCTGGTGTTCGCAAATTCACTTCACGTACTCGGGTTATTTTTAAAATTTATCTGCTTTTGACTTCTCTTTTGTAGAAATTAAAAGTTATTTGTGAGTTCACTTCAGGTACTCGCATTATATTTTAAATATATCTTCTTTTGACTTCTCTTTTATAGAGATTAGCAGATGTTCACGAGTAAACTTCAGGTACTCATGTTAACTTTTAAATTTACCTGCTTTTGACTTCTCTTTTGCAGAGATTAGCAGGTGTTCGCGAGTTCACTTCAGGTACTCGCATTATATTTAATTTTACCTGCTTTTGACTTCTCTTTTGGAGAGATTAGAAGCTTTTCTCAAGTTCATTTCAGGTACTCGCGTTATATTTTAAAATTACATTCTTTTGGCTTCTCTTTTTCAGAGATTAGCAGGTGTTCACGAATTCACTTCAGGTACTCGTGTAACATTTTAAATTTACCTGCTTTTGATTTCTCTTTTACAGAGATTAGCTGGTGTTCGGGAGTTCACTTCATGTCCACGCATTATATTTTAAATTTACCTGCTTTTGACTTCTCCTTTGCAGTTATTAGCAGGTGTTCGCGAGTTCACTTCAGGTACTCGCGTTATATTTTAAATTTATCTTCTTTTGACTTCTCTTTTATATAGATTATGTTGTGTTCGCGAGTTAACATCTGGTACTCGTGTAATATTTTAAATTTACCTGCTTTTGACTTCTCTTTTGCAGAGATTAGCAGATGTTCAGGAGTTCACTTCAGGTACTCGCGTTATATTTTAAATTTACCTACTTTTGGATTCTCTTTTGGAGATATTTGAAGGTGTTCGCGAGTTCACTTCAGATACTCGCGTTATATTTTAAATTTACCTGCTTTTTACTTCTTCTTTGCCCAGATTAGTTGTAGTTCATGAGTTCACTTCCGGTACTCCCATTATATTTTAAATTTACTAGTTTCTTACTTCTCTATTGCATAGATTTTAAGGTGTTCGCGTGTTCACTTCAGGTACTCGCATAATAATTTAAATTTTCCTTCTTTTGACTTCTCCTTTTTGCATATTAGCAGGTGTTCACGCGTTAACTTCTGGTACTCGTGTTATATTTTAAATTTACATGCTTTTGACTTCTCTTTTGTTGAGATTCGCAGGTGTTCACTGTTGATGCATGAAATGCGAAAGGGAATCGAGCACCACCAGTTAACGGTTCGAGCACTAGGGAAGGAATGTGGACAAGACTGTCGGCCAGTCGGTTACTAGCGAATAGGAATGATGGATAAGACCGGATAGAGAAAAGAGAAAAAGGGCCGCTATCAGCGGCGACACCCAGAGTTCGCCCGCCGCGGCTTAAATTCCTCTCTTGCGGCAGACTTTCCTTTTTTCTATAAAAAGTCAGTTACAACGGTTAGAAAAGAAGAGCCCGAACGAATAGGTATCCGCTAAAGGAGAAATTCTAATCCGCTGCCACAAGCGGCAAGATTTGGGATCCGAATCCCCTCCCCTAGGAGTTACTGTTCATGCCTATTTATAGGCTCGGGGATCTACCCAAACGGGAAAGGCTAAAAATACCGGCTGCCCGAGGTACAGGAGAAGCGGACAACAGTTACCAGATGTAGGAAGAAAATAAAAAGAGGACCTCCTAGCCACGTGGCTAGGCAGTCAGACCTTCTGCTTATCGGCTCTCCCTGGGTGGCTGCTACGTTGGGGAGGACCTGCGAGAAGGCGGGCCGCCGGCATGAATAGACCTTGCCGCTAGGAGGCGGATAGCCGGCTTGAAAAAGTCTTGCCGCCAGGTCTTCAGGAAAAATTGTGGGAGCGGTCAAAATAGTGTTAACATAATCCCCGCACATTTTTAAATTCCGAAGAATTTCGAAAATGTGTTAACCGCTTGACCGCGAACGCAGTAAATGCTCTGGAGGCTATAAGTATAGCTGAAGAAGAAGCTGTTTTCACCAAACTACCTCGAGACGGGTCGCTTTTCCCCTCTAGCGGTTAGAATTCTGTTTTTTGAGATGTCCGGGCGGAAAAACATTCTGGTTAGGATCAATAGAAAAAATCTTGCCGCAACCAAGCCTTTGCGGGAAGGAACATCTAGCCGTGAAGCCGGCGAGGAATCGCCAAAGATGAAGACATCTACCACGGTTTCGCTTAAAACGCGGCAGTTAAAAGAGGGGCAACTTGAGAAAGTGGAGGCCAAATCCTACGAAATGGTACAATCAACGAATACTGATGCCGATAAAGTAACTGCGCGGATCCCTGAGAGGTCTACCGAGTAGAATGCTGAGAAAAACAAGGAGCTGCCTATCGAGAAGACTGTTGAGAAGCTGGCCGAGGAGGTAGTGAAGAAAGTTGCCGGAAAGAATGCTGAGCTATTCGCCCGAGATGCCCGGGAGAAAATAGTCGAAGAGACAATCGCGACTTCACCTGATGTCGATATTACCTCCACACCGCCCAGCGAGACTATAGGTAAGACGGATTCGGCCCGTACACCCGCGCGGGAAGCTGGTGAATTTGCTGACGTCGTAAGCAGAGCTAAGACTACGGCCAAGACTGCTGCCGACAAACTAAAGCAGAACCTGGAGATCGTTTTGGCTATTCCGACAAAGAAAAGGAAACACGGGTCCACCCTATCCACTGAGGAGAGGATAGAGGAAACAATCCGACAATTGAAGCGAGAAAACAAGAAGCCCTCGGCGGTCATGGTGGCGACTAACCGAGCCGAGGTAACCGAGCAGACCGATGAGGTAACCGCGCTGAAACAGCTTGAATGCTTCCTTGAAGCTGAGGATGGCTCCGCGGTAAACTCTACTTTTGTTGCTAACTGCGACTTCTTGCAGGAGATGGAGGATATTGTCAGCCAACATTCCGGCGGCAACTCCGACTTGATCATCTTGTCGGAAATTCCCGGAACAGGAAACCTGAACCCATCTGAGGGAGATAAGAGGAAGCTGCGAGAAAAGATCCTTGCCGAGAAGAAGCTATTAACCGCCGGAGAAAATTTCAGCGATCTTCCGATTCTTTCCGCCGAAGAGCAGGCTGAAGTTGACCGCCGAAAAGCAGCAGAGCTTCTGCAGATAGGTATGATAAAACCTGCCCCCAAAGTGATTAAAATTCCACCACCTTACCAGGAACCATTGCGGGTTAAGAGATCTATCCGCATAATAACTTAGACCGACGACATTCTCTTGTCGTGCGAGGAGCTCGAGAAGAACAGGCGGATCGAGCGACTTCTGAGGAACCAATACCTGAAGAAGGTTGACCCCGAGAGGTTGAAAAGACCTATCTTACCTGGCCGCCTTGTCGCTACAGTGCCTAGAGAAGATTGCTGCTCGGGTGCCGATTCTATCAGTATTACCGCTTGTCGATCTTACCACCGGGGTGGAACTAATCTGTTCACTAGTCGCTTATGCTACAGATGTTGGCGGGTTGAACACTCTAGCCGTCCCGGATGAGGTCGTGCAGCGACCATGGGAAGATGAAGGACAGCGCGCCTTTGTCGCACTATTCGCAAATTTTTAACAGCTAAGGGCGGTGTTGAAGGTAGAAGAAAATGCCAGGAAGGCCTTGGAAGAACGGGTAGAATTGCTGTCCGCGGATTTGGTGGCTTGTCGTGGCAGAGAAAACGTTCTATCCGCCACTTTGGAGGACTGCCGTGATGGGGAGAAGGCTGCCCGAGATAAAGTTGCGGCTCAAGCAAGGCAGCTTTAGCGGGCTGAAGAAGATATTGCCTCCTACAAGAAGAAATATGACGAGATAATGGAAAGGGAACAAAGCCGATGACCAACCGTGCAGGCCGATGTATCCGAGCGATCTGTCGAGCAGGTTTCTCTTAACGAGCCTACTGTCCCGATTAGCCGCCTAGCGATAGATACCGTGCGAATACACCGGTCTCAAAGCGTCCTAACCCACCACCTTGTTGCTGCGCTAACAACAGTGCTTCAGGTCAGCGACCAGGTGGCTCATCTTGGTAGGGGCACGGCTGACCGCGGAGAGGAGAGGCGAGAAGAGAGAGATCGCCGTTTGTAATAATGAACTAGTTGGAACGGACTGACCTGGTATCCGGTCGGAAACAATAGATTATTATTTAATATGCATTCGGCTTGATTTGTAATGTCCGCGCGATCTATGATGTTTTATCTTGCCTGCGATGTATTACCGCTGCGACTACGATAGTTGTATAATTTTGTTCGCAGGAATTTGTGCAGGTGAAGAATGCTGGCAGGCGGTTTGTTTTTTTTGGCCGAGTGACTAGAGACTTATGAACTGCTTTGTAGACAGGTTGACCAGGCGACTTTGCTTTTTCTAGCCAAATGACTAGATTCTTGTTTGTTAGAAATTGCTCCACGAAACGGTTCTGTAGGTGGTGATAAGTGCGGCTTGCATGACTAACCGCGCGATTAGTTGCTTGTCACTGGTTCTATAAATACAAGCAGGGTCTGTATTCTACGGAAGATAACCAAGGCATTTTTTTCTGCGGCAAGAAAGAATGGTACCCGCGCGAGCTTCCGCTGCGACTGCTTTCCTGGATGCCGACCACAAGCATTCTGAAATCACCCAGGCAGAGATTAACCGTTTTGTCGCGTCGCATCCAACTGGTCCTGAGGTAATCGCGTGATTACCAAGGGAGGACGAGCGGTTAAACTTATCTATCCGAAACTTGGTGGCCATCCCAATTGACCACTTCGACTCCGGTTTTTCCTTGTCGCCACTGATAGAGTTCACTGAAGTACTTGACTTCTATGGCATCGTCCCCGGCCAACTGTCGCCGAACACCGTTGCATCGATAATGAGCTTCATTATCTACCTGCGGACAGAGTGGGTGAGGTTCTCCATGGACCTTTTCCTCCATTGCTTTGTGGTCCGCTCAATCACATCCGGGAAGAAGGACAGCCGAATTTTCAAGGGCGTCGTCTACTTCGGCTGAACCAGAATGAAGGCGGTTAATTTGATGAATAAATTTCAGAACTGGTCGACCAGATTCCTCATGTTTGAGGGGCATCTGGGTCTTCTACCGGTCCGCCCGCAAGCCCGGGCGGTAACTATATTCGAGCAACTAGAAGCCGGAGGCATCGAGAAGGACATTGCCGCCTTCTTAACCGCTCGCGGCTGGACATCCTCCATTACCTCCCCCTGCTCCCTATGGTAGCAGACTTTCCTGCAGAAGAGGGTGAGCTTAAAACCGGTTTGACATATTCTATTTGCCTTAGCGAGCGAGTAACATCCGTTTCCTTCGTAGCGATCTTGACCGTCTCGGCGAACAGGCCGGAAACTCCTGACGGGCCAGTCCTTACTCAGAGCGAAGCCCGGGAGAAAAGGGAGGATGACCGCCGCGATAAGAATGATGTCTCCGCGGGGTATGACTCCACTGAATCCTTCACACCTCGCGGAGCTAGCGAGAAACTCAAAGACCGACGCGGCAAGACAATAATGAAGTGGCACCGCCACGACAAACATGTCCAGGTATCCACCGCCCTTCCTTCATGGAAGAGCAAGAAGACTGGCAAGCATGCCCGAGCGGTTAGCTGGGCAATGTATGGCAAGCAAAACCTTGCCGAGTTGCGGGCAATCCCAACGGAGAAGCTTCCTCACCTAGCTGCTAAGCTTCGTGCAAGAAGCTTTGTCACGGATCACTTCTTGAGTGAGGCTCTTGCCGAGGTGCTCCGCTTAACCGAGCGGTTAGAAGAGGAGATCAAGAAGCTCAAGGAAGAGAATAAAAAATTGAAGGAGGCTAATGCGGTAAGCATTTATCTCGCAGCTTTCCGGGTAGTTTAATGTTAGCCGTAAACTTATCTTTTTTTGTCTGCAGAAAGCATATGATCCGGAGAACCCGGCCTTCGTGAATGAAATCGTCGGCCACCTGCGGGAAAGTGGGGAGGACTTGCTCGACATCCTGCAGGAGCGGAAATCCCTCACGACGAAACATGAAAATATCTCTTTTGACGACCTCTTTCCCGGGTTCCAGAAGGCCGAAGCCGCGCGGGATGCAGCGGTGAGAGAAGTTCACGAAATTATTTAAGAGGATGAGGCGGCTGGCGACCAACTCGGTCTATCCGATGAGTCCAGTGCGGACAGAAGTTCGGGCCGAACCGGTAGCTCGAGCGAAGACGGATCCTCGGGTTAAAATTCTACTGAAGCCGGTTATTCTTCCAGCTCCTCCTGTTCGAGCGATTTGGAGCCGTCCAAGAAGAAGAAAAAGGCAGCTGTATAGTTCTTTTCGCTCTCCTACTTGTCTGTGCGATAATCTTGTTTTCAGAACATAAAATGTTAGCGAGAAAAAACTTTAACCAATCTACCCGCTGACAATTGCAAATACACAAGTATTGAAGTTCTGAAAATTCGTGTAGTATCAGTCATATTGTCCGGAAAGATGATATGTGGTCAGTATTTTCTATTAGCACGCCTAGATTATACTCTGCATACGATTTTATAATTTAATGCGAATAAGGACATTTTAGCCAATTCGTCCGTTCCGAATAAGATAAGACTCTTTACGGCGAATAATCGGTAACGCTTGTTGGACGGTTAAGTGCATTTCCAGATCCAACAAAGGAAAACCAGTTGGTCGAAATGATAACCGGGCGATAAGAATAATATCCGCAACTTCGAATAAAAGACCAACTTAAGAAAACCAGTTGGTCGAAATGATAACCGGGCGGTAAGAATAATATCCGCAACTTTGAATATAAGACCAACTTAAGAAAACCAGTTGGTCGAAATGATAACCGGGCGGTAAGAATAATATCAGCAACTTCGAATATAAGACCAACTTAAGAAAACCAGTCGGTCGAAATGATAATCGGGCGGTAAGAATAATATCCGCAACTTCGAATATAAGACCAACTTAAGAAAACCAGTCGGTCGAAATGATAACCGGGCGGTAAGAATAATATCTGCAACTTCGAATATAAGACCAACTTAAGAAAACCAGTTGGTCGAAATGATAACCGGGCGGTAAGAATAATATCCGCAACTTCGAATATAAGACCAACTTAAGAAAACCAGTTGGTCGAAATGATAACCGGGCGGCAAGAATAATATCCGCAACTTCGAATATAAGACCAACTTAAGAAAACCAATTGGTCGAAATGATAACCGGGCGGTAAGAATAATATCCGCAACTTCGAATATAAGACCAACTTAAGAAAACAAGTTGGTCGAAATGATAACCGGGAGGTAAGAATAATATCCGCAACTTTGAATATAAGACCAACTTAAGAAAACTAGTTGGTCGAAATGATAACCGGGCGGTAAGAATAATATCCGCAACTTCGAATATAAGACCAACTTAAGAAAACCAGTTGGTCGAAATGATAACCGGGTGGTAAGAATAATATCCGCAACTTCGAATATAAGACCAACTTAAGAAAACCAGTTTGTCGAAATGATAATCGGGCGGTAAGAATAATATCCGCAACTTCGAATATAAGACAAACTTAAGAAAACCAGTTGGTCGAAATGATAACCGGGCGGTAAGAATAATTTCCGCAACTTCGAATATAAGACCAACTTAAGAAAACCAGTTGGTCGAAATGATAACCGGGCGGTAAGAATAATATCCGCAACTTCGAATATAAGACAAACTTAAGAAAACAAGTTGGTCGAAATGATAACCGGGCGGTAAGAATAATATCTGCAACTTTGAATATAAGACAAACCTAAGAAAACCAGTTGGTCGAAATGATAATCGGGTGGTAAGAATAATATCCGCAACTTCGAATATAAGACCAACTTAAGAAAACTAGATGGTCGAAATGATAACCGGGCGGTAAGAATAATATCCGCAACTTCGAATATAAGACCAACTTAAGAAAACCAGTTGGTCGAAATCATAACCGGGCGGTAAGAATAATATCAAAATCTAACCGCTGGTCGGATAGGTTCATTCAGCCTTGTAATATCAGATAACCCGAGCCGAGATTGTCTTCAACCAGGATATTCTAACCGCACGGTCTGATCTCTGACTGCCAGCTAGACTTCTGACCGAAGAAAAAGAATACACAGCTCTCTTGCCTGGGACACAGCCAGATTTGAACGGCCTGAGGGGCTTACGTATCATGCTTCCCACATAGGGTCAAAAGGGCCGAGGGCTCCCTGCAGGCACCGCTTGAGAGTATCAAAGAGTATTCGAGGGTTGCACGCAAAGGGGATCTGCGGGACATATGTGTGAGGCTTTCCGCACAGACCCATCTTAGTTGCAACGATATCCCTCCAAAGCATGGTAGCGCTACCAACCACCCTGTCCCTCCAAAACGCAGAAGTGGAGGTAGATACCAACTGGGATCCGCAATCTAGTACTCCATCCGCATTAGAGTCGGTAAGCTCCCACTGCACGGTGCGAAATCTCCCCGCAACACGTGGTCCTCGTGGTGTTATGCTGAAGGCACGACTCTAAAGGGGTATGTAGCTAGACTCGGCGATATCTCCCGATTCAGGGATCTTTTAATTCTTGGTTGCGAACTCATAAGAATGATGACTTGCCAAGTGAAAGTACTGATATAGAATCTCTGAAACAAAATATAGAAATGAGTTATAATCCTTCTTAAGAAAGTTTCATAAGAGGAAATAAAAGACAGAAAAAACATATCGGGTTAAGGAATTGATTGCTAAAATTGCTTTTGTTGCTGATGTTGACGCGTCTGCCAGCCTATGAATGACACGCCCTTCTAGATCATGCTACGGGATTCTTCCGGTTTCTGCATTTTCTCAACCAATTGATGGAGAGCTCTACAATCTTCTGTTAAATGACCTATTTCCTTGTGATATTCGCAATACTGATCCTTGGATCTGGTTTGCCCGCCTGCTGCCCGAGCAGGCTTCTTGCGACTTGGCTTGCCCTCCCGTTGTTTGATCTGGAATAAATCTAACAAACTTCTTTGTCCTTTTTCTGAAACGTAGGGCTTGAAGGATTCATTTTTGACAACTCAGGCCTTCTTCATGATTGGAAACTTTGAAGTGACTGTGTCCTGCGGTGAAAACTGAGTTGTCGGATAGGCCGTCGGGTAGGCCGAATAGGTTGTCGGGTTTTCGGGCGGACAGGCCGAGTATGAAGTCGAATAGTCCAGCGAATATCCCGGATAGGTAGGCGAGTAGGCCGACGGATCGTCCTGCTTACTGTCCACTAGAGCCAGGTTGACTGATGTAACTAGAATTCTCGCGGACTGCAGGCCTAACCGCTGATTGATCGCGGCTAAATTTGCATTGATCGCGGCGAGCTGCCGGATCATCTATTGGCGAGTTTGATTTTCTTCCTGGCGGGACTGCAGAAGAGCTTCCAAGAGAAAAACTTCACTAGGACTGAGGTTGTTCTTAGCGGATTGCCGGTCTGACATTGTCTTGCCGCTTAACTTCAACAACTAGTCGATATCTGAAGGTTGCGTGTTAACTGTTGATGCACGAAATGCGAAAGGTAATCGAGCACCACCAGCTAACAGTTCAAGCACAAGGGAAGGAATGGGGAAAAGACTGTCGGCCAGTCGGTTACTAGCGACTAGGAATGGCAGATAAGGCCGGATAGAGAAAAGAGAGAAAGGACAGCTATCAGCAGCGACACAAGAGTTTGCCCGCCGCGGCTTAAATGCCTCTCCTGCGACGGACTTTCCTTTTTGCTATAAAAAGTCGGTTACAATGGTTAGAAAAGAAGAGCCCGAACGAATAGGTATCCGCTAAAGGAGAAATTTGAATCCGCTGCCACAAGCGGCAAGATTTGGGATTCGAATCCCCTCCCCTAGGAGTTACTGTTCACGCCTATTTATAGGCTCGGGGACCTGCCCAAACGGGTAGGGCTAAAAATACCGGCTGTCTGAGGTACAGGAGAAGCGGGCAGCAGTTACCAGATGCAGGAAGAAAATAAAAAGAGGACCTCCTAGCCGCGCGGCTAGGCGGTATGACCTTCTGCTGATCGACTCTCCCTGGGTGGCTGCTACGTTGGGGAGCACCTGCAAGAAGGCTGGCCGACGACATGAACTGGCCTTACCGCTAGGAGGCGGATAGCCGGCTAGAAAAAGTCTTGCCGCCAGGTCTTCAGGAAAAACTATGGGAGCGGTCAAAATAGTGTTAACATTCACGAGTTCACTTCATGTGCTCACATTATATTTTAAATTTACCTGCTTTTGACTTCTCCTTTGTAGAGATTAGCAGGTGTTCACGAGTTCACTTCCTATACTCGCATTATATTTTATATTTACCTCTTTTGACTTCTCCTTTGTAGAGATTAGACGGTGTGCGTGAGTTCACTCCAGGTACTCGCGTTATATTTTAAATTTACCTGCTTTTGACATCTCCTTTGCTAAGATTACAAGGTGTTCGCGAGCTCACTTCCTGTACTCTCGTTATATTTTAAATTTACATAACTTTGACTTCTCTTTTTGAGAGATTAGAATATTTTCGCGAGTTCACTTTAGATACTTATGTTATATTTTAAATTTACCTGCATTTGACTTCTCTTTTGTAGAGGTTAGAAGGTGTTCGTTAATTCATTTATGGTACTTGCGATATATTTTAAATTTACCTTCTTTTGACTTCTTTTTTGTAGAGACTAATTGGTATAAGCATGATCAATTTAGGTACTCGCATTATATTTTAAATTTACCTGCATTTGACTTCTCTTTTACAGAGAATAGCAGGTGTTCGTGAGTTCACTTCAGATACTCGCATTATAAATTAAAATTACCTTCTTTTGACTTCTCTTTTCTAGAGATTAGCAGTGTTCGCGAGTTAAGTTCTGGTACTCGCGTTATATTTTAATTTTACCTGCTTTTGACTTCTCTTTCATAAATATTAGTTGGTGTTCGCGAGTTCACTTTAGGTACTCATATTATATTTTAAATTTAAATAATTTTGACTTCCCCTTAGCAGAGATTAGTAGGTGTTCGCGAGTTCACTTTCGGTACTCGCATTATTATTTAAATTTATCTACTTTTGATTTCTCTTTTGGAGAGATTTGAAGGTTTTCGCGAGTTCACTTCAAGTACTCATGATATATTTTAAATTTACCTGCTTTTGACTTCTTCTTTGCAGAGATTGACAGGTGTTCGAGAGTTCACTTCAGGTACTCACATTATATTTTAAATTTACCTGCTTTTTACTATTTCTTTATAGAGATTAGCAGGTATTCGAGAGGTCACTTCTGGTACTCACATTATATTTTAAATTTACTTCCTTTTGACTTCTCCTTTGCAGAGATTAGTAGTTGTTCATGAGTTCACTTCAAGTAGTCTTATTATATTTTAAATTTACCTGCTTTTGACTTCTCCTTTCCTTATATTAGCACGTGTTTGCGAGTTAACTTTTGGTACTCGCATTATATTTTAAATTTACCTCCTTTTGAATTCTCCTCTACATAGATTAGCAAGAGTTCACGGGTTAACATTAGGTAGTTGTGTTATATTTTAAATTTACCTGCTTTTGACATCTCCTTTATAGAGATTAGTAGGTGTTTGCTAGTTCACTTTAGTTACTCGCATTATATTTTAAATTTACATGCTTTTTACTTCTCTTTTGGAGAGATTAGAATGTTTTTGTAAGTTCACTTCAAGTACTCATTCTATATTTTAGATTTATCCACTTTCGACTTCTCCTTTTATGTGGTTAGTGGTTGTTCGCAAATTCACTTTAGGTACTCTCATAATATTTTAAATTTAACAGTTTTTTACTTCTCTTTTGTAGAGATCTGCAGGTGTTTGCAAGTTCATTTCAGGTACTCGCGTTATATTTTAAATTTACCTGCTGCTGACTTCTCCTTTCCATAGATTAGTAGAAGTTCATAAGTTCATTTCAGGTACTCGAGTCATATTTTAAATTTACCTGTTTTTGACTTATCTTTTGCAGAGTTTAGCTTGTGTCCGCGAGTTCACATCAGATACTCGCATTATATTTTAAATTTACTAGCTTTTGACTTCTCTTTTGTAGAGATTAGTGGTGTTTGCATGTTCAATTCATGTACTAGCGTTATGTTTTAAATTTACATGCTTTTGACTTCTCCTTTGCAGCGATTAGAATGTGTTGTGAGTTCACTGATTGTATTCGCATTATATTTAGAATTTACTTGTTTTTGACTTCTTCTTTGCAGAAATTAGCAGGTGTACAAGAGCTCACACTTGGTAATTGAATTATTTTTAAATCTACCTTCTTTTGGCTTCTCCTTTCTAGATATTAGTAGGTGTTCGCGACTTAAATTCTTGTACTTGCGTTATATTTTAAATTTACGTGTTTTTGACTTCTCTTTTGTAGAGATTAGCAGGTGTTCGTGAGTTCACTTTAGGTACTCGCATTATTTTTTAAATTTACTTGCTTTTGACTTCTCATTTATAGAGATTATAAGGTGTTCACGAGCTCACTTCTGGTACTCATGGTATATTTTAAATTTAATTTCTTTTGACTTCTCTTTTGGAGAGATTAGAAGGTTTTCGTAAGTTCACTTCAGGTACTCTTGTTATATTTTAAATTTACCTGCTTTTGACTTCTCTTTTGCAGAGATTAGCAGGTGTTTGCGAATTCACTTCAGGTACTCTCGTTATATTTTAAATTTACTTGCTTTTGACTTCTCTTTTGTAGGGATTTGCAGGAGTTTGCAAGTTCACTTCAGGTGCTCGCGTTATATTTTAAATTTACCTGCTTTTGACTTCTCTTTTGCAAAGATTAGCAGGTGTTCGCGAGTTCACTTCAGGTACTCGCGTTATATTTTAAATTTAGCTTCTTTTGACTTCTCCTTTGAAGTTATTAGCAGATGTTCACGAGTTTACTTCATGTATTCACGTTATATTTTAAATGTATCTACTTTTGACTTTTCTTTTATAGAGATTAACAGGTGTTCGGAGTTAACTTTAGGTACTCGTGTAATATTTTAAATTTACCTGCTTTTGACTACTCTTTTGCAGAGATTAGCAGGTGTTCAGGAGTTCACTTCAGGTACTCGTATTATATTTTAAATTTACCTATTTTTAACTTCTCTTTTGGAGAGATTACCAGGTATTCGCGAGTTCACTTAAAATACTCGCGTTATATTATAAATTTACCTGATTTTGATGTCTCCTTTGCCTACTTTAGCAAGATTTCATGAGTTCACTTCAAATACTCCCATTATATTTGAAATTTACAATTTTATGACTTCTCTTTTGTAGATATTAACAGGTGTTCGCGAGTTCACTTCCGGTACTCGCATAATAATTTAAATTTTCCCTCTTTTGACTTCTCGTTTTTATAGATTAGAAGGTGCTCGCGAGTTAACTTCTAGTACTCGTATTATATTTTAAATTTACCTACTTTTGACTTCTCTATTGTGGAGATTCGTATGTTTTCACGAGTTCACTTCATGTACTCGTGTTATATTTTTAATATCCTTGCATTTGACTTCTCCTTTATAGAGATTAGCATTTGTTCGCAAGTTCACTTCAGGTACTTGCATTATATTTTAAACTTACATACTTTTAACTTCTCCTTTGGAGAGATTAGTCAGTGTTCGTGACTTCACTTCAGGTAATCGCGTTATATTTAAAATTTACCTGCTTTCAACATCTCTGTTCCAGAGACTACAAGGTGTTCACGATCTCACTTCATGTACTTGCGTTATATTTTAAATTTACATACTTTTGACTTCTCTATTGGAGAGATTAGAAAGTTTTTATGAGTTCACTTTAGTTAATCATGTTATATTTTAATTTTATCTGCTTATGACTTCTCTTTTATAGAGGTTATCAGGTGTTCGCGAATTCACTTTAGTTACTCTCGTTATATTTTAAATTTGCCTACTTTTGAATTCTCTTAAGCTTAGATTAGCATTTGTTAACGAGTTCACTTCCGGTACTTGCGTTATATTTTAAATTTACCTGCTATTGCCTTCCCTTTTGTAGAGATTAGTTGGTGTAAGCATGTTCATTTTCAGGTAATTGATAGTTCGTTTTGTAGTTTAAACTATTAAGGTATTTTATTGTTTTTATTGCGCGAATCATGTCTTGTAAGCTTATATATTGACCTCCTTATGTGTATATTATTGGCACTAATGTTTTCCTCTTATTTTGCAGGTTTCCAGAGTTTTCAGCAAAAATTGACCTGACACGCCCCCTAACACGCCCTCCTAGGGCATGTCACTCTGATCCTAAGGAGTATGATGCTGAAGCTATTTCAAGAGAAAAACGACCAGACATGCCCCATGACATGCCCTCCCAGGGCATGTCACAGGGCATATGACCCTGATCTAGACGAGTCTGATGCTGAAGCCATTTCCAGAGAAAAACCAATTGATACACCCCCTTACACGCCCTCCTAGGGCGTGTTACAGGCCATGTCACCCGATCCAGAGGAGAAACGTTGCCTAAAGCCTGTTCTAGAGAGAAAACCACCTGACACGCCCCTTGACACGCCCTCTCTAGGCGTGTCATAGGGCGTGTCACCCTCATCCCGAAGTCTGCTCTCGCATTTAAAGCATTTTTTATTATTGCACATCAACAGTACTTACAAGCCCCCTTACACGGGCATGTCCTTGGGCGTGTTCAACCTTTTTCGAAGACTAATGGATTTCTGACCATTGATTGAGACTCGACGTTCCTTACATGCCCCTACTACACGGGCGTGGCCGATGGCGTGTCCACCGACGTACAGAAGCAATCATCATTCCCGCCAGAATCCAAAGCCCAAGGTCAACTCCGTAAATGTCACACCCCCCTAACACACCCTCCCTGGGCATGGCAGTGGGCGTGACCAACCCGATAATTTTGCGTATACATATAGTGGTACTCCCTTTTGTCCAGAAGAGTTTTTGGTTGAGAGGGGAGGTGCTGCCCTTTTGTTTCTTAGTGTTTTTTTAGCTTTTCCTCTCTCTCTCTCTCTCTCTCTCTCTTTCTCATTTCATGTTTTTCTTATCCCTAGCTTAGGGTGCTCTTTCGTAATAGCTTTGGTAGTAGTTTAGTAGTTTAATGTAATGTTAGCATAGTTTTTGTTCCAAGCAATTGTAATTTTTCTTTTAAGTGTAGCTCTCTTTCATTATAAAAATAAAGTGTCCTTTTAATTTATGTTCTTAATGCTCTTCTACTCATTCCTCCTCCTCCACTTCGCTATGATTAACTAATCCTCATTATACTCGATCATTATGATCCGAGGTTTGTGTTGATTAAGTTATGATGCTTTGAATTTACTTTTTCTTTTTAGGGTTTAGGCCTTCGAATTACTCTTGATTTTTCATGTTTGGAGTTATATCATCTATATATAATTTCCATTTCTATTTTCACTCTTAGCTAGCAGAGAGGCTCGTAGTTTGAAGTGAACACTCAAGTGTAAATAGAGTTGCACGCACCCCTCGAGAGAGGCAGGCGTCCAAATCTCCCAGATTGGAGTGAAATCCAATAGTGGGGTTCATTGTGTAAAGCGAGTTTTAGGCCTCCGATTTGGACGAGAGTTTGGCCAGACCTTCCTAAACTCAGTTGGGCACGACTTCGAGAGAAGCGTGTTCAATCTTTAAGAACCTCTACGGTCAAGGACCATTATCCTATTAAGTTAGGTTTTTTATCGCATTTCTAATCAACTCTTACCGAGGTGATTCTCGATGGAGTGCTTTTCCATTTCATCATTCCAACCCTTCATTGTAATCGCTTCTAATAGCTCTTTAATTATCTACAAGTTGTTCTCTTTGGCGCAATTGTTTTTTTCCTTATTCGCAATTAGTTTATCTTAACCCTAAAGCAATCCTTCGATAAGATAATAGTTTTCGTGTGAGTAAGTTTACTCAATAGTTCCCGGATTTCAAAACGACACTTGTGTCCCTTAACTACAGTTCGATAGGTATACTTGTCTAGTTGGATTGCTAGTTCGGCTCTCTTTTCTCAAGCGGAAAGCGATCACCAAGTTTTTGGCGTCGTTGTCGGGGAGCAACTTTTGTTGATAATTTGAAAACATGAACCTATTACTTTTATCATTTCTCTTTCTCATCCTCTTTCTAAAAAAATTAACAATCAAAAAAATATTAATGCTCTTAATAGAAACCCGCATCACAATTTTTCTACACCACCAAACTCTCTCGAAAAAGGCAAAATATCTTAAATACCACTGTCTTGTCTAGTACCTTGCTAACCCTTCATTGGGCAGCCCTTGGGAAGTTTGGGAGTTAAAACAAAAAAATCTATTTTAAAAAAAAATTTAGCTTTTCTTTTTCTAGTTTATTTATTTCTCTTTTTTAATCTTCTCTTCTTCTAGAGCATGACCCGCGGGAGTCCGTTGTTTATTTTGGACTTGGAACACGCAATTGAGCGTACACTTCGGAGAAGATCGCGATTTCAAGGGGCTCCCCAAATACCGGTTGAGGATTTTAAGTCATTTTCTACTTTAAGAATGGAAGAACCCCACGTAGAGGAGGCCGTGCATAGGCCTATATCTTATAATGCACAACTGAATCTAGAGGGAATGGAATCAAGCATCGTTCGCCCTGCTATAGCTAATAATAATTTCGAACTAAATCCTAACATAATTCAAATGGTACAGCAGTATGTGCAATATGACGGACTTCAAGATGAAGATCCGAACGCACATATAGCAAGCTTTCTTGAGATTTGTGACACCTTCAAGATAAATGGTGTCACAAATGATGCCATTAGGCTAAGATTATTTCCTTTCTCCCAAAGAACCAAAGCTAAATAATGGTTGATGATTCTGCTAAGAGGGAGCATCACCACTTGGGATCAATTAACTGAAAAATTTCTGGCGAAGTATTTTTCACCAGCTAAAACTGCAAAACTTAGGAACGATATTTCTTCCTTTGGACAAATAGATTCTGAAACCTTATATGAAACCTGGAAAAGATTTAAAGAACTGTTGAGATGATGCCCCCATCATGCGCAGCCTGTTTTGTTACAAGTTCAGACGTTTTATAACGGGCTAAATCAAAATACAAAGCAAATGATAAATGCAGCTTCTGGTGGTACTTTAAACCATAAGACCCCGGAAGAAGCTCTTGAGCTTTTCGAGGACATGGCCATGAACAACTATCAGTGGAATGTGCCTAGGTAACGCCCAAACAAACCTACAGGAATCTTTGAAGTAGACAACGTCTCTGAGCTAGCTCTGCAAGTGGAAATTTTAAGTAAAAAAATTACAGAGATGACTTCTGCCTCCGCCCCTCAGGTATGAGAATCTACAACTCATGCTCTAAAACAATTAGATTATGTTAATAATATTCCTAGAAATGCTTTTAATAATTTTTCTGCTGCAAATTTTCATGCTCCTGGTTTTACTTTTCCGAATAGTTATAATCCTGCTTTACGGAACCACCCGAATTTTTTGTGGAGTAATCCTTCAAACGCAATGCGGCCGCCACCACAAAATGATTTTTTTGCACTACCTCCACCTTTTCAAAACTATCCAAAACCTCCAAGCTTGGATGATTTACTTTCTAAATATATAACCACAAATGATGCTACTATAAGAATCTTAACCGGAAGCATTAAAAATCTAGAAAATCAAGTAGGACAACTCGCAAAAATTATTTCTGAGCGACCCGCAGGGTCTCTTCCTTCCAATTCCGAGCCCAACCCAAGAGAGCAATCAAAAGATAAAACTCTTTGCAGTGGAAAGCAAGTTTCCGATATGGTTAGCGAAGATCCCGAGGCAAGCTCCGCTTTCATTTTAAAAATTCCACCGCCCGCTGAAAAAGAAGTTATCACTCCGCTCTTTGTTTTAGAAAAAGATCTCGCTCCACCACCCATCTTTAAAAATAATCCAAATCCACCATACCCTTCTGAACATAACAAACAACGTCAGGATGATAAATACTCTCGCTTCCTAGAAATGTTTAAGAAAATCCACATAAACCTACCCTTCCATGAAGCTATTTCTCAGATGCCGAAGTATACTAAGTATCTTAAGGACCTCCTGACTAAAAAAAAGAAGTTAGATAACTTGTCGCACATCATGCTAAATGTTGAGTGCTCTGTTGTCTTGACAAATGGTTTACCAAAGAAGATCAGTGATCTGAGTAGTTTTTCTATTTCGTGTGTCTTTGGTGATCTTTTTGGGAAGCACGCATTGGCCGACTTAGGTGCTAATATTAACCCGAAGCCCCTCTCGTTGTTCAAAAAGTTAGGAATTGGTAGCCTCAACCCCATACGCATGAGTATCCAGCTCGCTGATAGATCTGTTAAGTACCTGTTAGAAATAGTGGAGGATGTCTTAGTCAAAGTGGACAAATTCATCTTCTCGGTGGATTTCATCATTCTGGACATCGAAGAAGGCATCGAGGTTCCCGTTATCTTTGGCCGGCCCTTCCTTGCAACCTCCGGAGCTATCATTGATGTAAGCAATGGTAAACTCTTCCTTCGAGTGGGCGACGATGAAGTGACCTTCTCTATCACCCCTTCGATGAAAAATACCTTGGAGAATGACGACTCCTGTTTCTTCTTAGATGCCTTAAGTGATGAATCTTCCTACTGTCCTTCTGATAGGGAAAATGAATTTTCTAATTTTTGTTCCCCCTCAACTCTTCCTACTGAAAGCCTATAAGAAACAGCCATGGCCACAAGCCCCACCCCTTTTAATTTTCTGTTTAAAAAAGTCTACGTAGACATAGTATTTGAAAAAGAAAGAATTTCCAAAACATCTTATGAAGAACCCCCTACCCTAGAATTAAAGGTAATTCCTTAACATCTCCAGTATGCCTTCCTAGAAAAAAATTCCAAATAGCCAATGATAGTTTCAGCCTACTTATCTGAAGTCTAAAATGACAAACTCCATCTAGTTTTATGTAAACATTGCCGAGCTATTCCCTGGCAGATATCTGATATCAAGGGCATAAGCCCATCCTTCTGCACTCACAAAATCTTAATGGAAGATAATTCGTGTAACTCCATACAACATCAGCACCTTATAAACCCGAACATCAAAGAAGTTGTAAAGGGCAAGGTTATGAAACTCTTAGACGCAGGAATTATCTATCCTATATCCAATAGTAAGTGGGTTAGTCCTGTCTAGGTAGTGCCAAAAAA
The DNA here is from genome assembly GCA_039513925.1 of Platanthera zijinensis. Taxonomy (NCBI): domain Eukaryota; kingdom Viridiplantae; phylum Streptophyta; class Magnoliopsida; order Asparagales; family Orchidaceae; genus Platanthera; species Platanthera zijinensis. The sequence goes on from CM077096.1 coordinate 121,978,846, forward strand.
GGGAGGGATTACTGTAGTTATAAATGAAAATAATGATTTAAATCTGACACGGACGGTGACAGGGTGGTGAATGTGTGTCGACTATCGTAAGTTAAACGATGCCACTCACAAGGACCACTTTCCCTTGTCGTTCATCGATCAAATCTTAGAGCGATTATCTGGCCATAGATTTTACTATTTTCTCGATGGTCTCTCGGGGTATTTACAAATCCCCATCTCTCTCGAGGACCAGGAGAAAAATACGTTTACTTGTCCCTTCGACACCTTCGCCTACCAAAGAATGTCGTTTGGATTGTGCAATGTGCCTGCTACATTTAGCGATGTATGCTCGCTATCTTTGACATGTAGAAAGCATTATGGAGGTATTCATGGATGATTTCTCCGTGTTCGGTGATGCCTTTGATAGTTGCTTAGAAAATCTAGAAAAATTCTTAGAACGATGCGAAGAAACTAACCTTGCCCTAAATTGGGAAAAATGTTATTTTATGGTGATGGAAGGGTTTGTTTTGGGTCATAAAATTTCTGCAAGAGGAATTTAAGTAGATATTGCTAAGATAGAAGTTATCGAGAAGCTGTCGCCGCCAATGAACGTCAAAGCTATAAGAAGTTTCTTAGGACACGCTGGTTTCTACCGCCGCTTCATAAAATACTTCTCCAAAATCACCAAACCTCTTACTCAGCTTTTAGAAAAAGATGCCCCATTTATTTTTGATGATCTTTGTCTGTCTGCCTTTGAATTAATTAAAGATAAATTAATTAATGCCCCCATTGTTGATGTAGAAAATGCGCTCTCAAATTTCAGCAAAAAGGGAAAAAAAGAGAAGGAAACTGCAAGCAACCGTTTAGTAATGGACCAAGGAAAAAGGGGGATCAACATAGATTCGAGACCGCAAAAGTCCGAGATCTGAGTCCGCAGCCTTTACTAAATGGGTCTCTGGGCTCGAGCCAACCTACCTTAGGGTGCACCACCTCCCCCTATTTATAGGTTTGGGTGTCTGCCCAAACGGGCAGGGCTAAAATAACCGGCTGCCCGGGGTACAGGAGAACCGGTCAGCGGTGACGGGAATCAAAAAGGAAAAAACAAACAGTCTACTCAAGAGGGGCGGACTAGACTCGCGAGCTGGAGCTTCCTTCCAACTGTGGGGCATTATCCTGGCTGAAGGTCCGCGACCTGTGCGGACTGACTCTGGAGTCTGCTTGAAGACCTGGCGGGTGATCTGGAAGCTGATCGAGGCTGGGCGAACTGGGCGGACTGAAGGATTGAGTCTGCCGCTAAATGAGGTGCTGGAACCCTGATGGTGGAACTTATACGGACTGACTTTAGAGTCTGCTTCTGGGGAAAATCCTGCTGAACATGTTGCGGATTTTGTGGTTAACATGATCCCCGCATATTTTTAAATTTCAAGAAATTTCGAAAATATTTTCTTAAACGCTGAGTCCGCAACAGTCATAAATGTTGTCATTGCTATAAATACCGCTGGGAGCGCTGTATTCTAACAAAACTGTCTATGCTACTGGTCGGTTTTCGCCCCTTGCGGTCTGCATTCTCCAGTCCGGGATGGCAAGGCTTGGATCTTTCTTTGGTAACTTCGCCTCGAGCACAGAAAAACCTAAAGCGACCACAAGGACTAAGAAGGTCATCCCCCGGAGCGGGACACCTGTCCGTCACTTGGGCAAGAGTTCGGGACATAATAGGGCTGACTCAGTCCGCAGTACCGAACAAGGGAAAACTCCGACTTCTCCTGCCCCGCAGAATCTACTAACTGAGAGTGCGAATAAGAAATTGAATCTGCCATCCCTCCCTGACAAGAATCCTGTGAGTTATTCAAGTATGGAGGTGCACCGTTCTACCTCAGGAACCATCATGTTGCGGATAGACCCGGACAAAGAGGTCTCGTCACCAAAAGTCTAGCAGTCGAGCATTGAGGAAAGGTGTCCTACTAATGAACAGACGGAGGAAAGGTTAGAGGAGGTGGTTGAGAAGCGAACTGAAGAGCTAGCAGAAATAGTGGCTCAAGATCCAGTTGAGAAACAAGCTGAAGAACCAGTGTCTTCCATTGCTCTGGTTGTCACACCAATCTCAGTCCGTGAGGGTCTGGTAAGCTCTCAGCAAGTTGTCATAGACTTAGACAAGACGCCAGAGAAAAGAAAGAGGAAAAGGGAAAAGACTACAGTTGTTGAGCGAGTAGAGAAAAAGCTGCGAGCTCGCAAGGAGAAAAACATCTCTAAGCAGACTGGGGCTGCGAGCTTGCAGCATAAGCCACGAGAGAAGGAAGTTCTAGATACCGATCTTGTCACCCCCGATGCTCTGCCAGCATGGGGTATTCTCCCTCAACGCTCAGCTTATCGACAACCGAAATACTTGACACCATCGACAACGAGCAGCTCGCGGACATGAACCGATCTCTGCTGGAGGTGCTGCAGCCTGGTGTTGAGACTATGGGAGAAAATCCTGCTCATCTTCCCTCCTCCCTTACAGCTGAGGAAAGAGAGAAGACGATTAAGGAGCAGCTCGCTGCCATGAAGGCGAAGATTGAGGCTGTCTCAGAAAAACTTGTTGCGAACAAGCGGACTGAGGATCTGCAGACTACGGCGGAACTGATGCGGTCAGGTATATTGCACTCGACGCCTAGGAGTTTTCGGAGTTTGTGGCTTTATAAATCTCCACCTCATAAATTGCGGCCGGTTAAGATTATTACGGAGACCAGCGATATAGTTTCTTTCAGCAGATCGATGGCAGAGACAAGAGCGATAATTCATCGAGAATGGAGGCACCGCCTTGGCGCCTTTGATCCAGAGCACGCGAGGTGACCTGTCTTTGATAATCGCCAGATCGCTGTAATGATTTCAAAAAGTGAATTAACCCTGTACCTTTTAAATCCGTCGCGAACTTGATATTAACGTGAATTTTGTTTTCTTTTGTTATAGGACGAAAGTCGCCGCCCGGCTCTGTTGAGGCTGGCGAGATCGTGTCGTCGCCCGAAGTGGATGCCCCGGTGCGAACTGAGATGATCCATCTAGCTGAGTCTTCACAGAACGAGCAGTCCGACATGAACTTGGCAATGTTAGAGAAGAAATACAAAGATTAGCTGAATGAAGTGCAAGGGGAGTTAAGAAGGCGGGTAGAGCGAGAGAAGGTTTTGGAGACCCAGGTCGCCAGCGTTTCTGCTGAGGTAGAGGGATTGAAGAAGGATAGGTAGCGATTAATCAAGGATGCCTACTACTATAGGGGGAGGTACTTGGCGTTGTTGCGGGAAGGGAAGAAACAAGCTCCTGTAGAGTCTTCAGTCCTAGTAGCGAGTGAGCAGCCCGCGGCAGTTGAGGAACCGAGGCCGGCAGGCGAGCACTTGATCCCGGTTAGCCGGATCAATAGGGACACTGCCCACAAGCATCATACCTTCAACTCTATGCATCATCTCGTCCAACAACTGTATAGAGAAATTTTAAGAGGCAGCGATCAGGTGGCCCATCTTGGAATGGAAAAGGAGCGGCCTACTCATCGCGACGGAAGAAGTCGCTGAGTGAGAAAATGCCTAATGTGAACTATTGTATGTTGTATAATTTGGTGTGCTTTTTGAACATTATTTTTGTTTTATTTGTATCGTGATGTTTTAAGATTTGAACAATGCTATTATTCGTGATGAATGCGAGCTATGCGGACTAATTAGATGTTCGCCTATTTTATTTAAAAATATAGAATGTTGCGAACTGTGCGGACTGCGCTTGAGTCTGTTGCGGACTGGCTGAGGACTGTCAGACTGATTTTTCTATAAATAGAACCTCGTCTTCATTCTGCATAGGAAATGCGATCGAAGCAAAAGTCCCTGCGGTCTGTAAAAATGGTGTTCGCACGTACCGATGCTGCGACTGCTTTTTATGTTACCGACCATAAAAAGTGTAAATTGACCGAGGCCGATCTGGACGCATTTGTAGAGAAGCATATAGTGGGTTTGCCAATGCTTGCACGCTTGCCTGAGGATCAGGAGAGAATAAACTTCTCTACTACCACGCAGATCGCGATACCTATTGATCAATTCGGGAGCGTGTTCAAGTTTCCTTTGTTATAGGAGATCGCGGAGATCCTTGAACATTACGGTATGGTTCCTGGACAACTCGCGCCGAATACCTTGGCCGCAATATATAGCTATCTTTCTTATTTGCGATCTGAAAAAATCGCATTTTCCTTAAACATCTTGAGAAAGATCTTTTCAGCCCGCTCAGTGACTCCTTCCGGAGGCCGCAAATACAAAGGCGTTATTTACTTCTACTGCCGAGGGATGAAGGTTATGGGTTTGCCGAACAAGATCGATAACTGGACTTCGAGGTATCTTATTTTTGAGGGCGATCTAGGGTTCACCCATACCTATCCGCAGGTACGGGAGGGCTCCGTTTTCAAAAGCGTGGAGATGGATAAAGTGGAAAACGCCATCGTCGAGTTCCTAGCAGGGGCCCGACTCGACATTGATTATTATATTTCACTTCTTCCAAGCTTGGATACCGTAGCCCGTCAAGAGAGTAAGTATCCGCCCCGATCTGCAATATACCCGCCACGACCTACAGTGTACTGATCCTGTCCTTTCTTATTCTTGCAACGACCTTGGTGGTGCCAGCTTATCTGCCCTAGACACCGTGCGGGCTGACTCCTACTCAAGGAGAAAAAAGGAAAGAAATTGCGATAGAGAGGAGGGAGGAAGGGGATCCCGTTGCGGACTACTCTTCCTCAGAAAGTTTTGATATGCAAGGCTTCGGAGAAAAGCAGAAAGATCCGAGGGGCAACCCTATGATCCACTGGCTTGGGAAAAATAAGTATGCCTGCCTTCTTACAGCTCTTCCCTCCTGGAGGAGTCCGCGGATCTCCCGTCATGCTCACGTGGCGATCTCCACACTCTATGGGAAGCGCAATTTGCATGACCTGAAGAGACTGGAGCCTGCCGACATCCCTCTGCTCACGGCTCAAGCCAGCGCGAACTGCGTCGTCACTAACCATTTTATGGGTCGCCTGACCCGCGATCTGCTTAGAGAGAATGAGCTGCTTCTGTGGGAAAATAAGATATTAAAGGGCAGGAATATAAAGTTAGGGAAATTGGTCAACAAGCACAAGGAGGATGAAACAATAAGTTTTGTTATTCTCCGCGGTCTCCTTTAATATATCCGCAACGGACTAAATTCGTTCTTCTTTTTTCAGACCGCGTACGATATCACCAACCGCAGCTTTCAGAACGCCATGTTCCCTTTTGTGAAAGAGAGCGTTGAGGTCGCCATTGAGCGCCTTGTCGACAACGGTTTCATGAAAGAAGGGGTGGACAAGGTGCCCTTCTTGCAACTCTTACCTGAGTTGAAGAAGACGGTTGCTGAATGGGAGCGGGCTGAAAAAGGGAAAGCGGTTGCCGTTGAGGAATAAGAAGAAGAAGAAGAAGAATTAGTTGATGACGAAGCTCCTGATGATGCCGCTTCAAGCCAGCAGTAGGGTGGTCAAATCGAGCAGGCCGCCTCTTCTTTGGATTCTATTGGCAGCGCGGGGACGGAGTCCGCGGATAGCATGAGCTCTAATGATAGCAGCGACGGCGACTCAGGAGGATATTCCCCTGAAATTAATATCGACAGATCTAGCCCAGACGTGCCTGCGGAAAAAAGGCAAAAGACTACAGAATGAAACGTGATCCTTTTTTTTGCTTATTTGTAAAATGTCGGACTTCATTCGAGGCCGCCTAAAGATAAATAGATGTGAATATATTATATATTTTTTTGAATGGATATAAAGGGTATTTTGTTTAGTCTGTGCATTCTGCTACTTTTATTGCTTATTTCCTGTCCTCTTTATGCTTCATTGAGACTTGTTTTGTATTTGATCAATAATCATCGTTGATTAGCGAAAAACCAGTCCGCGCAACTTAGATTTTAGGCTGTATGCTTGGGATGTGTAAAGATTGACGATAACTAAGGCCGACAATAGCAGGTCGTGATTCCTGCCTTGCAGTTCGTCAAGTTCTTGCAACTTATTAAGGATACGGATAATCGGCGGACTCTGACGGATACCAATCCTAGTCCGCATATAAGTTGTCCAATTTTTGCAAACCAAGATTAATGATCATTGCTGCGAACAAAGGATTATTAATAAATTGAGTTATAATTTTGCAGCTTGAAAGATCAAACTTGCAGGCTGCTGCGATTATTAATGTTGCCGTAAGAACTGCAATGAATGACGGACTGCGTGGATACTGAGATAGAGTCCGGCTAAAAGAAATGATCTACAACCAAACCGTGCGGGCAGGTGCATATAACATTGCTTTCCACGCAAGGTCGGTTGCAAGATCAACCCAACTAGCAGAAAGTGGCGGACTGTGCGGATACTGAGATAGATTCCGACTGAAGGAAATGATCTATAACCAAACCGTGCGGGCTGGTGCATATAGCATTGCTTTCCACACAAGGTCAGTTGCAAGATCTACCCAACTGGCAGAAAGTGGCGGATTGCGCGGATACTGAGATAGATTCCGACTGAAAGAAATGATCTATAACCAAACCGTACGGGCAGGTGCATATAGCATTGCTTTCCACGCAAGGTAGGTTGCAAGATCAACCAAACTGCCAGAAAGTGGCAGATTGCGCGGATACTGAGATAGAGTCCGACTGAAGGAAATGATCTATAACCAAACTATGCGGGCAGGTTCATATAACATTGCTTTCCACGCAAGGTCGGTGGAGGTCGAAAGCCTTAATATAATTTTGATAGAAAAGAATACACCGCTCTCTTGCCTGGGATTTAGACCAATTTGATCAATTGGGCAGGTGCATGCGGGATGCATTGCTTTCCTTAGTGGATCAACTGGGTCGTGAGCTCCCTACAGGCCCTTCTTGAGAGTTCCAAAGAGTGTTCAAGAGTACAAACTTTGATGATTTATGGGCACGTGCTAGGTGGCATTGCTTTCCTCAAAGAGATCATCAATGTGTACGCTATCCCTGACAAGCTTAGTAGAGCTGTCAACCACCCTGTCCCTCCAAAAATGCAGTGGTGGAGTAGGTACTAGCTGGGATCAAAAATCCAGTAGCCCACCGCGCAGGAATCTGCAAGCTCCCACTACACGATGCGAAATCTCCCCACAACACGTGGTCATCGTAGTGTTACGCTAATGACAACAGTTCCCGGGGGGGTCCAAGCTGGACTTGGCGATGTCTCTTGGTTTGGTGATCTCTTGCTTTGCATTGTGGATAGAAGAGAATGATTGTGTTATGCAAAAGAATCGTTAGCCAGAAATTCTTATTGATATAACTATCAAAATGAACACAGATGATAAATGTTTTGCTTAAGCATAAAATTGCTTTAAATCATCGCCATTCCAAGTATGAGGTACATCTTCTCTGCCATAGGTTTGTAGCTGGTATGCCCCATTTCTCTGAACTTTCTTAATGATAAATGGTCTGCTCCAGTTTGGGTTCAACTTACCTACGGAACCAGTTCTTGCGACTGTATCTAGCTTTTTCAGGATGAGGTCTCCCACCGAAAAATGTTTGACCCTGATGTTTTTGTCAAAATACCTCGCCATTCTTCATTTGACCTCCTCTTGCCTGACGATGGCTTCATCCAGCATCTCTTCAACTTGATCCAAACAAAGTTTCATATTCTCATTATTAATCTCAAGCCAATCCTCCCAGCTTTGCCTGGCCAATAATACCCTAGGAGTTGGAACCTCAAATTCCACTAGGATGAGAGCCTCTGAACCATTAGATCGTTTAAAAGGAGTTTCCCCGGTAGCTGTGGAAGGGGTTGTTTTGAGGGTCCATAGAACTGAAGGAAGTTCCTCTGCCCAGTTCCCTATCAGATTCTGCACTTTCTTTTTCAGCAAATTATGTATCTACTTATTCGCAGCTTCCACTTGGCCATTGCTCCTTGGATGGTGAACAGATGAGAATCGCAGTTCTATGCCGACTTGTTTGCAAAAGTTCTTCATCTCTACATTGTTGAACTGCGGCCCATTATCTGTAATTATTGCCATCGGGATTCCATGCCTGCAAATTATCTCCCCCCATAAAAAGTTTTTTATCATCTGGGTTGTTGTCTTTGCTAGTGCCTTTGCTTCAATCCATTTGCTGAAGTAGTCAATCAAAACCAAGATAAAGCGTCGCTATCCACTCGCCATGGGAAATGGCCCGAGGAGGTCCATTCCCCACACTGCGAAAGGCCATGGTGTGGTGATTGACACAAGTCGCTGTGATGATTGGAGTTGAAGCGGAGCAAATTTTTGACATTGGGCACACTTCTTTGCGTAGGATTCAGAATCTTTTCTCATTGTGGGCCAGAAATACCCTTGTCGCAATATTCTTCTCTCCAAAGTTCTAGCCCCTGAATGGCTGCCACATTCTCCAGAATGAACTTCTCGAAGCACCGTAGGAATCTCTTCTTCAGATACACACCTTGCCATTGGCGAGAGGAAGGTTTTTCTATAGAGAATTCCGAAGATAAGTTTGTAAATTGCTGCCTTCATTCCGAATCTTCTTTTATCTTTCAAAGCCTATGGAAACTCTCCTGTCGAGAGATATGATTTGAATGAGTCCATCCAAGAAGGTCGTTGTTCTATTTGCATCAATTCTCCTTCTTCTATAGTTGGATAAAAAAGCTCTGAAGTTGTTTCCACCGAGGGGAGGCCAAACATTGCTTGCTCGTCTGCCTCAGTATTGTGTATTCTTTAAACATACTCAATAGTGAAGCTCTTAAATTTTCCGATCTCCGCCTTCACTAGCATTAAGTATTTCTTCAGGGTGGGCTGTTTGGTTTCGAAATTTCCCAATACTTGGGATGCCATTACTAACGAGTCGGTTTTAACATGCACATAGTCTATTCCCAACTCTTTTGTGAACCGCAGGCCTGCCAAGAGTGCTTCATACTCTGCCTGGTTTTTAGTGGTTGGGAAAGAGAACCTTATCGCTTGTTTCAACTTGACCCCGTTGGGGTTAATGAGAACTACTCCCGCCCTCGAGGAGTTTTTGCCTGAAGCTCCTTCTATGTAGATTATCCATGCTAGCAGGGGTTGATTGGCTTGAGAAGCATTAGACTCAGTTGTGTCTATTAAAAAATCTGCTAATACTTGTGCTTTGATAGCTGTTCGAGGTACATATGAGATATCAAACTCACTGAGTTCAATTGCCCACTTGGCTAGTCTCCCAGGGTGCTCCGATTTTTCAAGAATATTTTTTAATGGTTGATCTGTAATCACTCTAATTGAATGTGCTTGGAAGTATGGTCGAAGCCTTCTGGCAGACATTACTAATACTAATGCGAGCTTCTCAAGAATTGGGTACCGTGTTTCAGCATTTTTTAATATATGACTAACATAATATACCTGATATTGCCTTCTCCCTTCCTCTCTAACAAGGACTGAACTTATTTCTTCCGAGCCCACTCCTTAATAGATGAATAGCATTTCTCCAGCGCGAGGGCTTTGAAGTAAAGGAGTGGAGGTGAGTTGTTTTTTAAGTTGTTCGAAAGCCTCTGCGCATTCTTTGGTCCATTCAAATTTAGACCCTCCACGAAGAGTCTTGAAGAGTGAGGCACTTTTATCCCCTACTCTGGAGATAAATCTTCCAAGACCCGCCAGCCTTCCCCCTAATTATTGAACTTCTTTGGGGGAACGAGGTGATGGTATTTTGAGTATTGCTTTAACTTTACTGGTTTGGGGGCGAGCCCTTTGGGGGTAAGGAGATGACCAAGGAATTTTCCTTTATTTGCTCCAAAGATACATTTCAACGGATTAGACTTTATGTTATATTTTCGCAAAGTAGAGAATGTCTCTGTGAGGTCTCGTAAATGCAAAACAAAGGTTTTACTTTTAATAAGAAGGTCATCGACATATACTTCAAGATTCTTTCCTTTTTGTTCTTTAAACACAGAGTCCATCATGCGTTGATAGGTAGCGCCTGCATTTTTTAATCCAAAGGGCATCACCAGCTAACAGTAGCAACCATCGTTTGTGATAAATGATGTATGGGTGATCTCAGGCTTATGCATCCTAATTTGGTGATAACAAGAAAATGCATCTAAAAAACTCATAAAGGGATATCCAACCGCATAATCTACTAAAGCATCTATTCGAGGCAGCAGATAACAATCTTTCGGGCATGCTTTATTTAACTTGGAAAAATCAACGCACATCCTCCACTTTACCCCTGGCTTTTTTACCATTACATCGTTTGATACCCAATTCGGGTATTGGATTTCACGAATGAACTTAGCTTTTAGAATCTTCGCAACCTCTTCCTTGATTGGCTCGGCTAGCTTCGTCGCCACTTCCCGCTTCTTTTGCTGAACAGGTTTGAAGTCGGGAGCGATATTGAGGTGATGGCAAGCTATATCAGAATCCACTCCCAGCATGTCTTCTGCAGCCCAGGCGAAGACATCCAGGTTCTTTAGTAAGCAAGCGATCTATTTTTCTTTTTCCTTTTCGGGGAGTTCCGAGTTGATTGTAAGTCTTCTTTATTCACCTGCTCCAATTGGAACTCCTTGGGTTGCTTGAGCAGGCTCCAGATGAACCCCTTCCTGGATTTTCTCCTGATCTTTGACCGCTTCCTGGGGAGATTTTTCTTCTGAGGCAGCGACTAGAGCCGTTTGGGGGGCATGTGCTCGATCATGTTGACTACTTTGACGTAGCACTCTCGTGCCTCCCTGGGTTGCTTCTAACCCGGTCTGCTTTCCTCCTGCCGTAAACTTGTTTGCCAAATGATAGGTGGAGACTATTGCTCGATATTTATTAAGAAGAGGTCTTCCAAAGATGGCGCAATAACTGCTCGCCGCATCAACTATCACGAATGTGATAAGCTTTAACACTCACCCGAGTGTCACTGAGAGTTTGACGCTCCCTTAACCTTCTTTCTTCTTGCCTGCGAAGCCATACAGTGCCCTTCGGTGGTGAGCAATGTCTTTTCGGACCTTAGGGCCTCATAAGCATTTTTGAATATAAGGTTGACTGAACTTCCAGTGTAGACAAAAATCCTTGGAACTGTATAGTTCTCAATGATTGCTCTGATTACAACTGCGTCGTTGAATGGTTTGGCTGTCTTTGGGAGATCGTTTGGACCAAAAGTAACAACTTCCATTGGGGGAGCTGTAGAATTCATGGCTACCTCATGTCGTGAGATCCTTGCCAAGGAAGACTTTCTGCTTGATTCTGCACCCACTCCTCCATGGATGCAAAATAGATCCCCGTGGACACCCACGTCATCCGCATCGACGCTCTCTCCAATCTTAATGTTGCCATAGTATCCCACTCTCTCAGTTGCTTCATTTTCCCAAGAGACTTCGGCCACCTCCTTGCCTTTAGAGGTGGACGGCTTTGATGAAGCCTCTTTTACTCTGAGGCCCCTCATCTTGCCTGCGGAGAGCAGTCTCTCCACAAGCTTCCGAAGAGCTCTACAATCTTCAGTCGGGTGCCCCTTTTCTCTATGGAATGCACAGAAAAGGTCCGCATTTTGAACCTTTCCTTCTGCCTTCTGGAATTCTTTCTTTGACTCAGTTTTCTTTTGCAGGACTTGGAGAACTTCATCTATCGTCATGCCCATAGCAGCGAGCTCTTCCAAGGGATCATGACTCTGCTGATTATCTGAAGATGTGCTATCCCGAATTTGAAGGACAGGCAGGATTTGAGGAGCAACAGGAATAGGGGTAGCGGCCAGCGGTGGTTTTTGCTCATGAAATTGTTGATGATTTTGATAAGGCCGCTTGTGTCGGAAATTTATCCCCCTGTGCGCCGGAGGCTGATACTCTGGTAAAGGGGGTCTGGATGCTCGATTAGCTGTAGTGGAATTGGCGATGTCTCTCTTTTCTGCCTTTGCAATTAAACTGGATACATATGAAGGGTTGGCACTCTCCCCTTCTATGAAGGTGTTAGCCAAGGCTATCAGATCTTGGAATGTGGCTCGATCTTTGGTGGTTGCTTCAAACTTCGACGGCCCTTCTTTGAGTCCGTTGATTTGGGAGATCTTATAGAACTCAGGGTCCACATTCCTGACTCCCAGCTTCTCTCTCTGGAAGAGATCCACAAATTGCGCCACCGACTCATTGCATGCTTGCTTGATTTTGAAGAGGGTAGCCGGCCCACTCTTCCTCTTCCTGGAAGTGGTAAACCTTAGCAAGAGCGCTTGGCCCAACTCAGCAAAACTGGCGATGCATCCGGGATACAGTTCATGGAACCATTCTCGGGCCTGGCCATCGAAAGTGGTTACCAAGAACTTGCATTTCAAACCATCTGACAAGCACCTCATTACTACAGCATCTTCAAAAGCTTGGAGTTGAGCGACAGGATCGGTTTCTCCAGTGTAAAATGGGATGCAGGGTTCTCTGAAGTTATTAGGAGCCTGCTCCTGACGAATATTATCAACAAAAGGGGACTCCCTGGCTTGGGCTATAGAAGGAATCATAGGAGGTCACACGGCTTGACTATTTTCCGCAAAGTTAAGTCGGCAGGCTGGACTTCCCCGGGCTACATCGCTGAAAAAATCCATAAGTGGAGCAAGCTCGTTGGCTTGAGGCCTTGGTGGGGCTGCGGGCTGGATGGGCGAGCTTGCGGGCGGTGGCATCACAGCTGGCGCTTGGCGGACAGGGGTGTTGCGGACTAGCTCATCCGCGAAGGCACCACTAGGTTGATCGAGTCGCTGAGTGAGCGCGACCAGAGCCTGGCTGATCGCGTCAAGGCGCTGGTCGGTCTCTCTTCGAGACTGCTCGGCCTCCCTCCGGGATCGGTAGAGCGCGTCCCATAGGTCGTCAGAGAAGCTCGAGCAACCTAAGCGGGCATGAGAATGAGATAATCGGCGATCATACATCTCGCTCCGTGAACTTCAACGATAGCTTGAACCTGAAGGTTGCGTGTTGATGTTGATGCAGAAAATGCGCTCTAAAATTTCAGCAAAAAGGGAAAAAATGAGATGGAAACTGCAAGCAACCGTTTATTAATGGACTAAGGAAAAAAGGGGATCAACACAAATTTGAGATCGCAAAAGTCCGAGATCTGTGTCCGCAGCCTTTACTAAATGGGCCTCTGGGCTCGAGCCATCCTGCCTTAGGGTGCACCACCTCCCCCTATTTATAGGTTTGGGGGCCTGCCCAAATGGGTAGGGCTTAAATAATCGGATGCCCGGGGTACAGGAGAACCGGGCAGCGGTGACGAAAATCAAAAAGGAAAAAACAAGTAGTCCGTTCAAGAGGGGCGGACTGGACTCGCGAGCTGGAGCTTCCTTCCAACTATGGGGCATTATCTTGGTTGAAGGTCCGCGACCTGTGCGGACTGACTCTGGAGTCTGTTAGAAGACCTGGCAGGTGATCTAGAAGCTGATCGAGGCTGGGCAAACTGGGCGGACTGAAGGATTGAGTCCGCCGCTAAATGAGGTGCTGGAACCCTGACGGTGGAACTTATGCGGACTGACTCTAGAGTCTGCTTCTAGGGAAAATCTTGCTGAACAAGTTGCGGATTTTGGGGTTAAGACCCATTATGATAGCTCAAGTGTGGGGCCTTCCCTTTGAAATTATGTGTGATGCGAGTAGTTTCGCGGTAGGAGCTGTATTAGGTTAATGAGTATCTAAAAACTTCCACCCCATCTATTATGCAAGTAAAACACTCACATCTACACAGGAAAATTATACCACAACTGAGAAAGAGCTCCTAGCTGTAGTGTTCTCTTTTGATAAATTCCGCACTTATATTACACTTTCAAAAATTATCGTTTTTACGGACCACTCGCCCCTCAAATATCTTCTTGCTAAGACGGATGCCAAGCCTCGCCTGATAAGCTGGGTCTTACTCCTCTAAGAGTTAGACTTAGAAATCCATGATAAGTGAGGAGCCGAGAATTTGGCCGCCGATCATCTCTCCCAATTAGATAATCCTTCTATTGAAAATTTAGATGAAAAATCTTTTAATGATTATTTTCCTGATGAAAAGCTGCTTTCAATGAACACTTCTCCTTCTCCTTGGTTTGCACACATACCCAATTATTTAGTGGCTCGTGTGCTCCCAAAAGAGATCTCCTCTCAACAAAAGAAGAAATTCTTTTCTGAGTTGAAGAATTAGTTTTGGGAGGACCCGCATCTTTTCCGAGTCTGTGCGGACCAAGTGAAAAGGAGATGTGTCTCTTTTGAAGAAGGTTTAGATATTTTAAAACACTTACACGAAGGACAGACTGGTGGTCAATATCAAGCTGCTAGCACTGCCCACAAAGTGCTTTGCTCGGGTTTTTACTATCCCAGCCTGTTTAAAGGCGTGCAAGCCTTTGTGAGTAGGTATGATAGTTGTCAACGGTCAGGAAATATTTCCAATAAAAATGAAATGTCGCAAAATTATTTCCTCCAGTGCAAAGTTTTCGACATTTGGTGAATTGATTTTGTTGGCCCTCTTCCTTCTAGATTCGGGAACAAATACACTTAGTTGTTGTCGATTATGTTTCACATTGGGATGAAGCCCAAGATCTTCCTACTACCAACGCCCGAGTCGTAATTACTTTCTTTAAAAAATTATTTTCTCGATTCGGTATGCCGCGAGCCATCGTTAGCGATAGGGGTTCACATTTCTATAACACGCAGTTTTCAAAAATCCTTATTAAATACGGCGTTACGCATAAGCTTTCAACTGCCTACCACCCCCAAACTAACGGACAGGTCAAAGTAGTGAACAGAGAGATTAAAAGAATATTAGAAAAGACTATTTCAACTTCTAGGAAAGACTGGTCAACCAAATTAGACGATGCTCTATGGGCTTACCGAATAGCGTACAAAACCGCCCTCGGATGTACGCTGTATCAGTTGGTTTATGGAAAATCATGTCATTTAGCTGTAGAATTAGAACACCTCGCTTTTTGGGCCTTTAGGTTTTTAAATTTTGATCCCCACTCGATCAACGATTTTAGAAAATTTCAGCTTAACGAACTCGACGAGTGCCGCTCTTATGCTTACGAAAACAACAAATTTTATAAAGAGCGGACAAAACGTTTTCATGACAAGCACATAAGGCACCCAAAAATCTTTAAGCCGGGCGACCAAGTTCTTCTTTATAATTCTTGTTTACGTTTATTTCCTGGAAATTTAAAGTCTTGTTGGTCTGGGCCATTTTCTTGTTAAGCAAATTTTTCCATATGATACTGTTTTAATTTCGTACCGTGATAAGGGTGATTTCAAAGTAAATGGCAGCATCTTAAAGTCTATTTTTCTCGTGATGATGATGTTAGTTCGAACAATGTTAAGTTTCTTCTGCACGAACTATAACTTAAGACTATTTATTTTTGTTAAAACTCTTTTTATTATTTTTGGACAAATTATTTTTGGGCAATATTATTTTGTTGCATCGAGCTAAAATGATGTTTTAAACAAGGGGCGCTCTTAGGTGGCAACCCAAGTTATTTTTCTATTTTCTTTATTTTACAATTTTTGCCCTGGACGGCTCTGACAAGTTGAAGCTTCTGCGATCGTCTGCTCTAATGCTGCTGAATCCATCACGAAGTCCAAAGAAGACATTTCATGAAGATCCAAAGCACAAGCATGGTGGAGCGGCATCACTCAACTTTCATGATACATAAATCCGGGGAAGTACCTGTTTTTTAATTTTGTACTTTCATTTCTATTTTAATTTATTTCTCTCGCTACCCTCCTTTCTCCATTGAGGACAATGTATATTTTAAGTTTGGGGGAGGATTTCCTCCTTCTCTTGTCTTTACTTTATTTTTATATCTTAGAAATCCAAAAAAAATAGAAAATATTTCAAAATCCAAAAAAATAGAAAATATTTCAAAATCCAAAAAAATAGAAAATATTTCAAAATCCAAAAAAATAGAAAATATTTCAAAATAAAAAAAAAGAGAATATTTCAAAATATAAAAAATATTTACTATTTGTTTTTACTTTAATAGTTTAGACGGTTTTTTTTGCATTTCAATAATACCCCTTGCTTTTGTTTTGTTTTCCTCAAAATCCCTAATAAACAACTTAGCTAATTATAATTTTTCTAATCATTCTTTTTAATTATGTTTCACAAGTAAAAGGTTAGTTATGTTGTGTTTCTAATTCACGATAACAAGTTAATGTGAAACGTTTTTTTCTAAAATTTGCATTTTTATTATGGTTTTCGTTCTTTATCGTCTTTACTTTCAAAAAAAATATTTCATCCACTACTTTCCTTTTCATTTTTGAATAATTTTTGTAATGTCAACTTTTGATTAGCGTAGTAGATGTGAATGATCCAATTCGCCTATTATTTCTATTTTCAAGATAATTTCATTAATCTTATTTTATTATCTAGGACTTACTTTTTGAAATTTTTCAAAACTATGCTTTAGATAAATTTAAAAGAATGAAAATGATTTAGGCCGTTTTTGTTTTTGTTTGAGCCTTCTTGCCAACCTAATATTTTTTACCCCTAGTTAGCCACTTATGAGCATTCATCTTCACCAAAGCAAAATTTTCCAACCTATCTAATCACACTAGCCTTTTTGAGTTTCATTTAAAAAATTTTCGTGATTATGATAGGGTTATTTTGTGATATATTTGGAGATGTTTTTGAAAAAGTGTGCTCAAAAGAAGTGTTTACTTTTATTTGGAAAATTTTAAAATGAAAAAAAATATTAATTAAGGCCTTTATTTTGAAAAAGATAAAAAATGGTAAAGAAAAAAAAATGGAAAAGAAAACGAAAAAAATAAATTTTATTTTATTTTTGAAACTCTTTGTTTTCGTTTAGTGTGATTTTTAAACCTCCTTGTTTATCTTTCAATTCCACTCCTAATCATAATCCTAAACCAAACGTTTCGGTACTAATAAGTCCTTTTAATTCATACTTTTGAATTTTATTTATTAGCTAAAAAAAGAAGAAAAGTAAATTAGTATTAGTTTTGGATTTAAATTTAGATTTTTGTTATTTAAATAATATAGTCAAAATGTTTTCTTAAATCTAGTAACAACTCAATGTGTTTTTTCATTTTGTTGTCTTGCTTAAATTTATTTAAAGAAATTTGTTAAAATTTTGGATGATTTATTTTCGTTAATAAAGCTTATAAATTGTAAACCATATTTAAGTAATTATTTTAGGTTTACGTTTCACCTTCTCCCTACTTAGAATTTCGTTTGGTACTTGTGTCAGCATAATTAGAACTTTTTTTTGATTAGTCTCTTTTTATGATTACCTAGTTTTTATATCTTTGCTTTGGGACAAGCAAAGCTTAAGCTTGGGGGAATTTGATAGTTCGTTTTGTAGTTTAAACTATTAGAGTATTTTATGGTTTTTATTGCATAAATCATGTCTTGTAAGCTTATATGTTGACCTCCTTATGTATGCCACTAATGTTTTCCTCTCTTTTTTGCATGTTTCAAGAGTTTTCAGCAAAAATTGACCTGATACGCCCCCCTGACATGCCCTCCCAGGGCATGTCATAGGGCATGTCACCCTAATCCAGAGTAGTCTAATGCTGAAGACATTTACAGAGAAAAACCACCTGACACGCCCCGTGATATGCCCTTCCAGGGCATATAACAAGGTATGTCACCCAAATCAAGAGGAGTCTGATGCTAAAGCCATTTCCAGAAAAAAACCAAATGACACGCCCCCTAACACGCCTTCCCAGGGCATGTCACAGGGCATGTCACCCGATCCCAAGGAGAAAAGTTGCCTGAAGCCTGTTCTAGAGAGAAAACCACTTAACACACCGTTTGACACGCCCTCTATGGGCATGACATAGGGCGTGTCACCCTCATACCGAAGTCTTCTCCCGCATTTAAAGCATTTTCCATTGTTGCACGTCAATATTAATGACACGCCCCCTCTACAAGGGCGTGTCCCTGGGCGTGTTCAACCTTTTTTGAAGACTGACGGATTTTTAACCAATAATTGAGACTTGACGTGCTTTACACGCCCCTACTACACGGGCGTGGCCGAGGGCGTGTCCACCAATTTACAAAAGCAATCATTATTCCTGCCAGAATCCAGAGCCCGCGGTAAACTCCGTGCATGTCACGCCCCCCTGACACACCCTCCCTAGGCATGACAGAGGGCGTGACCAACCCGAGAATTTTTCCTATAAATACAGTGGTACCCCCTTATGTCCATAAGATTTTTTGGTTGAGAGGGGAGGTGCTGCCCTTTTGTTTCTTAGTGTTTTTTATGCTTTTCCTGTCTCTCTCTCTCTCTTTCTCATTTCATGTTTTTCTTATCCCTAGCTTAAGAAGGGTGCTCTTTTGTAATAGCTTTGGTAGTAGTTTAGTAGTTTAATGTAATGCTAGCATAGTTTTTGTTCCATACAATTGTATTTTTTCTTTCAAGTGTAGCTCTCTTTCATTATCAATATAAAGTGCCCTTTTAATTTGAGTTCTTAATGCTCTTCTACTCATCCCTCCTCCTCCACTTCACTATGATTAACTAATCCTCCTTGTACTCGATCTTGATGATCTGAGATTTGAGTTGATTAAGTTATGATGCTTTGAATTTACTTTTTCTTTTTAGGGTTTAGGCCTTCGAATTAATCTTGATTTTTCATGTTTGGAGTTATATCATCGATATATAATTTCCATTTCTATTTTCACTCTTAGTTAGCCGAGAGTCTCATAGTTTGAAGTGAACAATCCAGAGTAAAGAGAGTTGCACGCACCCCTCTTGAGAGGCAGGAGTCCAAATCTCTCGGATTGGAGTGAAATCCAATAGTGGGGTTCACCGCGTAAAGCGAGCTTTAGGTGTAAGACCCCTTTTTTTTTCTTTATCAACCACCGGGGTCTTAGCCCAGAACTGCCGCTTTGCGGTGGCACCGACTCACGGGAAGGTCGCGACTACAAAACGCCAATTCTGCCGGCCCTTTTCGATCGCAGAATGGTAGCTTAATAAAGTAAAAGCAAGTCCACAATAATCACATGTATATAAATAAATCTCCACGAAGGGAGAGTCCACAATAATAATAAAAATCAGAGTACAAAAGGAGGGCTTGTGCCCAGTACATGTAATCCTCACTACAAGTCACTCGCTGAAGCCAAACCAAAACTAAGACTAAGCATCACCGTAACCGTCACTGAACCGAGAGCACCCAAGCTGGACTGGCCCATCTCCACCGACTTTGTACTCTGGTGTTGCTGCATCTCTGGGTGCTTCTTCCTTTTCGGCCTGCCGTCACCGCCTCGTGATCCACGTCTGCGTCAACGTCTTCGGCCTCCTGGCTGCTGAGCTGGTGGGGTCCCATCCATCAAGGGGCATTTGACCCGTGTATGACCCGGCTGGTGACAATGGTAACACGGTCGTGGGGCCAACTCTGTCAGGAACTGCAATAGCGATGACCCTTCCATATGGTACACCTAAAATATTGTGGTTCGAAAACCGTTAGTCATAAAGACTAAGCCCTATCATCCCCTACCCCTTCCCCCATGGCTCCTAGGTACCGAGCGGAGAGGAAGAAAGGGAAGGACATGAAGGTGGAGAGTAAGTCAAATAAACAGGTGACAGTGGACCTACGCTAGCAATTCTATAGTAAATAAGATAGAAACAGAAAGTAAGAAATGTAACCTTAACTTATGCGTGGAAGCGCATAAGCCGAGGGATCTTTTGCAGGGCTCCCATCGTATAGAGTGTCCCATACCACTTATACGTTGGGGTGTCGGTTGTCAAACAGCAAAGAATGGCAAGTAAGTGAAAGTACAAGTAATATAACCATTGATTTATAGGGATTACCCCTATAGACCAAGGGGTCGTTTTGTAGGGCCTATCGTATAAAACGTCCCATACCATTTTATACTTTAGGTGGCATGTTTATGCTATGACACACAATTATGCTATGGAATGCACAAGCAAGTGCAACACACCCACACGACTCTATGCGCACAGACCTTTAGTTCCCCCTGTTCGGGCGGCTAGCTTCACCCCCAGGAACCTCCGTTGTGGCAAACGGAGACAGTGAGTCGGGCCCCCCACTCCTAGGCGGGTAACCACACTACCAGGCCTAGCCCTTCCGTACGCCCCTAGAAGAACACAACCTAGAGTATCCGCGTACTTGTGCTGGCTGTACACACCAGGCTTTTCGCCGAGTCAACGTACCGCTGTCGGTGTGATCGATCGCCTCGTACCGATGACCCACCACTTATATGCACATGCAAACATGTCAATTATTATATTTATACAAGTTCTTATATTACCGAGCCTCCAGCTCTCTTGGCTACTAAGCCTATACCAAGTCCCCGAGCATCCCGCTCCCTGGACTTCCAAATTACCAACCAACCATCATCATTACTAGTAGGCCCTTAGACCATGGACCTACTCTACCCATTCCGTGCCATTTCTTCTTCCTAAGCGTACAAGTGTAGGTGTGCGGTACAACTATTATTAGGGTTACTCTTGATCATTTTATTCCAACCATTTAAGGTTAACCATGGACTTCTCGAGGGTTACCCGGTGAAGGGCTCGCAGCAGTACTAGGAGCTATGATGGGGTGAATCCCAAAACTCCATTTCCAAGGCACTTATTATACTTGATTGGTTCCCTTAACCCATTCCCTTCTCGCATTACGGTGGGCTATTCCTAGGGTGACTTGACTCTTCCTCTTCTCGGGGAGGACGGTCTTTTGTCGAACCTAAACACTACCTATCGCTAGTCAATCTCACCCTTACCCATCCTAACTTCCAATAATGAACTTGATTTAACTCATCCTGTCCAAACCAGCAAACTACCAAAAATTCCATCTCCAAGTTCATTACCCACTCTAGCTCCGCTTCTGCAGTTTTACTAAACGCAGACCGTCCTAATCTTTATGAGGTATGCAAGGGGTGGTACTCCCAACTGTCTTCCAAATCCCATATAATATTTACTGGAGGTCTACCATGACTTTAATAGTCTAAATCCAGAAATTAATAATTTTCCTATTTCATTTGGCATTTAATTTATTTATTCTAGGATCCCGACTGCCCTTGTATGAACATGAAGTGCACTAATTAGTCAATAATAAATCATCATAAAGTCAGTAAAAATCATATGAGACATTTAAACAGCAATTCCAAGTTTTGAGAAATTCCAGAGATGTTTATGCCTATATTTCCTAATTTATCATTTTAGGCCACTTTTACTATATCATGAAGGAAGTACAGTAAATATTTATCCAAAAATCCCAAGAAAATTATGTAAGCTATATAGTGACCTAAAACCATCATAAACCAAGTACCATAATTTTTCTCCATCATTCGAACTCTGAATTTATTTTAAAGTAAGATACTAATTTTCATAACTTAATGAAGGAGGTACTGTTTTTATCCATCGAAAATTCCAGAGAAAAATACTAGGAGACTATCATAATTTGAAACACCCACTGATCAAATTTCATAATTTTCCAATCAATAATTGGGCACTATTTGTATTTTTGACTGTATATCACATTTAGCACATTAAAGAATAAAGTATTCTAAATATTCAGATAAAATTACCAAGAAATTTACAGAAGATCTAATATGCTATAAGATGCCCTAATCCAAGTTTTCATAATAATCCAGTGAACAGAAATTCCATAATCATCAAAATAAATATTCAGGGCACCATTAGAGTTGTAAATGAAGTACTGTATAAATTAATCCAAAAATCTCAACAAAATTATATTATATCTACTTTGACCATAAAATCACTCTACCCAAATTTTTTCTTGATTTGTAGTTCATTTAATAGCTTAATAATCCAAATTAAGGTTGGTGACCTAAACTAGGGTTAGGGTTTTAGGTGAGCTAAAGGTCTCCAAATACCCTAAAATTTTGTCCCAAGAACTATACTGGCCCTGTGGTTCTCTCCACTAAATTTCAAGTCAGTCCAAGGTCATTTGATCCCATGACCTTCACAACCCTACAAATCCCCATTAAGGGACCTACCCTAGGGTTCTAGGGCTACCCTACACCAAACCGCTCCAAACTCCCTGGAGGGTGCGTCATGCCCTAAAAAGTCAGTGACCAAAATATCAGCCCCTGTAGAAGCGATATGGCCACTCAAACACCAAGGGGGTGTTTGATCCTAAGTTATCCTATAAGGATCATCCTTGGGTTGTACCCAACCCTATTCAAAACATCTCCAAATGAGATGAAATCTTTACCAGAACCTTATAATAAACCCAGGGACCACTCACCAAAAATTTGGGAGGGTTTGGAAATCATTTAGCCATCTAATTAATTTAAGCTAGGATTATTGAATTTTTCTAAAAACTATAGAAAAACATTCTCCAAAAATTCTCATTTTTTGGATAGCACTTAGATATAGGTAAGAATAGGCCACACCCCAAATTTCAAGTCATTCTGATGACTGGATCGGAGTGGGGAATTTTTCTAAGGTCAAGACAGCCCTATGGATAGACCTCACCAAAAAGGGTGCTGTGGTCTAACCAGGACTTTAAATCGAGTGAAATTAATTTTGAATTAAAGTAGACTTCAAGGGCTACATTTTCTATGTTGACTATTTTTCCTCTAGGATCCTCTGAGTATTTTTCCCAAATTATTTAAAGTGACAGATAATTTCATTCAGAAATTGTTTTAAAAATAGAATCTAATTTCATGGCACTGTTCATCTTCTCCTACAGCCCGAAACAGAGCCCTGAAACTCATTTTCCTGTAGCTTTTCCAAAGCTATTTCCCGGCCATCCAGCCATCTCCCTGGACGGCCACCACCACCACCACCTCTGTTGAGGTGAGGGCTATCGTCGGGCGGCGGCACGGCCGCCGGAGAGGCGGTTTCCGGCGAACCCGCCATCATGCAAATTTCGGGAAAAACATGGAAACGCTCACCCGATCCGGCTCTTTTGAGCCCGATATCTCTCCTAATGATTTCTAAGATCTATCCATAGAAGAAAGGGTAGAGGAGGACCTTATTCATGGTTTGACGGCGAGATGGACGTTGGACTGTCATGGTGCGGTGGTGGCGTCGTCGAAATTCTTCTACATCACAGTAGGAGGCTCGAAACTTCAGGTAAGGGCTGGGAAACTTCATCCTTGAGCCTAAGGGGCCTTTTTAAAGGAAGAAAGGAGGGAGGGGAAAGGTTGAAACGTTCATGGCCATTAATATTTCTTCTTAATAACGCTTCGGTTATGATGTTGTAATTGAATTGCTGGAAACGAAGAGAGTTTGCCAGGTGGCGATTTCCTATTGGACTAACCTTCCTCCTTTTATTATATAATTTCAGAAGGAAAAACGGCCCATAAATACTCCTGGTGTAACTTCCCATAATCAGAATTGATTACGACGTTGGTTACCGAAATTTCCAGTCTGGCTGACGTTTCGGCCTTGGTCACGGGCGTGACACATAGGTCACGGGCGTGACAGGCACGGATAGCCAATTCTGGGTTCGACGATCGTCGAACTGAGATCAACGATCGTCGAAGGGGGTCACGGGCGTGACACCTGGGTCACGGGCGTGACAGGCCCGTGTGGCCAATTCTGGGTCGACGACCGTCGAACTGAAATCGACGATGTCGAACATGGTCACGCCCTATGTCACGGGCGTGACATTGTGGGTAACGGGCGTGACATTATGGGTCACGGGCGTGACAGGCCCGTGTGGCCAATTCTGGGTCGACGACCGTCGAACTGAAATCGACGATCGTCGAACGTGGTCACGCCCTATGTCACGGGCGTGGCATTGTGGGTCACGGACGTGACAGGCCCGTGTAGCCAATTCTGGGTCGACGACCGTCGAACTGAAATCGACGATCGTCGAGCGTGGTCACGCCCTATGTCACGGGCGTGACATTGTGGGTCACGGGCGTGACAGGCCCGTGTAGCCAATTCTGGGTCGACGACCGTCGAGTTGAAATCGACGATCGTCGAACGTGGTCACGCCCTATGTCACGGGCGTGACATTGTGGGTCACGGGCGTGACAGGCCCGTGTAGCCAATTCTGGGTCGACGACCGTCGAATTGAAATCGACGATCGTCGAACGTGGTCACGCCCTATGTCACGGGCGTGACATTGTGGGTCACGGGCGTGACAGGCCCGTGTAGCCATTCTGGGTCGATTTATTTCAGTTTTTGGGCTTCCTAGGGTTCTATCACGACCAATCGACTCCTAGGGGTCTAGCCGGAAATGGGATGTTACATTAGGCCTCCGATTTCGACGAGAGTTCGGGCAGACCTTCCTAAACTCAGTTGGGCATGACTTCGAGAGAAGCGTGTTCAAGCTTTAGGAACATCCACGGTCAAGGACCTTTATCCTATTAAGTTAGTTTTTTTATCGCATTTATCGACTCGTTTTGCCGAGGTGATTCTCGATCGAGTGCTTTCCGTATCATCGTTCCAACCCTTCGTTGTAATCTCTTCTAATAGCTATTTAATTATCTATAAGTAGTACTCTTGGCGCAATTTTTTTTCCTTATTCACAATTTGTTCTCTTAACCCTAAAACCATCTTTTGATAAGGTAATAATTTCGTGTGAGTAGGTTTACTCAACAGTTCCCAGATTTCAATACGACACTTGTGTCCCCTAGCTACATTTTGATAGGTATACTTGCCTAGTTTGATTGCTAGTTTGGCTCTCTTTTCTCAAGCGAAAAGCTATCACCAGTACTCGTATTATATTTTAAATTTACTAGCATTTGACTTCTCTTTTGCAGAGAATAGCAGGTGTTTGTGAGTTCAATTCAGGTACTCGCACTATATTTTAATTTTACTTACTTTTGACTTCTCTTTTACAGAGATTAGTTGGTGTTCGCGATTTCACTTCATGTACTCGTGTTATATTTTAAATTTACCTGCTTTTGACTTCTCTTTTGTAGATATTAGTTGGTGTTCGCAAGTTCATTTCAAGTACTCGCATTATATTTTATATTTAATGGATTTTGACTTCACTTTTGAAGATATTTGCAAGTTTTCGCGAGTTCACTTCAGGAACTCGCGTTATATTTTAAATTTACTTATTTTTGACTTCTCCTTTACTGAGATTAATAGGAGTTCGCGAGTTCACTTCAAGTGCTCGCGTTATATTTTAAATTTACATGCTTTTGACCTATCTTTTGCGGAGATTAGCAGGTGTTCGCGAGTCCACTTCTGGTACTCGTGTTATATTTTGAATTTACCTGCTTAGAACTTCTCTTTTATAGAGATTAGCATGTATTTGCTAGTTAACTTTAGGAACTCATGTTATATTTTAAATTTATCTTCTTTTAACTTGACTTTTGTAGAGATTAATAGGTGTTCGTGAGTTCACTTCAGGTACTCGTGTTATATTTTAAATTTACCTTCTTATAAATTCTCTTCTGTAGAGATTAGAAGGTTTTCTTGAGTTCACTTCGGATACTCGCATTATATTTTAAATTTACCTACTTTTGGCTTCTCTTTTGCAGAGATTAGCAGGTGTTCGCAAATTCACTTCAGTTACTCGCGTTATATTTTAAATTTACTTGCTTTTGACTTCTCCTTTGTAAAGATTAGCAGGTGTTCGCGAATTCACTTCAGATACTCGCGTTATATTTTAATTTACCTACTTTTGACCTCTCGTTTGCAGAGATTAGCAGGTGTTCGCGAGTTCACTTTAGATACTCATGTTATATTTTAAATTTACCTGCTTTTGACATCTCTTTTGAAGAGATTAGCAGGTGTTTGCGAGTTCACTTCAGGTACTCCAATTATATTATAAATTTACCTGCTTTTGACCTCTCTTTTGTAGAGATTAGCAGTTGTTCGCGAGTTCACTTCAGGTTCTCGCATTGTATTTTAAATTTATTTATTTTGGACTTCTCTTTTATAGAGATTAGTAGCTGTTCACGAGTTAACGTCAAGTACTCGTGTTATATTTTAAATTTACCTACTTTTGACTTCTCTTTTGTTGAGATTAGAAGGTGTTCGCGAGTTCACTTCAGGAACTTGTGTTATATTTTAAATTTACCTACTTTTGAAATCTCTTTTAGAGAGAACAGCAAGTGTTCGGGAGTTCACTTTAGATACTCGTTTTATATTTAAATTTACCTACTTTTGACTTCCAATTGCATAGATTAGTAGGTGTTCACGAGGTCACTTCAGGTACTCCTATTATATTTTAAATTTACTAGGTTTGACTTCTCTTTTGCAGAGATTAGCATGTGTTCGCGCGTTCACTTCAGGTACTTGCATTATAATTTAAAATTACCCGCTTTTGAATTTTCCTTTATAGAGATTAGTAGATGTTCACGAGTTAACTTTTGGTACTTGCGTTATATTTTAAATTTACCTACTTTTGACTTTTCTTTTGTAGAGATTAGCAGGTGTTCACGAGTTCACTTCAGGTATTCCAATTATATTATAAATTTACCTACTTTTGACTTCTCCTTTGCAGAGATTAGCAGGTGTTTGCGAGTTCACTTCCGGTACTCGCGTTATATTTTAAATTTACCTATTTTGACTTCTCTTTGAAAAGATAGCTGGTGTTTGTGAGTTCACTTCAGGTACTCGCGTTATATTTTAAATTTACATATTTTTGACTTCTCCTTTATATAAATTAGCAGGTGTTCACGAGTTCACTTCTAGTACTCACATTATAATTTAACTTTACCTGCTTTTGAATTCTCTTATCTAGAGATTAGCAAGTATTCGCGAGTTCACTTTAGGTACTCACATTATATTTTAAATTTACCTGCTTTTGACTTCTCTTTGAACAGATTAGAATGTTTTCTCGTGTTCACTTATGGTACTCATATTATAATTTAAATTTACCTATTTTTGACTTCTCCTTTCAAGAGATTAGCAGGTGTTTGCGAGTTCACTTTAGGTACTCGCATTATATTTTAAATTTACTTGCTTTTGAGTTCTCTTTTGGAGAGATTAGAAGGTTTTCTCGAGTTCATTTTAGGTACTCGCGTAATATTTTAAATTTACCGGCTTTTGACTTTTCCTTTATATAGATTAGCAAGTGGTTGTCAGTTCACTTCAGGTACACGCCTCATATTTTATATTTACCTACTTTTGACCTCTCTATTGCAGAGATTAGCAGGTGCTCGTGAGTACACTCCAGGTACTCGGGTTATATTTTAAATTTACATGCTTTTGGCCTTCTTTTGAAGAGATTAGTAGTTGTTCGTGAGTCCACTTCAAGCACTAGCATTATATTTTAAATTTATCTGCTTTTGACTTCTCTTTTATAGAGATTAACAGGTGTTCGTGAGTTAACTTCAGGTACTCGTGTTATATTTTAAATTTACCTACTTTTAACTTTTTTTTGTTGATATTAGTAGGTGTTCACGAGTTCACTTCAGTTAGTCATGTTAAATTTAAATTTACCTGCTTTGACTTCTCTTTTGTAGATATTAATAGGTGTTTGTGAGTTCACTTCAGGGTACTATATTATTTTTTAAATTTACCTTCTTGTGAATTCTCTTTGGAGATTACATGGTTTTATTGAGTTCACTTTAGGTACTCGCATTATATTTTAAATATACATGCTTTTGGCTTCTCTTTTGTAGAGATTACAAGTGTTGCGAATTTCACTTATGATACTCACGTTATTTTAAATTTACCTGCATTTGAACTTCTCTTTACAGAGATTAGCAGGTGTTCGTGAGTTCACTTCAAAATACTGTATTACATTTTAAACTTACCTACTTTTGACTTCTCCTTTGGAGAGATAGCGGTGTTCGTGAGTTCACTTCAGGTACTCACATTAGTTTTTAAATTACCTTCTTTCGACTTCTCCTTGGTAAAGATTACAAGGGTTCGTGATCTCACATTATATCTCGCTTATATTTAAATTTACATACTTTTTTACTTCTATTTAAAGAGATTAGAAGATTTTTATGAGTTCACTTTAGGTAATCGTATATAGTTTAAATTTATCGGTTTTGAATTCTCTTTTGTAGAGGTTAGCGGGTGTTCACGAATTAACTTCAGGTACTCTCTTTATATTTTAAATTGTCTACTTTGACTCTCTTAAGGTGAGATTAGCAGTGTTCGCAAGTTCAATTCAGGTGCTCGCATTATACTCGCATTATATTTTAATATACATGCTTTTGGCTTCTCTTTTGCAGAGATTACCAAGTGTTTGCGAATTCACTTCAAATACTCACGTTATATTTTAAATTTAGCTGTTTTTGACTTCTCCTTTATAGAGATTAGCAGGTGTTCGCGAGTTCACTTCTAGTACTCGTATTATATTTTAAACTTACCTACTTTTGACTTCTCCTTTGGATAGATTAGCCTGTGTTCGTGAGTTCACTTAAGGTACTCACATTTGTTTTTAAATTTAACTGCTTTCGACTTCTCCTTAGTAGAGATTACAAGGTATTCGCGAACTCACATCATGTACTCGCGTTATATTTTAAATTTACATACTTTTTACTTCTATTTTAGAGAGATTAGAAGATTTTTATGAGTTCACTTTAGGTAATCGTGTTATATTTTAAATTTATCTGCTTTTTACTTCTCTTTTGTAAAGGTTAGCGGGTGTTCACAAATTAACTTAAGGTACTCTTGTTATATTTTAAATTTGCCTACTTTTGACTTCTCTTAAGGTGAGATTAGCAGTTGTTCGCAAGTTCAATTCAGGTGCTCGCATTATATTTTAAATTTACCCTCTTTTGACTTCTCTTTTGTAGAGATTAGTTGGTGTTTGCATGTTCACTTTAGCTACTCTCGCTATATTTTAAATTTTACTTGCTTTTGATGTCTCTTTTGCAAAGATTAGTAAGTGTTTGCGATTTCACTTCTTGTACTCGTGTTATATTTTAAATTTACCTTCTTTTGACTTCTCTTTTGTAGAGATTAGTTGGTTTTCGAAAGTTCATTTCAAGTACTCCCGTTTTATTTTAAATTTACTGGTTTTTGACTTCTCCTTTGAAGATAATAGCAAGTGTTCGCGAGTTCACTTCAGGTACTCGCATTATATTTTAAATTTACCAGTTTTTGACTTCTCCTTTGAAGAGATTAGCTGGTGTTCATGAGTTCACTTTAGGTGCTCGCATTATATTTTAAATTTACCTGTTTTTGACCTATCTTTTGCCGATATTAGCAGGTGTTTGCAAGATCACTTCAGGTACTCATGTTATATTTTGAATTACCTTCTTAGAACTTCTTTTTTATAGAGATTAGCAGGTTTTTGCTAGTTAACTTCAGGTACTCATGTTATATTTTAAATTTAACTGCTTTTGACTTCACTTTTGCAGAGATTAATAGGTGTTCGCGAGTTCAATTCAGGAACTCATATTATATTTTAAATATACCTTCTTTTCAATTCGCTTTTGGAGAGATTAGAAGGTTTTCTTGAGTTTACTTCAGTGGGGGGGGGGGGGGGGGGGTACTCGCATAATATTTTAAATTTACCTGCTTTTGACTTCTCTTTTGTAGAGATTAGCAGGTATTCGTGAATACACTTCAGATACTCGCATTATATTTTAAATTTACATACTTTTGACTTCTCCTTTGTAGAGATTAGCAGGTGTTCGCGAATTCACTTTAGATACTGGCGTTATATTTTAAATTTATATGCTTTTGACTTCTCTTTTGCATAAAAAAAAAAAAAAATTTTAAAAACCTCTTAGTTTGGGGGAATTAAAGAGGTTAGCAGGTTTTCGCGAGTTCACTTCAGGTACTCGTGTTATTTTTTAAATTTACTTGCTTTTGACATCTCTTTTGCTGAGATTAGCAGGTGCTTGTGAGTTCACTTCAGGTACTCTGATTATATTTTAAATTTACCTGCTTTTGACCTCTCTTTTGTAGAGATAAGCAGTTGTTCGTGAGTTCACTTCAGGTTCTCGCATTATATTTTAAATTTATTTGTTTTGTCTTCTCTTTTATAAAGATTAGTAGGTGTTCACGAGTTAATTTCAAGTACTCGAGTTATATTTTAAATTTAACTACTTTTGACTCGTCTTTTGTAGAGATTAGAAGGTGTTCGCGAGTTCACTTTAGGAACTCGCGTTATATTTAAATAAACCTTCTTTTGACTTCTCTTTTGGAGAGATTAGCAGGTGTTCGCGAGTTCACTTCAGATACTTGTGTTATATTTTAAATTTACCTACTTTTGACATCTCGTTTGCATAGATCGGCAAGAGTTCATGAGGTCACTTCAGGGACTCCTATTATATTTGAAATTTACTAGGTTTGACTTCTCTTTTGCAGAGATTAGCATGTGTTCGTGAGTTCACTTTAGGTACTCTCATTAAATTTTAAATTTACCAGCTTTTGACTACTCCTTAATAGAGATTAGCAGGTGTTCGCGAGTTAACTTCTGGTACTTGTGTTATATTTTAAATTTACTTACTTTTGACTTTTCCTTTGCATAGATTAGCAGGTGTGTAACGCCTCCATCCGTCACATAGAATATAACAGAGGGTCCGGCCGGGCCCCAAGCCATATTTCACAGACAAACTGCAGAATCATTTGTGAATACCAAAATACATTCTACTCGCATCTTAACTCAGAGCAATCTAGCAGAAGTTTAA
Source organism: Platanthera zijinensis (assembly GCA_039513925.1). Taxonomy (NCBI): domain Eukaryota; kingdom Viridiplantae; phylum Streptophyta; class Magnoliopsida; order Asparagales; family Orchidaceae; genus Platanthera; species Platanthera zijinensis. The sequence continues at coordinate 122,009,205 of CM077096.1, forward strand.
AGCTTACAAGAACTCATCCAATGAAATTCCACCAAATATATAAATAACCATTTATATATAACACCAGGAATGTATACAAACACAAACGCTCAGGGCCTTAAGGCCTTACATATTTCTCTTTACAAAAGTGGTCTCATGCATCGGCACGCAGGCTGACCATACTTGAAATCCATTTCTTCGCACGGCCTTCAAGGGCCTACAAGAAGCAGCAGTAAGGGCTTTAGCCCGCTCAATCCAGTCAGCCCGCAACACCTGCATATGAACGTCCACCCCACGAGTGATAAACAAAGCAACGGTCAGCTTTCAGCTGACCAATTATAACGACCCTACCCCTTACCCGGGGTGGGTGTTCCCTCTATGCATGCATTGCAATCAAAAAATATATATCACAACAAGTGCACTCAGGCACAACAACCTCACCAACGCTGGCCTTCGTGTCAGACGCTCCGTGCACTCAGGGCACGCTGACTGTGTACCGAAATCCTCCAGGTCCCACCACCACTTAGAGGTTATTAGCTTGTTGGTCGGGCATCATCCTCCAAACACACGCTAGAGACCTCTCGCACCCATCCCACTCAGAGGCGTTCATCTCACGGTAACTAATGAGCACTATATATCGACCTACAAAAATAGTGTAACAAGCTGGGGAAACTACCCCTCTGCTTTGCCACCAATCGATTGCTCATAAAAAAATACTGCTTTCTGGTTTAGCTCACAGCTTATGCAGAGCGTTTTGCAATGCCACAAAGGCTCCATAACCACAATGAATGGCTCTCACGGCCACACCGCATTCAGCTCATACAGAGCATCCAATACAAGGAATGCACAAGCATCCTCACAACCTCCGCAACCTACTCGTTACATACACGGAGTCTTCTCTGGTTCGCAATATAAACATAACCAATCCAGAGAAACCACCCAGATGGGCTTCACACAGCATGCCTATTCCGTACTACTCATTTCCGGATCTAGATACAGACTCAACCAGGGATATAACCTATCAACCCACTGGAATCGCTTACGCTTTCCACCTCTTGGTGGAGGATTCCATGCACATGCATAAAGGAGGACTTCGCTTGTACAAGAAGGAGATCGTTACCCTTGACGATTGCTTTGGAGCCATGGAGAAACTAGCCGGATGGTAATCACAGCAGCGGCCTTGCCTCCACCACGCTGAACTCGACTCTCAATTAGGATTGCTGAAGCTCCACCGGCGGCCAGAATCCTTCTCCTTCTTCCTTCGTAGCTCTTCTCTCTCTCTTATCTTTAGAAAGAGAATAACCAACAAAAAATGAGAGTTTTTTTATCATTCGTCGGCCTTATAACATCAGGAAGTATCTTAGACCACAAGATCCACTTTGAAGAAAATGAACGGCCACGATTCACTTGGAAAAGCATCTTCCGTGGGCTGACACGGCTTGTGACAGACACATGTAACAGGCCATGTCCCTTAAGCGGCACAAAACCGACTCAAACCAGATAAGGAGACGGGCTGAGATATGCCCGTGCCAGCTCATGTCATGCCCATGTCACTCAGTGCATGCTCGTGTTGTTGGGCGTATCCCTCAATCAACACTGGAACAACAATCCCGAAAGGGACACGGGTTCCCAACACGCCCGTATCACCTTTGACATGCCCGTGTCATCCAGAACACACCTGGGCTCAAGGCCATATTCATCACACGCCACTACTCGGCTACCAACCCGAGTAAGACACGCCCTGGGACACGCCCGTGTCCCAGGCCGTGTACCTACACAAGAACGACACGCCCTAGGACACGCCCGTGTCCCAGGCCGTGTCACCCAGCCTGAACTCCAAATTTGGATTTGGGGTATTACAATCCTCCCCTCTTTACAGAAATTTTGTCCCGAAATTTAGCACAACATGTATACTAACACAACCACTCCGTTGCAATATAAACAAAATGATCCGGGTTTAAAGCTCAGAGGCCGCAGCTTGTCTCTCCCCACAACATCGCACAAATACAAGTGTTTTAACAAACACATCGCCAGACATACATACAACATGTATATAGTACATCACAAAGATAGTAAAGTGCACCCTTTACTTTACTTCCGCTCATCCGCGTCTTTCAGAATCCGCTTTATGGCCTCCTCTAACTCCAAATTATACACGCGAGGCTACTGTACTTCATGATTTGAACTTTGCGGCTCCTGCAACTCAAGAGTGTACATACGAGGCTGCGCCCGAGATGTAGATGACTCTACCACTGCCTTACCCTTTTCCTCATAGGACGCACCGATCTTTTTATCACTCTTTGACAGGACACTCCAATAATTGCGGGTGACATGTCCCTGCTTCCCACAATTAAAATACGTACCTGTCTCCGCACATCCTTACCCATACGTTACTCCCGAAGCAACATCCGAAGAAGTTTGTTCAGCATGCCTGAACCTCTTCTTATCTCACTTCCTAAACTCCGATTGTTCTGACTGCGAAACTTTGAACTCTGGCTTTTTCACCGCCAAGTTCTTCTTGTCCTACACCCATTTCAAATCTTTCTCCAGCGCATAGGCTGTATATACCAATACTTGGAATCCTTGGTTCACCGAACTCGGAAGCGCTAACCTTAGCTCATAGAGTCCTTCATAGAACCTATTCGTCTTTCGCGCTTCTTCCGCAAAAGTAGATCCCCCATAGTGCCCTAGCCTTGTAAACTCATGCAGGTAAGTCTCAACCGTACTCTCACCCTACACCAGACGTTGAAATTCATTCTCCATTGCAATTCACCGCGACACTGGCAAGAATATTGCCCAAAATAATGTGGAGAATTCGTCCATCGATATCGTTCCTAGGCCTCTCCTACAAATTGGTGCAATTCCACCTCATCCCACCTGAGCCTCACCTCTCCTTCCAGCAGGAAAGTGGCTAACATAACTTTCTGCCCCTCATCAGTCCTGATCGCTGTCAAGATCATCTTCACTCTGGCGAACCAATCCTCAGTTTGCGTTGGGGAACCCGCCCCATTGAACGTAGGAGGATGAAACTCCATAAACCGCTTCAGTTGCTCATCAGCCGCTTGCTCGTCAATCCGAGCCTCAACATGCTCTTGCCTCACATCAACCCGTACTTGCTTCACTACAGGCGTTGCCTGCCAAATAGGTTGTGTTTGAAACATGGCAAATAGTTCCTCCGTAACTAAGCATATTGTTTTCGGAGAAGGAGGAGGTGTGGGCACCTCAGCTAGTGTCGCACTCTCATCCGAATGCTGGGGTTCCGACTGCCTAGCTCCACTCCTTGTCACTTATATGTGAACAAGAAATCATTAACGTTCATTCCAAAATGGCAAACATACCGAATATACACGCTCATGCTCCTCAAACACATGTATTACATTCCTAGTGGACATTCATGAGTTAGATTAGGTTATCTCGACCAACCCTACCCTCTAATACCACTTCTTAATGTCTCCATCCGTCATATGGAATATAACAGAGGGTCCGTCCGGGGCCCCATACCATATTTCACAGACAAACAGCGGAATCACGTGTGAATACCAAAATACATTCTACTCACATCCTAACTCAGAGCATTCTAGCGGAAGTTTAAAGCTTATAAGAACTCATCCAATAAATGTCCACTAAATATATAAATAACCATTTATATATAACACAAGAAATGTATACAAACACAAATGCTCACGGCCTTAAGACCTTAAATATTTCTCTTTACAAAAGGTGGTTTCATACATCGGCACACAGGCCGGCCACACGTGAAATCCAATTCTTCGCATAGCCTTAAAGGGCATACAAGTAACAGCATCAAGGGCTTTAGCCCGCTTAATCCAGTCAGCCCGCAACACCTGCATATGGACGTCCCCCCACGGGTGATAAACAAAGCAACGGTCAGCTTTCAGCTGACTAATTATAACGACCCTACCCCTTACCTGGGGCAGTGGTTCACTCCCTGCATGCATTGCAATTACAATATATATATATATATATATATATATTTATATATATATATATCACAACAAGTGCACTCAGGCACAACAACCTCACCCACGCCTGCCTTCATGCCAAACGCTCCGTGCACTTATGACACGCCTACGATGTACCGAAATCCTCCAGGTCCCACAACCGATTTGAGGTTATTAGCTTGTTGGCCAGGCATCAGCCTCCAAACACACGTTTGAGACATCTCGCACCCATCCCACTCAGAGGCGTTCACCTCACAACAACTAATGAGCAATATAGATCGACCTACAAAAGTAGTGTAACAAGTCGAGGAAACCGCCCCTCTGCTCTGCTACCAATCGATTGCTCATAACACAATACCGATCTGCGGTTCAGCTCACAGCTTATGCAGAGCGCACAATTCCAATGCCACAGGCTCCAAAACAACAACAAATGGCTCTCACGGCCACATCGCATTAAGCTCATATAGTGCATCCAATATAAAGAACGCATAAGCATCCTCACAACCTCCGCAACCTACTTGTTATATACACGGAGTCTTCTTTTATTTTCAATATAAACATCACAAATCCAGACTAACCGACCAGATGGGCTTCACACAGCATGCCTATTCAAAACTACTCATTTCCGGATCTAGATGCAGACTCAACCGGGGATATAACCTATCAACCCGCTGGAATCTCTTACGCTTTCCACCTCTTGGTGGAGGATTCCATGCACATGCATAAAGGAGGACTTCACTTGTCCAAGAAGGAGATCGTTACCCTTGACAATCGCTTTGGAGCCATGGAGAAACTAGCTGGATGGTAATCACCATTGTGGTCTTGCCTCCACCTTGCTGAACTCGGCTCTCGATTCGAATCGCTGAAGCTTCACCGGTGGTCGAAATCCTTCTCCTTCTTCCTTCCTAGCTCTCCTCTCTCTCTTCTATTTAGAAAGAGAATAGCCAACAAAAGATTAGAGTTTCTTTCTCATTCCTCAGCCTTATAACATCAGGAAGGATCTTGGACCACAAGATCCACTTTGAAGGAAATGAACGACCATGATTCACTTGGAAAAGCATCTTCCCTAGGCTGACACGGCCTGTGACACGCCTATGTCACAGTCCGTGTCCCTTAAGAGACAGACAACTGACTCAAAACAGATAAGGACGCAGGCTGAGACACGACCGTGTCAGCTCTGTCACGCCCATGTCACGCAGTACACACCCGTGTTGATGGGCGTGTCCCTCAATCGACACAGAGCCAGCAATCCCGAAAGGGACACGGGTTCCCAACAAACCCGTGTCACCTTTGACATGCCTGTGTCATCCAGAACACGCCTAGGCTCTAGGCCGTGTTCCTCACACGCCACAACTCGGCTACCAACTCGAGCAGGACACGCCCATGTCCCAAGCCGTATACCTACACAAGAACGACACGCCCTCGGACATGCCCGTGTCCCAAGACGTGTCACCCAGCCTGAACTCCAAATTGGGATTTGGGGTATTACAAGGTGTTCACGAGTTTACTTCAGGTATTCGTATTATATTTTAAATTTACCACTTTTGACTTCTCCTTTGTAGAGATTAGCAAATGTTTGTGAGTTCACTACTGGTACTCGCGTTATATTTTAAATTTACCTATTTTGACTTCTCCTTTGCAGATATTAGCCGGTTTTCGTGAGTTCACTTTAGGTACTCGCGTTATATTTTAAATTTACTTACTTTAGACATCTCCTTTATATAGATTAGCAGGTGTTCACGAGTTCACCTCTTGCACTCGCATTATAATTTAAATTTACCTGCGTTTGACTTCTCCTTTCCAGAGAATAGTAGGTGTTAGCGAGTTCACTTTAGGTACTCGTATTATATTTTAAATTTAACTACTTTTGACTTCTCTTTTGGAGAGATTAGAAGGTTTTCTCGGGTTCACTTCAGATACTCGCATAATATTTTAAATTTACAGGCTTTTGACTTCTCCTTTGTAGAGATTAGAAAGTATTTGCGAGTTCACTTCATGTACTCGCATCTTTTTTTTTTAAAATTTACCTACTTTTGACTTCTCTATTGCATAGATTAGCAGGTGTTTGTGAGTTAACTCCATGTACTCGGGTTATATTTTCAATTTACTTGCTTTTGGCCTTCTGTTGTAGAGATTAGTAGTTGTTTGGGAGTTCACTTCAAGCACTACCATTAAATTTTAAATTTATCGGCTTTTGACTTCTCTTTTATAGAGATTAGCAGGTGTTCCTGAGTAAACTTCAAGTACTCATGTTATATTTTAAATTTACTTGCTTTTAATTTCTTCTTTGGTGAGATTAGCATGTGTTTGCGATTTCACTTCAGATAGTCGTGTTATATTTAAATTTACCTGCTTTTGACTTCTCTTTTGTAGAGATTAATAGGTGTTCGCGAGTTCACTTCAGGTACTCGTATTATATTTTAAATTTACCTTCTTGTGAATTCTCTTTTGGAGAGATTAGAAGGTTTTCTTGAGTTCACTTCAGGTACTCGCATTATATTTTAAATTTACATGCTTTTGGCTTATCTTTTGCAGAGATTACCAAGTGTTCGCGAATTCATTTCAGATACTCGTGTCATATTTTAAATTTACCTGCTTTTGACTTCTCCTTTGCAGAGATTAGCATATATTCGCGAGTTCACTTTAGGTACTCATGTTATATTTTAAATTTACCTGCTTTTGACCTCTCTTTTGCAGAGATTAGCAGGTATTCGCGAGTTCACTCAGGTACTCCGATTATATTTTAAATTTACCGGGTTTTGGCCTCTCTTTTGTAGAGATTAGCAGTTATTCAAGAGTTCACTTATGATACTCGCATTGTATTTTAAATTTATTTGGTTTTTTTCATCTATTTTATAGAGATTAGTTGGTGTTCACGAGTTAACTTCAGTTACTCGTGTTATATTTTAAATTTACCTACCTTTGACTTCTCTTTTGTAGAAATTAGAAGGTGTTCGCGAGTTCACTTCAAGAACTCGCATTATATTTTAAATTTACCAACTATTGACTTCTCTTTTGGAGAGATTAACAGGAGTTCACGAGTTACTTCAGATACTCACGTTATATTTTAAATTTAATTACTTTTGACTTCTCCTTTGCATATATTAGCAAGAGTTCACGAGGTCACTTGAGGTACACCTGTTAAATTTTTAATTTACTAGTTTTGACTTCTCTTTTGCAGTGATTAGCATGTGTTCGCGAGTTCACTTCAGGGACTCACATTATAATTTAAATTTACCTGCTTTTGACTTCTCCTTTCCAGAGATTAGTAGGTGTTCCCGAGTTAACTTCTGGTACTCATGTTATATTTTAAATTTACTTGCTTTTGACTTTTCTTGTGCAGAGATTAGCAGGTATTCACGAGTTCACATCAGGTATTCGTATTATATTTTAAATTTACCTACTTTAGACTTCTCCTTTGCAGAATTTAGCAGATGTTTGTGAGTTCACTACCGGTACTTGCGTTATATTTTAAAATTACATGTTTTGACTTCTCCTTTGCACAGATTAGACGGTGTTAATGAGTTCACTTTAGGTACTCGTATTGTATTTTAAATTTGCATGCTTTTGACTTCTCCTTTATAGATATTAGCAGGTGTTCACGAATTCACTTCTGGTAATCGCATTATAATTTAAATTTACATGCTTTTGAATTCTCCTTTCAAAAGATTAGCTGGTGTTCGCGAGTTAACTTCAGGTACTCGTGTTATATTTTAATTTTACCTGCTTTTAACTTCTTCTTTGCAGAGATTAGCATGTGTTAGTGAGTTCACTTGAGATACACACGTTGTATTTTAAATTTACGTACTTTTGAGTTCTGTTTTGTAGAGATTAGCAGGTGTTCGCGAGTTTACTTCAGATACTCGGGTAATATTTTAAATTTACCTACATTTGGCTTCTCTTTTGTAGAAATTAGCAGTTATTTTTGAGTTCACTTCAAGTACTCACATTATATTTTAAATTTATCTGCTCTTTGTTGATGTACGAAAATGCCAAGGGGAAAACGAGCACCACCAGCTAACTGTTCGAGCACTAGGGGAAGAAGAAAAAGCAAACTGCAAGCAGTAATCTACTTTGCGGACTAGAAAAGGAACAGAAAAGCAGAAATGCCGTGAACCACGGCAACACCAGACTTCGCCCGTCGCGGCCTGAATGCCACTCCTGCGACGGGCTTAATTTTGATTGCAAATAAGCGGTTACAAGGAGGGGAAAAGGAAACGATGCGGAAAGCAAGCTGGAGATCGCAAAGCCAGAGATTCGAGTCCGCGGCCTTTTGTAAGTAGGCTCCTGGGCTCCCGTCGGACTCTTTTGAGTGCACCACTTCCCCCTATTTATAGGCTGGGGGCCTGCCCAAACGGGCAGGGCTAAAATAACCGGCTGCCCGGGGAACAAAAGAACCGGGCAGTGGTGACGGGAATAAAAAAAGGGAAAACAAGCAGTCCGTACGAGACTGGCGGACTGGGCTTGCGAGCTAGAAACCTCCCTTGGTCGCATCGAGCGTAATCCTGGCAGAAGAATCGCGACCTGAGCGACCTGCGCGACCTCAGCGACCTGATCTCGGAGCTCGCGGAAAACTAACAAGATTTGAGAGCAAAACATGGGAGGCCTGGGCGGACTGAGAACTAGAGTCCGCCTAGGTGGCTGGGATTTCCACTGGTCAACTAGCGATCTAGGAGGACTGAGAGCTTGAGTCCGGCAAGACAGGAGCAAGAAGCCTAGCTGAACATGTTGCGGATTCTGGGGTTAACATAATCCCCACACATTTTCGAGTTTTGGAATATTCCGAAAATGTTTCCTTAACCGCCGAGTCCGCAACTATCATAAATGCTGATTGTGCTATAAATACCCCCGGAAGTCCTGTCCTCTGTCAGAATTGACTGCGCGATGGGTCGTTACTCACCTCTTGCGGTCTCAACTTTCCAGTCCGGCATGGCAAGATTAGGATCCTTCTTCGGCAGCCTCGCCACCTCGACTGAGAAACCAAAAGGGAGTTCCCGACCTAAGAAGGCGAGTCACCGGAACGATATACCTGCCCGCCATCAAGGAGAGAGTTCAGGTCATAAGAAGAAGACAGACACAGCCCGCGACATCGAGCATGAGAAGACCGCGACTGCTCCTATTGCTCAGAATCTACCGACATGGATCTCGAATAAGAAACTTAATCCGCCATCCGTCTCTAATCAGAACCCCCCGTGCTCTTCATGTATGGAGGTGCACCGTTCTGCCTCCGGAACTATTATGTTGCGGATAGACCCGAACAAGGAAGTGTCATCGCCGAAGGTCCAGCAGCCAGATATCGAGGAGAAACTTCCAGCTGATGAGCAAGTGGAGGAGAGGGTAGAAGAGGTAACTGAGGAGCGAGCTAAAGAGTCCGTCAAAGCCGCGACTAAAGATTCTGCCGAGAAACAAGCTGAGGAACTGGTACCCTCTCTTTCGCTGATTGTCACACCAACCTCAGTTCGTGAATCACAGCATATCGTTATAGACTTGGATAAGATGCCTGAAAATAAAAAGAGGAAGAGAGACAAGAGTACTGTTGTGGAGCGAGTAGAGAAGAAGCTACGAGTTAGGAAAGAAAAGAATATCTCTAAGCGGACTGGAGCTTCGAGCTTGCAGCATAAGCCACGAGAGAAGGAAGTTCCGGACAACGATCTCGTCACCCTGGATGCTCTGCCCACAGAAGGTGACCCCCCCCCCCCCTCAACGCTCAGCTTATCAACCACCGAGATACTTGACTCTATTGATAACAAGCAGCTCGCGAACATGAATCGTTCCCTGTTGGAAGTGCTGCAGCCTGGTGCTGAGAACATGGGAGAGAAGCCTGCTGACCCTTCCTCCTTCCTTCCAGCCGAAGAAAGAGAAAAAATGAAGGATAAGCTCGCAGTAATGAAGGCAAAGATTGAGGCGGTCTCGGAGAAGCCTTCTGCGAATAAGAAGGCTGAGGATTTGCAGACCGCTGCCGAACTGATGCAGTCATGTAAGTTGTGCTCGGGGCCTAGGCGTTTCCAGAGCTCGTGGATCTACAAATCACCTCCCCAGAAATCGCGGCCGATTAAGATCATTATAGAGACCTGCGACATAGTTGCCTTAAGCAGATCGCTAGCCGAGACAAGGGCGAAAGTTCGTCGGGAATGGAGGCACCGCCTGGGCGCTTTTGATCCAGAGCGCGTGAGGCGGCCTACTTTCGATAGTCGCCAGATTGCTGCCATTATTTCAAAAAGATGACTTAACTTTTTACCTTTTACGCTTATTGCGACCTGGAAACTAAATCGAATTTTATTTTCTTTTGTTGCAGTACAGAAGTCAACACCCGATTCTATTGAGGTCGGCGAGATCGTGAGGCGGCAAAAAGATGTGCCCGCGCAGGCTTTGATGCGGTCTGGTGCTGAGTCCGCGCAAGGGGAGCAGTCTGGCCAAGAGACATATGCGTTATTAGTGAGGAAGTATGAGGAGGAACTAAATGAAATTCGAGTTGAGCTAAAGAAAGGTAAGAAGCCAGAAAAGATCCTGGAGAACCAGGTCGCGAGCCTTTCTTCCACCATTAAAGGTCTAAACAAAGAGAAGCAGCGGCTAAGCGGAGACGCCTGCCATCATAGGAGCCTATATTTGGCTTTGGTGAGAGAAGGGAAGAAGCAAGTGGGCGATGTTGCTGGGGTGAGGCCGCAAACGTCTTTTCAACCTACTACAGGAGAGGCGTTAGCCCCGGCGACAATCGGGCAACCCGCGGTTGCCGCAGATCCAACATCAGCAGGTGTCCCGACAATCCAGTTTAACCGGATAGTCAGGGATACTGCTCACATGCATCGCACATTCAATAACATGCACCATCTGGTCCAGCAACTGTACAGGGAAATCTTCGAGGGAGCGACCAGGCTGCCCATGTTGGGGTGGATGAAGAGCGACCTGCTCAGCGAGACCGCAGAAGCCGCTGAGTAGAACATTTAATTTGAACTGTGCGTATTGTATAGGTGTCCTTTGAACCTTCTCTGTTTCATTTGTGCTGTGATGCGACTTTCCCTTGTTGTATGATATTATTATTATTCTTTTAAACTTGTAGATAACTTGCAGGAAAACTGGAAATGTGCGGGCTGAGCGGACTGCATTTTAATTTGCAAAGCCTTGAGAATTTGTCTGAAATTGCAGAGAAAATAGGGAAGAAGCGGGCTGCGCGGACTGAGCAATCGATCTGGGCGGATAGACTACTGTCATGTAAAATTATTTTTCTATAAATAGGGTCTTCATTTTCTCTTTGCATAGGAAACAGTCGAAGCTGAAGCCCTGCGATCTGAAAAGATGGTATCCGCGCGTACTGATTCCGAAGTCGCCTTCCATGCTGCCGAGCACAAAAGACGCCAACTGACCGAAGCTGATCTGGAAGCTATTCTGGATGTGCACATGGCGGGCTCGCCAGTGCTCGCACGGCTTCTCGAGCCACAAGAGAGATTGAACTTCTCCACAGCTACCAATCTCGCGATGCCCATTGACCATTTCGATTGCGGGTTCAAATTCCCTCTGCTTTGGGAGATCGCGGAGATCTTCGAGCACTACGAAGTGGTTCTAGGCCAACTCGCACCGAACAACATGATCGCCATCTACAGCTATCTCGCCTACCTGCGATCTGAAAAGATCGAGTTTTCCTTGAAGATCTTTAGAAAGTTATTTTCTGTCTGCTCCATAACTCCAACAGGAGATCGCGAGTATAAGGGTATCATGTACTTCTACTGCAGGGGGATGAAGGTTGTGGGCTTGCCGAATAAAATCCACAACTGGACCTCTAGGTACCTCATCTTTGAAGGCGACCTAGGGTTTATCCACACTAACTCGCAGCTGCAATCAGACGCTGACTTCAAAAGTGTGCGGCTGAGTGAAGTTGAGGCCTCCATCGTCGGGTTTCTTGCGGGAGCAAGGCTCGATGTTGACTACTACATTCCGCTGTTGCCCGAACTAGACACCATAAGCCGCCATGAGAGTAAGTCCCGCGACTTTCATTTGTATTCGCAGCGACCTGGAAGTTTGTGGCTAACTTTTCTTCTTGCAGCGACCTTGGCGGTGTCCGCGAACTTGCCCTATGCGCCTGCTGGACAAACTCCTACACAGGGAGAAATAAGAAAAGAAATTGCAAGGAAAAGGAAGGAAGACGGAGATCCCGTCACGGATTACTCCTCCGACGATAGCTTCAATATTGCGGGCTTCGGCGAGAAGCAAAAGGATCTAAGGGGCAACCCAATGATCCGTTGGCATGAGAAGAAGTATGTTCGCCTTTCGACAACTCTCCCCTCCTGTAGGAGTCCGCGCCCATCTCGCCACGCCCATGTCGCCGTCTCCGCTCTTTACGGGAAGCAAAACCTTCGCGAACTGCAAAGTGTGGCCCCTGACGACCTTCCTCTGCTTGTCGCCCAGGCCAGTACGAATTACGCCGTCACCAACCACTTCATGGGCAGGCTTACGCGCGAGCTGCTTAGGGAAGATGCACGACATAGGAAGGAAAACAACTCGCTGAAACACAGAAATAAGCGACTAGGCGCAAAGATTAATCAGTATAAAGAGGACAAAGCTGTAAGTGCCAGTTAATCGCCGTTTATCTTTGTCGCATATTTGTTGCGGACTGACGTTTTGATTTCTTCTGCAGACCGCATATGAGGTAACCAACCCCGACTTCCAGAAAGCCATGTTTCCTTTCGTCAAGGAAAGCGTGGAAGTCACAATTGAACGGATCATCAATGATGGGTATGCGAAAGCAGGGGTGGACTCTATTCCCTTCCTGAAGCTGTTTCCAGAGCTGAAGGACAAGGTTGCTGAGTTCGAGCGAGCTGCTAAGGGGAAAGTTGTCGTTGAAGATGATGAGGAGGAGTTCGTTGATGAGGTAGCTCCTGAAGATGTGGCCTCAAGTCAGCAGTAGGGAAGTCAGTCGGATTAGTCCGCTAGATCCGGCTCTGATGAGAGCAGCGCGCGAACAGAACCCAAGGCCTCTTCTCATTCCAGCGACAGCAGTAGAAGCGACTCGGGCGGCTACTCGCCTGTGGCGGATGTGGATGGATTAAGCCCAGAGAAGCCTGCAGAGAAGAAACAAAGGACTGGATAGGAGATAATGTAATTTTTTGGTTTTTAATGTAAAGGAGGAGGGGCGGACTCTGCGTGAGTCTGCCGGAACATGTGTATATAATTTTTGAATGAATAGAAAAGGATATTTTTGATGCCTTCTGAGATGTTCTGCTTTTTTCTTGCTTGTTAGAGGTCGCACACCTTATATTAATTCGCATTATATAGCTTTATAGCATGTTTAAAACTCTTGCTGAAATCTCTTACTCACAGCTCGCTACAACATGGGTAGAACCAATGTGCTTTCTTAACGAAGGGAAAAAATGAAGCGGACTCTGACGAGCTCGGACAGCAGTCCGCGTCTTGCAGAACAACCTTTGCCAGTTTTGAGAGAACCAAGATGATGAAAGCCGCAATACTATGACACAAATAATGTTGATATGCGAACTTTGGCGGACTGGGATCACCGTCCGCTGATATTTATAGTCGAATCTTTTCAGAAAAATAATCATTGAGTTATATGAACTGAAATTAATCCTGCGGACTAGGCGAACTAGAAAATCGGAGCCCGCATTATACCAATAATAACAAAAATGACCCATAGCTCATGACCAGGTGGGCAGGTGCGGCCGGAGCAGCATTGCTTTCCTCACAGGGTTATGAACCACGGAATAAACCCAAGGGACGGCAGACTGTGCGGACTAGAAAATCGGAGTCCGCACTATACCCAAAAACCCCTGCGAAGAAAAAAGCTGCAGACTAGTGATCAAGTGGGCAGGTGCGGCCGGAGCGGTATTGCTTTCCTCACAGGATCTCAAGATCTACAGACTTAACAATACAATCCACTGCCCTCTTGCCTGGAGTACAATCTAAGTCGATCTTTTGGGCACGTGCGGCCGGAGCCACATTGCTTTCCTCTGAGATCGACAAGACTGTGGGTCTCCTGATGGCACTACTTGAGGGTACCAAGGAGTGTTTGAGGGTTACAACCTTAAGATGATCTGGGGGTAGGTGCGGCCGGAGCGGCATTGCTTTCCCCGCGCGATCATCTAGGCTGTAACAATATCCCTTAAATGACATAGTAGAGCTGACCACCACTCTGCTCCTCCATAATGCAGAAGTGGAGTTAGGTACTAGCCGGGATACGAAATCCAGTGTCCTACCGCACTAGAACTGGCAAGCTCCCACTACACGATGCGAAATCTCCCCACAACACGTGGTCTTTGTGGTGTTACGCTGATAGCAGCGGTTCTAAGGGAGGTTTCAGGTGTCCTCGGCAATATCTCCTGGTATTAGGAAACTGTTGGAGTTGCTTGGGGAGCCAAAAGAAAGAAGACACTTTAAGAAGTGTTAGTATGAATACTTTGATAAATATCAATTTTTGAGAAATTTGCATAAGATAGAAAAGAGAGTTCAGAGATAGAACCGTTTAGAGTTGTCCTTGCTCAATATATTAACTGTCAACACTTAAAACAAAAAGGACACTTGATGAAGTGTTAGCAAGGATTTTTTTATTAATGATGAACCTATGAAGAGGTTTACATAAGAAGAAGAGGAAAAGAAGTTCAGGAATAGAACTGCGTTAGGTCATCTCCACTCCACTTGTGCGACACATCTTCTCCTTCAAATGTTTGCAACCGATAGGCTCCATTCTCAAGTGCTTCCTTAATATTGAATGGCCCAGCCCAATTTGGATTAAGCTTCCAAACTGAGCCGGCTCTTGCAGCAGCATCGACCTTTTTAACAACCAGATCTCCCACTTGAAAGTGTTTGATCCTTACATTCTTATCAAAGTAGCGGGCCATTCTCCTTTTAACTTCCTCTTGCCTGATGGCAGCCTTGTCTCTAACCTCATCAACATACTCCAAGCTGAAACTCATCTCCTCGTTGTTCATCTCAAGCCAATCCTCCATACCTTGCCTAGCAAGCAGCACTCTGGGAGACAGAACTTCAAACTCAACAGGAATTAGCGCTTCGGACCCATGAGAAAGCTTGAATGGGGTTTCCCCTGTTGCAGATGAATTCATTGTTCTCAGGGTCCAGAGAACTGAAGGAAGTTGATCAACCCAACTGCCCTTGAGATTTTGAACTTTCTTCGTAAGCAGGCTGAGGATTTGCTTATTGGCTGCTTCTACCTGACCGTTACTTCTAGGATGATGAACTGATGCAAAGCGCAGCTCTGTTCCGATCTGCTTGCAAAAATCTATCATCTCTGCATTATTAAATTGCGGTCCATTATCTGTGATTATTTCCATAGGGATACCGTGCCGGCAGACTATCTCGCCCCAAATAAAATTCTTTACGACCTGAGTTGTTGTCTTTGCCAGCGCCTTAGCTTCGATCCACTTACTGAAGTAGTCGATCATAACTATAATGAAATGTCGCCTCCCACTAGCCATGGGAAAAGGACCAATGAGATCCATTCCCCAAACGGCAAAGGGCCAAGGAGTTGCAATTGATCTGAGAGATTGAGCCGCTTGATGTTGAAGAGGAGCAAACTTCTGGCACTGAACACATTTTCTTACATAGGTCTCAGAATCTTTTTTCATTATGGTCCAGAAGTAACCCTGCTGCAGGATCCTTTTCTCCAAGGTTCTTGTCCCCGAATGACTTCCACACTCGCCAGAATGCACTTCCCGAAGAACAGTAAGAACTTCATCTTCTGAAACACATCTTGCCATTGTAGACAAGAAGATTTTTCTGTAGAGAATACCGGATATCAAGTAATAATATGCTGCTTTTAACTTGAATTTCTTCTTATTTTTGACTGACTGATGCAGATCTCCAGTTGATAAGTAGAGAACGAACGGATCCATCAAAGAGGAATGCTGATCAATTTGCATTAAGTCTTCCTCCTCCACTGTTGGGTGGAAAAGTTCAGAAGGTGTTCCTCCTGACGATAGCCCGTACTTGGCAAGAACATCGGCCTCCTCATTCTCTGTCCTTGGGATGTGCTCAATAGTGAAACTTTTAAACCTGCCAACCTCAATTTTTACCAGCGAAAGATACTTTTTCAACACTGTCTCCCTGGTCTCGAAGTTACCAAGAACTTGTGAAGCCATTACCAGTGAGTCAGTCTTTACATGAACATGATCGATTCCTAGCTCTCTTGCGAGCCTCAAGCTGGCCAATAAAGCTTCATACTCCGCTTGATTGTTAGTTAGTAGAAAGTAGAACTTGACGGCTTGCTCAAGCTTGATGCCATTCGGGTTTATCAGAATTACCCTTGCTCCAGAAGAGCTTCTGCCTGAAGCCCCATCAACATAGATGGCCCAAGCTAAAGGAGACCTTACTGCCTAATCTGAGTTAGATTCTGCTGTGTCAATCAGAAAGTCTGCAAGCACCTATGCCTTGATAGCTGTCCTGGGCACATAGGAAATTTCAAACTCACTCAGCTCGATTGCCCACTTAGCTAGCCTGCCTGAATGCTCTTGCTTCTCTAGCACTCTCTTCAAAGGTTGATCAGTTACTACTTGAATTGAATGTGCCTGGAAATAGAGACGGAGCCTGCGAGCAGACCTAACCAACGCCAAAGCCAGCTTCTCAAGGATTGGGTACCTTGCTTCTGCATCTTTCAGAATGTGACTGACATAGTAAACTGGGAACTGCCTCCTGCTCTCTTCTCGGACAACGACATAACTAATTGCCTCGGGACCAACCCCCAGGTATAATAATAACATTTCCCCTGCTCGGGGGCTTTGGAGTAAGGGTGTCGAAGTTAGCTGCTTTTTCAACTGTTCAAAGGCCAAAGAACACTCTTCTTTCCATTGGAACTTGGACGCTCCCCGAAGAGTTTTGAAGAATGGCGCACTTTTATCTCCAACTCGAGAGATAAATCTCCCGAGTCCTGCCAACCTCCCCCCCTACTGCTGAACCTCTTTTGGAGAACAGGGAGTGGTCATATCAAGGATGGCTTTAATCTTATCAGGATTAGGGGAAAGGCCCTCTCGAGTAAGGAGATGGCCGAGGAATTTCCCCTTACTCGCCCCAAAAACACACTTTAATGGGTTAAGCTTAATTCTACGCTTTCGCAGAGTGGAAAAAGTCTCTGCTAGATATAGCAAGTGCTGTGGAAGAGACCTACTCTTAATTAATGGTCATCCACGTACACTTTAAGGTTTTTACCTTTTTGCTCTCTAAACACATGATCCATCATGCGTTGATAAGTTGCGCCAGCATTTTTAAGCCCAAAGGGCATCACAAGATAACAGTAACAACTATCATTAGTAATGAATGACGTGCGAGGGATATCGGGTTTATGCATTCTTATTTGGTGATAACTAGAGAACGCATCTAAAAAGCTCATAAATGGATACCCTACCGTAGAATCAACTAATAAATCTATCCGAGGCAAGGGGTAGAAATCTTTTGGGCACGCTTTATTTAAACGGGTGAAGTCTACACACATACGCCACTTCCCCCCTGGTTGTTTAACCATTATAATGTTTGAGATCCATTCAGGATATTGAATTTCTTGTATAAAGTGTGCCTTGAGGAGTTTGGCAACCTCCTCTCTGATGGGCTCTGCCAACCTGACAGCTACATCTCTCTTCTTTTACTAGACTGGCTTGGCGGCTGAGTCGATGTTGAGATGATGGCAAGCCACATCAGGATCCACTCCTGGCATGTCCTCCGCTGACCAAGCGAAGACATCCAAATTCTTTAGCAGGCAAGATATCAACTCTACCTTTTGATCTTCTAGTAACTCGGAGCTGATGGAGAGCTTTCTTTCTTCCCCTTCCGCAATGGGGACTCCCTGCGTCACCTGGGCAGGTTCTAGGTGAGCTCCTTCACTATTCACAGCAGCTTTTGATTGAGAGGGAGCTTCTGCTTCTGCTAGAAAAGCTGGGGGGGGGGGGGTGGGCAACTTCAGTCATGTTGACTGTGCGGAGGTAACACTCCCGAGCTTGCCTTGGATCACTCCTGACCCTGCACTGACGACCATCCTTGCAGAACTTGATGGCTAGATGATATGTTGAAATGATGGCTCGATACTTGTTCAGCAATGGTCTTCCAAAAATTTCATGGTAGCTGCTTGGAGCGTCTACCACTATGAACTGAATCTCCTTGGTCACCCTTCTGAGCCTCACCGGGAGTGTGACATTTCCTTCGACTTCCTTCCTCTTACCCGAGAAGCCATAGAGTGGACCTTTGGTGGAAAGCAGAGATTTCCCAGTCCTCAGGGCTTCAAAGGTGGTCTTGAAGAGGAGATTCACTGAGCTGCCAGTGTCAATAAGAATTATATCGACCGTGAAATCTCCTATGGCTTCCTGGACATCAATGGCATCATCGAAAGGTTTTGCGGTTGCGGGAAAATTTGCAGGACTAAAGGTGATAGTTTCTGAGGGAGGGGCAGAGGAAGAAGTAGATGCAATCTCTGTTCGAGAAAGTCTTGATAGAGAAGACTTCCGGGTGGACTCAGCTCCTGCTCCGCCATGAATGTAAAAAAGTCTTCCCAAGACTCCTTCATCGACAACATCAATGCATTCACTTGGAATATCAATTAGCCCCAGACGGCCCTCATCTGCTACCTCTATGCATTCTAGCTGAACCTCAGCAACCTCCTTGCCCTTGGAGGTGGAAGGTTTTGAAAAATCATTTTTCCTGCCCAAATCCTTGATCTTGCCTTCAGCGAACAACCTTTCAACTAGCTGCCGGAGGGCCTTGCAGTCTTCGGTCAGATTTCCCTTATCCTTATGAAATTCACAGAACTAAGAGCTGTTCCTGGGCTTCCAATCTTTTTGAGGCCCTTGCCTCCTCTCCTCTGCCTTCTTCTGAATTATCTGGACGACCTCTTCGAAGGCGAGCCCCAGACCTAAAAATTCCTCCACGCAGCCGCACTCATGCAGATTTGAGGCTGGCAAGGCATTCTGAAGGATGGGAAGAGCTTGAAGGGGTTGGACGGGAATGGTGGCCAACGACAGTCTCTGATCACGAAGCTGTTGATGGCCAATGAAGGGTTTATTGTGATGAAGGTTACGCCCCCTCTGAGAGGGAGGCTGGAATTCAGGCCGAGGAGGCTTGCTATGATACTAGTTGTTAAAAGAGGAGTTGGAGGCATCCCTTCCTCCAGCTTTAGCTGTCATGGATGAGACATAGGTAGGGTTGGCATTCTCTCCTTCAATGAAGCGATTAGCTATCGCTATTAGCTCCTGATAAGTTGATGGTGCCTTTGTTGTTACTTTGAACTTCAATGGGCCCTCCAGGAGGCCGTGAATCAAGGCAACTTTATAATAATCGGGGTTCACATTCTTTACTCTATGGATTTCCTTTTGAAACCGATCAATGAACCTTGCAACTAATTCATTGTCTCTCTACTTTATGTCGAGAAGGGCTACCGGCCTATCCTTTCTTTTCTTTGAGGTAGAAAACCTTAAAAGGAGCTCGCTGCGAAGCTCAGCGAAGGAGGAAATTGTGCCCGAGGGCAACTCATAGAACCATTCTCTTGCTTGACCATCGAGAGTGGTCACAAGGAGCTTGCAATTCAAGACATCGGAGAGGCTCCTCAATGCAACTGCCCCTTCGAATGCCTGAAGGTGGGAAACCAGATCAGTCTCCCCTGAATAAAAAGGGAGACGGGGCTTCTTGAAATTGTTTGGCACTGACTCCCATCAGATTCGATCAACAAAGGGAGAGGGGGTCTCAGAATCAGCAGAAGGGCGGACTGGAAGGCGAGGCTCTGCGGGCTCCGTGGACTGCCGATCAACAAAATCTAGCCGGCGAGCCGGAGTCCCTCTAGCTGCTTCCCTGAAGAAATCCATCAGGGGAGCGAACTGATAAGCCTGAGGTCGCAGGGGAGCTGCGGGCTGAGCTTGGTGGAGAGACGGAGGAGCGGTCACAGGTGACTGCTGAAGAGGGGTTTGATGAGCTGGGGTCCGGCGGACAGGAGTCTCAGCAATCTCTTCTGTGACCTGGGGAGCAATCCGCTGAAGTCAGCACTAACAGGGCTTGGCTGATTGTATCGAGCCGCTGGTCAGTCTCTCTACGAGATAATTCAGCCTCCCAGCGAGACTGTTCCAACGCCTCCCAAAACGATTCATCTGGCGAGCTGGAGCGTTCTGAACGGCGAACTCGGCGGTCTGACATTTCTATCCGCAGGTTTCAAAAAGCTGCTCGGAACTGAAGGTTGCGTGTTAATTGTTGATGCACTAAAATGCCAAGGGGAAAACGAGCCCCACCAGCTAACTGTTCGAGCACTAGGGGAAGAAGAAAAAGAAAACTGCGAGCAGTAGTCTACTTTGCGGACTAGAAAAGGAACAGAAAAGCAGAAGATCCGTTAACCACGGCAACACCAGACTTCGCCCGTCGCGGCCTGAATTCCACTCCTGCAACGGGCTTGATTTTGATTGCAAATAAGCAGTTACAAGGAGGGGAAAAGGAAACGATACGGAAAGCAAGCTGTAGATCGCAAAGCCAGAGATTCGAGTCCATAGCCTTTTGTAAGTAGGCTCCTGGGCTCCCATCGGCCTCTTTTGAGTGCACCACTTCCCCCTATTTATAGGCTACGGGCCTGCCCAAACGGGCAGGGCTAAAATAACAGGCTGCAAGGGGTACAAAAGAACCGGGCAGCGGTGACGGGAATAAAAAAAGGGAAAACAAGCAGTCTGTGCGAGATCGGCAGACTAGGCTTGCGAGCTGGAAACCTCCCTTGGTCGCATCGAGTGCAATCATGGCAGAAGAATCGCGACCTGAGTGACCTGCGTGACCTCAGCGACCTGATCTCGGAGCTCGCAGAACACTTGCAAGATTTGAGAGCAAAACATGGGCGGCCTGGGCGGACTTAGAACTAGAGTCCGCCTAGGTGGCTGGGATTTCCACTGGTCAACTGGTGATCTGGGCGGATTGAGAGCTTGAGTCCGGCAAGACAGGAGCAAGAAGCCTAGCTGAACATGTTGCGGATTCTGGGGTTAACACTCTTGACTTCTCGTTTATAGATATTAGCAGAAGTTAGCGAGTTCACTTCAGGTACAAATGATATATTTTATATTTTCCTGCTTTTGACTTCTCTTTTGCAGAGATTAGCAGGTGTTCGCGAGTTCACTTCAGGTACTCACATTATATTTAAATTTACCTACTTTTTACCTCTCTTTTAGAGAGATTAGAAGGTTTTCTTGATTTCACTTCAGGTACTCACGTTATATTTTAAATTTACCTGCTTTTTGATTCACTTTTGCAGAGATTAGCAGTTGTTCATGAATTCACTTCAGGTACTCGCGTAATATTTTAAATTTACCTATTTTTTAACTTCTCTTTTGTAGAGATTAGCAAGTGTTCGCGAGTTCACTTAAGTTACTCGCATCATATTTTAAATTTACCTACTTTTGACATCTATTTTGTAGAGATTAGCAGGTGTTCGCGAGTTCACTTCAGGTACTCGGGTTATATTTTAAATTTACCTGCTTTTGGCCACTCTTTTATAGAGATTAGCAGTTTTTTACGAGTTTACTTTAGGTACTCGTGTGATATTTTAAATTTATCTGCTTTTGACAACTCTGTTATAGAGATTAGCAAGTGTTCACAAGTTAACTTCAGGTACTCATGTTATATTTTAAATTTACTTGCTTTTGACATCTCTTTTGCAGAGATTAGCAGGTGTTCGCGAGTTGACTTCACGTAATCGAATTATATTTTAAAATTACCTACTTTTGACTTCTCTTTTTGAGAGATTAGAAGGTTTTCTCGAGTTCACTTCAGGTACTCGCATTATATTTTAAATTTACCTTCTTTTATCTTCTATTTTAAAGAGATTAATAGGTGTTCGCGAATTCACTTCAGGTACTTGCGTAATATATTAATTTTACCTACTTTTGACTTCTCCTTTTCAAAGATTATCAGGTGTTTGCAAGCACACTTCAGGTACTCGCACTATATTTTAAATTTAACTGCTTTTGGCTTCTCTTTTGCAGAGATTAGCAGGTCTTTGCGAATTTACTTCAGGTACTCGCGTTATATTTTAAATTTACTTATTTTGATTTCTACTTTACAAAGATTAGCAGGTGTTCGCGTGTTCATTTCATGTACTTGCAATATATTTTAAATTTTCTTGCTTCTGACCTCCCGTTTGTAGAGATTAGCAGTTGTTCGTGAATACACTTCAGGTACGCGAGTTATATTTAAAATTTACCTTCTTTTGACCTCACTTTTGTAGAAATTAGCAGTTGTTTGCAAGTACACTTTAGATACTCGCATTATATTTTAAATTGATCTATTTTTTATTTCTCTTTATAGAGATTAGCAGGTGTTCGTGAGTTAACTTTTGGTACTCGTGTTATATTTTAAATTTTCCTACTTTTGACTTCTCTTTTCCAGATATTAGCAGGTGTTCGCGAGTGTAGTTCTGGTACTCACATTACTTTTTAAATTTACCTGCTTTTGACTTCTCTTTTGGAGAGATTAGAAGGTTTTCTCGATTTCACTTCAAGTACTCAAGTTATATTTTAAATTTATCATCTTGTGGCTTCTATTTTGTAGAGATTAGTAGGTGTTCGCAAATTCACTTCAGGCACTCATGTAATATTTTAAATTTACCTTCTTTTGACTTCTCCTTTGTAGAGATTAGCAGGTGTTCGCGAGTTCACTTCAAGTACTCTGGTTATATTTTAAATTTGCCTGCTTTTGGCTTCTCTTCTGTAGAGATTAGCAGGTGTTTGCTAATTCACTTCAGTTACTCGGGTTATATTTTAAATTTACCTACTTTTGACTTCTCTTTTGTAGAAATTAAAAGTTGTATGCGAGTTCACTTCAGGTACTCGCATTATATTTTAAATTTATCTGCTTTTGACTTATTTTTTATAGAGATTAGTAAATGTTAACGAGTTAACTTAAGGTACTCAAGTTATATTGTAAATTTACATGCTTTTGACTTCTCTTTCCAAAAGAGAAGTCAAAAGCAGGTAAATTAAAATTTAATTCGAGTACCTGAAGTAAACTCGCGAAAAACTGCTAATCTCTTCAAAAGAGAGACCAAAAGTAGATAAATTAAAAATATAACCCGAGTACCTTAAATGAATTCGCGAACACCTACAAATCTCTGCAAAAGAGAGGTCAAAAGCAGGTAAATTTAAAATATAATGCGAGGACCTGAAGTCCTGCTAATCTTTGTAATGGAGAAGTCAAAAGCATGTAAATTAAAAGTATTAAGCGAGTAACTGAAGTGAATTAGCGAACACCTGCTAATCTCTTATAAAGAGAAGACAAAAGCATGTAATTTTGAAATATAATGTGAGTGCTTGAAGTGAACTTTAGAAAAGAATCTAATCTCTCCAAAAGATAAGTCAAAAGCAGGTAAATTTAAAATATAATGCGAGTACATGAAGTGAACCGACGAACACCTGCTAATCTCTGCGGAAGAGAAGTCAAAAGTAGATAAATTTAAAATATAACATGAGTACCTAAAGTTAACTTGTGAACACCAGCTAATCTCTATAAAAGAGAAGTCAAAAGCAAATAAATTTAAAATTTAATGCGAGTACCTGAAGTGAACTCGCAAACAACTGCTAATTTCTACAAAAGAGAAGACAAAAATAAGTAAATTTTAAATATTACCCGAGTACCTGAAGTGAACTCGTGAACACCTGCTAATCTCTGCATAAGAGATGTCAAAAGCAGGTAAATTTAAAATATAACGCGAGTACCTAAAGTGAACACGCGAAAACATTCTAATCTTTGTAAAAGAGAAGTCAAAAGCAGGTAAATTAAAAATATAACGCGAGTGCCTAAAGTGAATTCTCAAACACCTGCTAATCTCTGCAAAAGAGAAGCCAAAAGCGGGTAAATTTAAAATATAACGCGAGTACTAAAAGAGCACTCACGAACACCTGCAAATCTCTACAAAGAGTAGTCAAAAGCACGTAAATTTTAAATATAATGCGAGGTCCTGAAGTGAACTCGCGAACACCTGCTAATCTCTGCAAAGGAGAAGTCAATAGCAAGTAAATTTAAAATACTGTTGGAGTACCTAAAGTGAATTCGCGAACACCTACTAATCTCTAAAAAAGAGAAGCCAAAAGCAGGTAATTTTAAAATATAATGCGAGTACCTAAAGTGAACTCGCAAACACATGTTAATCTTTATAAAAGAAAACTAAAATGTATGTAAGTGAAATCGCGAGCATTAGCTAATCTCTACAAAGAAGAAGTTAAAAACAGGTAAATTTAAAATATAACAAGAGTACCTGAAGTTAACTCGCAAACACCTACAAATCTCTATAAAAGAAAAGTCAAAAGTAGATAAATTTAAAATATAATGCGAGTATCTGAAGTGAACTCGCGAACAACTGTTAATCTCAACAAAAGAGAGGCCAAAAGTAGGTAAATTTAAAATTAAACCCGAGTTCCTGAAATGAACTTGCGAACACCTGCTAATCTCTGCAAAATAGAGGTCAAACGAAGGTAAATTTAAAATATAATGCGAGGACCTGAAGTCCTACTAATTTTTATAAAGGAGAAGTCAAAAGCATGTAAACTTCAAATATTAAGCAAGTAACTGAAGTGAATTCGCGAACACCTGCTTGTCTCTGAAAAAGAGAAGACAAAAGCAAGTAATTTTAAAATATAACGCAAGTACCTAAAGTGAAATCGAGAAATGCTTCTAATCTCTCCAAAAGAGAAGTAAAAAGCAGGTAAATTTAAAATATAATGCGAGTACCTGAAATGAACTCGTGAACACCTGCTAATCTCTGCGGAAGAGAAGTCAAAAGCTGGAAAATCTAAAAAATAACATGAGTACCTAAATTTACCTCGCAAACACATGCTAATCTCTAGAAAAAAGAAGTCAAAAGCATATAAATTTAAGATATAATGCAAGTACCTGAAGTGAACTCGCAAATAATTGCTAATTTGTACAAAAAAGAAGTCAAAAGCAAGTAAATTTAAAAATAACCCAAGTACCTGAAGTTAACTTGCGAACACCTGCTAATCTTTGCTAAAGAGGCGTCAAAAGCAGGTAAATTTAAAATATAACGCGAGTACCTGAAGTGAATTCGCGAACACCTGCTAATCTTTGTAAAGTATAAGTCAAAAGCAGGTAAATTTAAATATAATGCGAGTACCTGAAGTGAATTCGCAAATACCTGCTAATCTCTGCAAAAGAGATGCCAAAATTAGGTAAATTTAAAATATAACGAGAGTACCTGAAGTAAACTCATTAACACCTGCTAATCTCTACAAAGGGGAAGTCAAAAGCAGGTAAATTTTAGGTATTACGCGAGTACCTGTAGTGAATTCGTGAACACCTGTTAATCTCTGCAAAAGAGAAGACAAAAGATGGTAAATTTAAAATATAATGCGAGTACCTGAAGTGAACTCCAGAAAACCTTATAATCTCTCCAAAAGAGAAGTCAAAATAAGTAAATTTAAAATATAATTTGTGTACCTTAAGTGAACTCGCAAACACCTGCTAATCTCTACAAAAGTGAAGTCAAAAGCAAGTAAATTAAAAATATAACATGAGTACCTGAAGTTAACTCGCGAGCACCTGCTAATCTCTATAAAAGAGTTTTCAAAAGCAGATAAATTTAAAATATAACACAAGTACCTGAAGTAAACTCGTGAACAACTGTTAATCTCTATAAAAGAGTGACCAAAAGAGGGTAAATTTAAAATATAACCCGAGTACCTGAAGTAAACACGCGAACACCTGCTAATCTCTTCAAAAGAGAGGTCAAAAGAAGGTATATTTAAAATATAATGCGAGTACCTGAAGTGAACTTGCAAACACCTGCAAACCTCTACACCGGAGAAGTAAAAATGCAGGTAAATTTAAAATATTACGCGAGTACCTGAAGTGAATTCATGAACAACTGCTAATCTCTGTAAAAGAGAATCCAAAAGCGGGTAAATTTAAAATATAATGTGAGTACCTGAAGTGAACTCGAGAAAACCTTCTAATCTCTCTAAAAGAGAAGTCGAAAGCAGGTAAATTTAAATATAATTCGAGTACCTAAAGTGAACGCGTGAACACCTTCTAATCTCTACAAAAGAGAAGTCAAAAGCAGGTAAATTTAAAATATAACATTAGTACCTAAAGTGAAATCGCAAACATCTGCTAATCTCTATAAAAGAGAAGTCAAAAGTAGGTAAATTTAAAATATAACGTGAGTACCTGAAGTGAACTCGTGAACACCTTCTAATCTCTCCAAAAGAGAAGTCAAAAGTAGGTATATTTAAAATATAATGCGAATACTTGAAGTAAACTCGTGAATACCTGCTAATATCTGCAAAAGAGAAGTTAAAAGCAGGTAAATTTAAAATATAATGCGAGTATATGAAGTGAACTCTCGAACAACTACTAATCTCTACAAAGAAGAAGTTAAAAGCGGGTAAATTTAAAATATAACACAAATACCTGAAGTTAACTCGCGAACACATACTAATCTCTATAAAAGAGAAGTTAAAAGCCGGTAAATATAAAGTAAAATGCGAGTTCCTGAAGTGAACTCGCAAACTACTACTAATCTCTACAAAAGAGAGACCAAAAGAAGGTAAATTTCAAATATAACTCGAGTACCTAAAGCGAACTCGTGAACACCTGCTAATCTCTACAAAAGATTGGTCAAAAGCACGTAAATTTAAAATATAACGCTAGGACCTGAAGAAAACTAGCGAACACTTGCTAATCTCTACAAAGGAGAAGTTAAAAGTAGGTAAATTTAAAATACTACAGGAGTACCTAAAGTGAATTCGCGAACACCTGCTAATTTCTGAAAAAGAGAAGCTAAAAGCAGGTAATTTTAAAATATAACACGAGTACCTGATGTGAACTCGAGAAAATCTTCTAATTTCTCCAAAAGAGAAGTTAAAAGCAGTAAATTTAAAATATAATGCGAGTACATGAAGTGAACCCACGAACACCTGCCAATCTCTGCAAAAAAGAAGTCAAAAGCAGGTAAATTTAAAATATAACATGACTACCAGAAGTTAACTCGCGAACACCTGCTAATCTCTTTAAATGAGAAGTCAAAAGCAGATAAATTTAAAATATAACGCGAGTACCTAAAGTAATCTCGCAAACAACTGCTAATATTTACAAAAGAGTGGCCAAAAGTTGGTAATTTTAAAATATAACCCGAGTACCTGAAGTGAACTCGCGTATACCTGCTAATCTCTATAAAAGAGAGATCATAAGTAGGTAAATATAAAATATGATGCGAGTACCTCAAGTGAACTCGCGAACACCTACTAATCTCTGTAAAGGAGACATCAAAAGCAGGTAAATTTAAAATATTACACGAGTACATGAAGTGAATTCACGAACACCTGCTAATCTCTGAAAAAGAGAAGCCAAAAGAAGGTAAATTTAAAATATAAAGGTAGTACCAGATGTGAACTAGAGAAAACCTTCTATTCTCTTCAAAAGAGAAGTCAAAAGTAGGTAAATTTAAAATATAATGCAAGTACATGAAGTGAAGTCTCAAATACCTGCTAATATCTACAAAAGAGAAGTTAAATGCAGGTAAATTTAAATTATAATGCGAGTACTTGAAGTAAACTTGCGAACACCTGCTAATCTCTGCAAAAGAGAATTAAAAAGCAGGTAAATTTAAAATATAACATGAGCTCCTGAAGTTAACTCATGAACACCTGCTAATCTGTATAAAAGAGAAGTCAAAAGTAGATAAATTTAAAATATAATGCGAGTGCCAGAAGTAAACACTTGAATAACTACTAATCTCTACAAAAGAGTGGCCAAAAGCAGGTTAATTTAAAATGTAACCCGAGTATCTGAAGTGAACTCGCGTACACCTACTAATCTCTACAAAAAAGAGGTCAAAAGTAGGTAAATTTAAAATATGTCGCGAGTACCTGAAGTTAACACGCAAAAACCTGCTAATCTCTATAAAGGAGAAGTCAAAAGCAGGTAAATTTAAAATATTACGCGAGTACCTGAAGTGAATTTAAAACACATGCTAATCTCTACAAAAGAGAATCCAAAAGCAGTCAATTTAAAATATAATGGGAGTACCTGATATGAACTCGAGAAAACTTTTTATTCTCTCCAAAAGAGAAGTCGAAAGCTTGTAAATTTAAAATATAATGCGAGCACTTGAAGTGAACTCGCAAACACCTGTTAATCTCTGAAAAAGAGAGGTCAACAGTAGGTAAATTTAAAATATGACGCGAGTACCTGAAGTGAACTCGCGAACAACTGCTAATCTCTACCAAACAGAGGCCAAAAGTAGGTAAATTTAAAATATAACCCGAGTACCTGAAATGAACTCGCGAACACCTGCAATCTCTACAAAAGAGAGGTCAAAGGCACGTAAATTTAAAATATAATGCGAGGACCTGAAGTCCTATTAATCTTTGTAAAGGGGAAGTCAAAAGCATGTAAATTTAAAATATTAATCGAGTAACTGATGTGAATTTGCGAACACCTGCTAATCTATGAAAAAGTGAAGACGAAAGCAGGTAATTTTAAAATATAACGTGAGTACCTAAAGTGAACTCGAGAAAATCTTCTAATCTCTCCAAAAGAGAAGTAAAAAACAGGTAAATTTAAAATATAATGCGAGTACCTGAGGTGAACTCACAAACACCTGCTAATCTTTGTGGAAGAGAAGTCAAAAGTAGATAAATTTATAATTTAACATGATTTCCTAAAGTTAACTCGCGAATACCTGCTAATCTCTATAAAAGAGAAGTCAAAAGAAGATAAATTTAAAATATAATGCAAGTACCTAAAGTGAACTCGTAAACAACTACTAATTTGTGCATAAGAGAAGTCAAAAGCAAGTAAATTCAAAATATAACCCGAGTACCTGAAGTGAACTCGCGAAAACCTGCTAATTTATGCTAAAGATACATCAAAAGCAGGTAAATTTAAAAAATAAAGCGAGTACCTGAAGTGAACTCGCGAACACCAGCTAATCATTGTAAAAGAGAAGTCAAAAGCAGGTAAATTTAAAATATAACACGAGTACCTGAAGTGAATTCGCAAACACCTGCTAATCTCTGCAAAAGAGAAGCAAAAAAGCAGGTATAGTTAAAATATAACGCGAGTACCTGAAATAAACTCGCGAACACCTGCTAATCTCTACAAAGGAGAAGTAAAAAGCAGATAAATTTAAAATATTACGCGAGTACATGAAGTGAATTCACGAACACCTGTTAATCTCTACAAAAGAGAAGACAAAAGAAGGTAAATTTAAAATATAATACGAGTACCTAAAGTGAACTCGAGAAAATCTTCTAATCTCTCGAAAAGAGAAGTCAAAAGTAGGTAAATTTATAATATAAGTCGAGTACCTTAAGTGAACTCGCGAACACCTACTAATCTCTGCAAAATAGAAGTCAAAAGCAAGTGAATTTAAAATATAACATGAGTACCTGAAGTTAACTCGTCAGCACCTGCTAATCTCTATAAAAGAGTTGTCAAAAAAAAGATAAATTTAAAATATAACACGAGTACCTGAAGTAAACTCGTGAATAACTGCTAATCTCTACAAAAGAGTGTCCAAAAGCAGGTAAATTTTAAATATAACCTGAGTACCTGAAGGGAACTTGCGAACACCTGCTAATCTCTACAAAAAAGAGGTCAAAATTTTGTAAATTTAAAATATGATGCGAGTACCTGAAGTGAACTCGTGAACAACTTCTAATCTCTTCAAAGGAGAAGTAAAAAAAGCAGGTAAATTTAAAATATTACACGAGTACCTGAAGTGAATTCATGAACAAGTACTAATCCTTGCAAAGGAGAATCCAAAAGCAGGTAAATTAAAAATATAACGTGAGTATCTGAAGTGAACTCGATAAAACCTTCTAATCTCTTGAAAAGAGAAGTCAAAAGGAGGTAAATTTAAATATAATTCGAGTACCTGAAGTGAACTCGTGAGCACCAGCCAATATCTACAAAAGAGAGGCCAAAAGTATGTAAATTTAAAATATAACCCGAGTACCTGAAATAAACTCGTGAACACCTGCTAATCTCTACAAAAGAGAGGTCAAAAGCAGGTGAATTTAAAATATAATGCGAGGACCTGAAGTCCTGCTAATATTTGTAAAGGAGAAGTCAAAAGCATGTAAATTTAAAATATTAAGCTAGTAACTGAAGTGAATTTGCAAACACCTGCTAATCTTTGAAAAAGAGAAGACAAAGGCAGGTAAATTTAAAATATAATGCTAGTACCTGAAGTGAACTTGAGAAAAGCTTATAATCTCTCCAAAAGAGAAGTAAAAAGCAGGTAAATTAAAAATATAATGCGAGTACCTGAAGTGAACTTGCGGACACCTGCTAATCTCTGTGGAAGAGAAGTCAAAAGCAGGTAAATTTAAAATATAATATGAGTACCTAAAGTTAGCTCACAAAATCCTGCTAATCTCTATTAAAGAGAAGTGAAAAGCAGATAAATTTAAAATATAATGCGAGTACCTAAAATGAACTCGTAAACAACTGCTAATTTGTGCAAAAGATATGTCAAAAGCAAATAAATTTAAAAAATAACTCGAGTACCTGAAGTGAACTCGCGAACACCTGCTAATCTCTGCTAAAGAGAGATCAAAAGTAGGTAAATTTAAAATATTACGTGAGTAAATGAAGTGATCTCGCGAACACCGCCTAATCTTTGTAAAGGAGAAGTCAAAAGAAGGTAAATTTAAAATATAACCTGAGTATCTGAAGTGAATTCTCAAACACTTGCTAATCTCTGCAAAAGACAAGCCAAAAGCAGGTAAATTTAAAATATAACGCGAGTACCTGAAGTAAACTCGCGAACACCTGCTAATCCTGCAAAAGAGAAGTCAAAAGCAGGTAAATTTAAAATTTTACGCGAGTACTTAAAGTGAATTCGCGAACACCTGTTAATCTCTGCAAATAAAAGACAAAAGAATGCTAATTTAAAATATAATGCGAGTACCTGAAGTGAACTCGAGAAAATCTTCTAATCTCTCTAAAAGAGAAGTCAAAAGTAGGTAAATCTAAAATATAATTCGAGTACCTTAAGTGAACTCGCGAACACCTGCTAATCTCTGTAAAAGAGATATCAAAAGCAAGTAAATTTAAAATTTAACATGAGTACCGTAAGTTAACTCGCGAGCACCTGCTAATCTATATAACAGAGTTGTCAAAAGAAGATAAATTTAAATTATAATACGAGTACCTGAAGTAAACTCGCAAACAACAGCTAATCTCTACAAAAGAATCGCCAAAAGCAGGTAAATTTAAAATATAACACGAGTACCTGAAGTGAACTCGCGGACACCTGCTAATCTCTACAAAAGAGAGGTCAAAAGTAGGTAAATTTAAAATATTACGCGAGTACCTAAAGTGAACTCGCGAACACCTGCTAATCTCTGCAAAGGAGAAGTAAAAAAAGCAGGTAAATTTAAAATATTACGTGAGTACCTGAAGTGAACTCGAGAAAACCTTCTAATCTCTCCAAAAGAGAATTCAAAAGCAGGTAAATTTAAATACAATTCGAGTACCTGAAGTGAACGTGTGAACACCTGCTAATCTATGCAAACGAGAAGTCAAAAGCAGGTAAATTTAAGATATAATATTAGCACCTGAAGTAAACTCGCAAATATCTGCTAATATCTATAAAAGTGAAGTCAAAATCAGGTAAATTTAAAATATAACGAGAGTACCGGAAGTGAACTCGCAAACAACTGCTAATTTCTACAAAAGAGAAGTCAAAAGTAGGTAAATTTAAAATATAACCCGAATACCTGAAGTGAACTCGCAAACACTTGCTAATATCTGCAAAAGAGAAGTCAAAAGTACGTAAATTTAAAATACAATGCAAGTATCTGAAGTGAACTCGTTAACACATGCTAATCTTTGCAAAAATGAAGTTAAAAGCAGGTAAATTTAAAATATAACACGAGTACCTGAAGTTAACTCGCGAACATCTGCATATCTCTATAAAAATAAGTGAAAAGCAGATAAAATTAAAATATAACGTGAGTACCTGAAGTAAACTAGAAAATAACTGCTAATCTCTACAAAAGAGAGGTTTAAAGCAGGTAAATTTAAAATATAACCCGAGTAACTGAAGTGAACTCGCGAACTCCTGCTAATCTGTGCAAAAGTGAGGTCAAAAGCAAGTAAATTTAAAATATAACACGAGCAACTGAAGTGAACTCCCAAACACCTGCTAATTTCTATAAAAGAGAGGTAAAAAGCAGGTAAATTAAAAATACTATGCGAGTACCTGATGTGAATTAGCGAACACCTGCTAATCCTTGAAAAAGAGAAGTCAAAAGCTGGTCATTTTAAAATAGAATGCGAGTACCTGAAGTGAACTCTAGAAAAACTTCTAATCTCTCCCAAAGAGAAGTGAAAAGCAGGTAAAATTAAATATAATGCAAGTACCTAAAGTGAACTCGCGAATACCTGCTAATCTCTACAAAAGAGAAGTCAAAAGAAGGAAAATTTAAAATAAAACTTGAGTACCTAAAGTTAACTCGCGAACATCTGCTAATCTCTATAAAAGAGAAGGCAAAAGAAGATAAATTTAAACTATAATGGGTGTACCTGAAGTGAACTCGCAAATAACTGCTAATTTCTACACAAGAGAAGTCAAAAGGAAGTAAATTTAAAATATAACCCGAGTACCGGAAGTGAACTCACAAACACAAGCTAATCTCTGCAAAAGAAAAGTCAAAAGTACGTAAATTAAAAATATAACGTGTGTATCTAAAGTGAACTCGAAAATGCATGCTATTCTTTGTAAAGAAGAAGTTAAAAGAAGGTAAATTTAAAATATAACACGAGTACATGAAGTTAACTCGCGAACACCTGCTAATTTCTATAAAAGAAAAGTCAAAAGCAGATAAATTTAAAATATAACACGAGTACTTGAAGTAAACTCACGAACAACTGCTAATCTCAACAAAAGAGAGGTAAAAAGCTGGTAAATTTAAAATATAACCCGAATACCGGAAATTAACTCACAACACCTGCTAATCTTCGCAAAAGTGAGATCAAAAGCACGTAAATTTAAAGTACAGCGTGAGGACCTGAAGTGAACTCCCGAACACCTGCTAATCTCTGGAAAGGAGAAGATAAAAGTAGGAAAATTTAAAATATTACGCGAGTACCTGAAGTGAATTCGCGAACACCTATCAATCTCTGAAATAGATAAGCCAAAAGCAGGTAATTTTTAAATATTACGCGAGTACCTGAAATGAACTCGAGAAAAGCTTCTAATCTATCCAAAAGATAAGTCAAAAGTATGTAAATTTAAATATAATATGAGTACTTAAAGTGAACTCACGAACACATGCTAATTTCTACAATAGAGAAGTCAAAAATAAGTAAATTTAAAATATAACATGAGTACAAGAAGTTAAATCGCGAACACTTGCTAATCTCTATAAAAGAAAAGTCAAAAGCAGATATATTTAAAATATAATGCGAGTACCTGAAGTGTACTAGTGAATAACAGCTAATCTTTACAAAAGAGAGGCCAAAAGAAGGTAAATTTAAAATATAACCCCAGTACTTGAAGTGAACTCGCGAATACAAGCTAATCTCTCCAAAAGAGAGGTCAAAAGCAGGTATAAATATAAAATATAATGCGGGGACCTGAAATGAACTCCCAAACACCTACTAATCTCTACAAAGGAGAAGTCAAAAGAAGGTAAATTTAAAATATTACGCGAGTACGTGAAGTGAATTCGTGAACATTTGCTAATCACTGAAAAAGAGAAGCCAAAAGAAGGTAATTTTTAAATCTAACGAGTGTACCAGAAGTAAACCTGAGAAAAGCTTCTAATCTCTACAAAAGAGACGTCAAAATACGTAAATTAAATCTAATGCGAGTACCTGAAGTGAACTCGCGAATAGCTGCTAATTTTCTCGAGTTCACTTCAGGTACTCACGTTATATTTTAAATTTATCTGCTTTTGGATTATCTTTGCAAAGATTAGCAGTTGTTCATTAATTCACATTGGTACTCACGTACTATTTTACATTTACCTACTTTTTTACTTCTGCTTTGCAGAGATTAGCAAGTACTCGCGAGTTCACTTCAGGTACTCGCGTCATATTTTAAATTTACCTACTTTTGACCTCTCTTTTACAGAGATTAGCAGGTATTTGCGAGTTCACTTCAGATACTCGGGTTATATTTTAAATTTACCTTTTTTTTCTCACTCTTTTGTAGAGATTAGCTGTTGTTTGCGAGTTTACTTCAGGTACTCGAGTTATATTTTAAATTTATCTTCTTTTGACAACTCTTTTATAGAGATTAGCAGTTGCTCGCGAATTAACTTCAGGTACTCAAGATTAGCAGGTGTTCGCGAATACACTTCAGGTATTCGAATTATATTTTAAATTTACCTACTTTGGACTTCTCTTTTGGAGAGATTAGAAGGTTTTCTCGAGTTCATTCAGGTACTCGCATTATATTTTAAATTTACATTCATTTATCTTCTCTTTTGCAGAGATTAACAGGTGTTCGTGAATTCACTTCAGGTACTCATGTAATATTTTAAATTTACCTGCTTTTGACTTCTCCTTTGCAGAGATTAGCAGGTGTTCGCGAGTTTAATTCAGGTACTCACGTTATATTTTAAATTTACCATCTTTTGGATTCACTTTTGTAGATATTAGCAGGTATTTGAGATTTCACTTCAGGTACTCGCGTCATATTTTAAATTTACCTGCTTTTGACATCTACTTCACTAAGATTAGAAGGTGTTCGCGAGTTTACTTCAAGTACTCGCATTATATTTTAAATTTACCTTCTTTTGACGTCTCTTTAGAAGAGATTAGCAGTTGTTTGTGAGTTCACTTTAGGTTCTCGGGTTATATTTTAAATTTACTTGCTTTTGACTTCTCTTTTGTACAAATTAGCAGTTGTTTGCGGGTTCACTTCTGGTACTCGCATTATATTTTAAATTTATCTGCCTTTGACTTCTCTTTTATTGAGATTAGCAAGTGTTCGAGAGTTAACTTTAAGTACTCATGTTATATTTTAAATTTACCTTCCTTTGACTTCTCTTCCACAGAGATTAGCAGGTGTTTGCGTGTTACCTTCAGGTACTCGCATTATATTTTAAATTTACCTACTTTTGACTTCTGTTTTGGACAGATTAGAAGTTTTTCTCGAGTTCACTTCAGGTACTCGCATTATATTTTAAAATTACCTGCTTTTGTCTTCTCTTTTTCAGAGATTAGCAGGTGTTCGCGAATTCACTTCAGTTACTCGCTTAATATTTTAAATTTACATGCTTTTGACTTCTCTTTAACAAAGATTACCAGGACTTCAAGTCCTCACACTATATTTTAAATTTATCTGCTTTTGACGTATCTTTTGCAGAGATTAGCAGGTGTTCGCATGTTCATTTAAGGTACTCGGGTTATATTTTAAATTTACCATCTTTTGGCCTCTCTTTTGTAGACATTAGCAGTTGTTCGCGAGTTCACTTCAGATACTCGCGTTATATTTTAAATTTATATACTTTTTAGTTCTATTTTATAGAGATTAATAGGTGTTTGCGAGTTCACATTAGGTACTCGCATTATATTTTAAAGTTACCTTCTTTTGACTTCTATTTCAGAGAGAATAAAAAGTTTTCTCGAGTTCATATCGGGTACTCCCGTTATATTTTAAATTTACTATTTTTGCCTTCTCTTTTGCAGAGATTAGCATTGTTCGCGAATTCACTTCTGGTACTCGCATTATATTATATATTTACCTGCTTTTCACCTATCTTATGCAAAGATTAGCAGGTGTTCGTGAGTTCACTTGAGGTACTAAGGTTATATTTTAAATTTACCTGCTTTTGACCTCTCTTTTGTAGATATAAGCAGTTGTTTGTGAGTTCACATCAGGTACTCTCATTATATTTTAAATTTATCTACTTTTGACTTCTCTTTTGTAGAGATTAGCATGAGTTCGCCATTTCACTTCAGGAACTCGCGTTATTTTTGTAATATACCTGTTTTTGGCTTCCCCTTTGTATAGATTACAAGGTGTTTGCGAGCTCACTTACGGTACTTGCGTTATATTTTAAATTTACCTGCTTTTGAATTCTATTTTGGAGAGAAAAGAAGGTTTTTGCAAGTTCACTTTAGGTACTCGTGTTATATTTTAATTTACCTATTTTTGACTACTTCTTTGTAGAGATTAGCAGGTGTTCGCGAGTTCACTTCAGGTACTTGCGTTATATTTTAAATTTACTGGCTTTTAACTTATCTATTGGATAGATTAGCAGGTATTCATGAGTTCACTTCTGCTACTCGCATTATATTTTAAATTTACCTTCTTTTGACTACTCTTTTGTAGAGATTAGTTGGTGTTCGCATGTTCATTTCAGGTAATCGTATTATATTTTAAATTTACCAGAGTTTTAGTTCTTGTTTGAAGATTTTGCCAGTGTTCACGAGTTCACTTCAAGTACTCGCATTATAATAAAATTTACCTGCTTTTGACTTCTCCTTTGTAGAGATTAGTAGATGATCATGAGTTCACTTCATGTACTCGTTCTATATTTTAAATTTACTTGCTTTTGACCACTTTTTTGCAGAGATTAGTAGGTCTTCACGAGTTCACTTCAGGTACTCGCATTATATTTTTAATTTACTTGCTTTTGACTTCTCTTTTATAGAGATTAAGTGATGATCTCTTGTTAACTTGAGGTACTCGTGTATTATTTTAAATATACCTACTTTTGACTTTTCTTTTGCAGAGATTAGCATGTGTTCGCGAGCTCACTTTAGGTACTCGCAGTATATTTTAAATTAACCTACTTTTGACTTCTCTTTTGGAAAGATTAGAAGGTTTTTTCATGTTCACTTCACGTTCTCCCATTATATTTTAAATTTGCTACTTTTGGATTTTCTTTTGTAGAGATTAGCAGGTATTTGCGAATCCACTTCAGGTACTCGTGTTATATTTTAAATTAACCTGCTTTTGACTTCTTCTTTGTAAAGATTAGCATGTGTTCACAAGTTCACTTCAGGTACTCGCGTTATATTTTAAATTTACCTACTTTTAACCTCTCTTTTACGGAGATTAGTAGGTGTTCGTCAGTTCACTTCAATTACTAAGGTTTATTTTAAATTTACCTGCTTTTGACCTCTCTTTTATTGATATAAGCAGTTGTTTGCGAGTTCACATCAGGTACTCACATTATATTTTTAATTTATCTGTTATTGACTTCTCTTTTGTAGAGATTAACAGTGTTTGCTAGTTAACTTCAAGTACTCATGTTATATTATAAATTTACCTGCTTTTGACTTCTATTTTGCAGAGATTAGCAGGTGTTCACGAGTTCACTTCAGAGACTCATATTATATTTTAAATTTACCTACTTCTGACTTCTCCTGTTCGCGAGCTTACTTTAGATACTCGTGTTATATTTTAAAATTTCCTGCATTTGAATTCTCATTTGCATAGATTAGCAGGAGTTTATGAGTTCACATCAAGTACTCCCGTTATATTTAAAATTTACCAGTTTTTGACTTCTCTTTTATAGAGATTAGCAGGTGTTCACAAGTTCACTTCAGGTACTCTAATAATTATTTAAATTTACCTATTTTTAACTTCTCCTTTCCAGAGATTTGCAGGTGTTCACGAGTTAACTTCTTATACTCGTGTTATATTTTAAATTTACCTGCTTTTGACATCTCTTTTGTAGAGATTCGCAGCTCTTCACGAGTTAACTTTAGGTACTCGCGTTATTTTTTAAATTTACCCGCATTTGACTTCTCCTTTGTAGAGATTAGCAAGTATTTATGAGTTCACTTCATGCACTCGCGTTATATTTTAAATTTACCTTCTTTTGACTTCTCCTTTGCATACATTAGTCGGTGTTCATGACTTCACTTAAGGTACTCGCGTTATATTTTAAATTTACCGGCTTTCGACTTCTCCTTAAAGAGATTACAAGGTGTTCACGAGCTCACTTCCTGTACTCACGTTATATATTAAATTTACATACTTTTGACATCTCTTTTGGAGAGATTAGAAGGTTTTTACGAGTTCACTTTAGGTACTCGTATTATATTTTATATTTACCTACTTTCGACTTCTCTTTTGTAGAGATTATTTTGTGTTCACATGTTCACTTTAGGTACTCTTATTAAATTTAAAATTACGTTGCGTTTGACTTCTCTTTTACAAAGATTAGTAGGTGTTCACAATTTCACTTCAGGTACTCGCGTTATATTTTAAATTAACCTGCTTTTGACTTGTCTTTTATAGCGATTAGTTGGTGTTTGCAATTTCATTTCAGGTACCCGCATTATTTTTTAAATTTACCAAATAATGATTTCTCCTTTGAAGATATTAGCAAGTTTCACGAGTTCACTTCAGGTACTCACGTTATATTTTAAATTTACCTGCTTTTAACTTCTCTTTTATAGCGAACAATAGGAGTTTGCGAGTTCACATTAGGTTTTCGCAATATGATTTTAAATTTACCTACTATTGACATATCTTTTGCGGAAGTTAGCAGGTGCTCGTGAGTTCACTTTAGGTACTTGTTGGGTACATTGGAAAATGTGTACCTGATTTGAAGAAGCCCAACCTAGCTCAATGATATACATCATGTTGTATTTGATGTAGTTTTGAGTTGACATGTGCAGGTAAAGAAATGTTAAAGTTTACAGGAAAAATTCTAAGTCCAAGTGTCGACACAAAGGAACATGTGTCGTCACATAGAAGAAAGTTGTCGACACAACACTGGGAAAGTGTGTCGACACAGAAGGTGTAAGTCGACACTACTCTGGGAAAAAGTGTCGACACATAACATAGTCTACAACAACACTGGGAAATTGTGTCGACACAGAAGAAGTAAGTCGACACAGCACTGGGAAATTGTGTCGACACAGAAGAAGTAAGTCGACACAGCACTGGGAAATTGTGTCGACACAGAAGAAAAACGTCGACCTCAACATTGGGAGAATGTGTCGACACTAAAGAGTATAGTCGATCTCAAGTTTGTCGACATCATCTGAATATGTCGACACAGAAGAAAATAGTCGACCACAGGTTTGTCGTCACCAGCAGAATGTGTAGACACATAGTGAGTAAGTCGACACATTATAGCAAAGCTAAAGAATGAATGTGTCGACACCTGAAGGCTAAGTCAACACTTACTAAAGTTATGATTCTACAACAACTGTGTCGACACACAGGACTTGTGTCGACACACTGCAGAGTCAAAGACCAAGTTATTTTCAGAAGAAGATGTGTCGACACAAAGGCAATTTGGTCGACATCACTGAAGGCAGTGTCGACACCAAAGTCAATTGTGTCGACACAAATAGACAGATGGTCTCGACACTTTCTGACAGATTGTTTCAACACTAAGGCACAGGACTTGTTTGAAGACTTGACAGCTGTGGGTTGTCACCAGTTAACTGAAGTTGTCAGACTTGTCAGAAAACGGTTAGAAACCGGATCAGCCGGTTACCATGAAGAATGTCTATAAATAGACGGATTCAGAAGAAGGAGAATAACAACATATAGAACTGACCTTTTGAGATACATTGGATCAGAAAGTGGAGAAGGATTACATTCTACTCATTTCAAGAAAGTGCTAGGCACTTAAGAAGATCTTCTCCGGGAGATCTAAGAAGACTATCTAAGGATAGATCTAAGAAGAGTTCTAATCAGAATTCAGAAGAATCATTCAAAGTTCTGGACAGAGAGAGATCAAGTCAGAATTTGAAGAAGAAGAAAGAATCCATCTGTGGATTCTCAAGAAGCTGTTTGGAATCAACTCAGCTAAGTACATTTTCAAGAAGCTTTGAAGAAGGCTAAGAAACAGTTGATTGCATCAGCTGATTAAGAATTGTCATTGCCTCTTCTCTCTCAACTTGGCAAGACAATTTAAAACAATCTTTTCTATATTTCTGTAGGATCTGTTTATACAGATCTGAGTTGTAAGCCTATGTTATAAAGGCTGAGTGTAGGAGTGTTGAACTCTGAGTGGTAGGGCTGATTGCCTGAGTGTAGGAGAAGGATATTCTCTGAGTTGTAGGCCTTGGGGCAAGGCTGAGGTAGGGCAGTTGTGCCTGAGTTGTAGGAACCAGTTGGGTTCTGAGTTGTAAGATCTATTGATCTGAGATAAGTGGAAGTTTGGCCGAATCTAGCATACTGCTAGATAGGTGAAGGGGAAAGTGGATGTACCCAGACCTTGGGGAACCACTATAAAACATAGTGCAATCTGTGATGTGTTGTTTTCTGTGATTGCTGTGTTTTTGTATTAGTTAATAAATTGAATTCTGTCTAGAAGTTTTAGAAAAAGAAGCAGGACCTATTCACCCCCCCCCCCCTCTAGGTGTTTTAGGCTGCCTTGGAAGTTAAACTATCAAGTGGTATCAGAGGGAGGTTCCTCAAAAAGGACTTAACAGTCTGAGGTAGATCTGATAGGCAGAATCAAGAATCAAGAAGATGGGTTCTGGAGAGAATCATAAGGAGCTAGGGTCAATGAAATTACCCATATGCAAGAAGGAAATCTTTGGGATCTGGAAAGAAAGAGTCAGATTGTTTATGGAAGCATCTGACCCAAGGATTTACATCACAGTACAGGAAGGCCCCTTCATACCAATGAAGATATCTGTTCTTGATGCAAATATCCAAACACCAAAGACTTATTCTGAAATGACCAAGGATGAAATCATCTTGGCAACCATGGACAAAAGGGCACAGAATATAATTGTCAGTGCCATAGATGATTCAACATTTCAGAATCTGATTCACTGCAAGACCTCCAAGGAGATGTGGGACACATTGATTGTCTACATGGAGGGATCAGAAGAAGTAAGGCTGGACAGAAAATCTATGCTAAATCAGGAGTATGAAAGTTTTAGACAAGGAAAATCTGATAGCATCACTGAGTGCTATAAGAAATTCTATAGAATTGTGAATGAGCTAATTTCCTATGGAAGAGTCTTCAGTACCTATGAACTGAATGACAAATTCTTAAGATCCTTATCAAAGGATTGGGATACAAAGATCTGTGCCATAAGAGAAGTGGCAAAATTGGCAGAGATATCTCCTCCAACTCTGTTTGGAAAGTTGCTATCCTATGAAATGCAACTTATGGTAAGGAAGGAGGAGGAAAGAAACTCAAGAGGAGAGCATAGAGAAAAGACTGTGGCATTTAATGCTGAAGCCACCAGAAAGAATAGGAGGAAATCACCATCTCCTCCTAAGGAAGTTGAAGAAGGTAGTTCTGAAAATTCAGATAGGGGTTCAGTCAGCAGTGATTCAGATGCAGACTTTGCTGCATTCACTAGGCAATTTCAAAGGTTCTTGAAAAAGAAGCAATGGAAGTCTAGGCCTTCCTCATCACAGCAAGTAGATGACTATTATCAGAAAAGAAGGTCATCTAGGAAAGAGAAAAGCAGGTCAAAGCCCAGCAAAGCCACTACTTCAAAGATTGTCTGCTATTGTTGCAATAGGCCTGGACATGTAGTGGCTGAGTGTCCTGACAAAAGGAAGGAATCTTCAGAAAAGAAGAAGACTTATCAGAAAGGCAAGAAGGAGAAATCCTTTGTAGCAAAGAAAGATAAAAGTCTGTCAGACCAGTCAACTTCAGAATCAGGATCTGAAGCTGAAGCATATATTGGATTATATGCTGCATCTGAGGAAGAGGAGTTTATGCAGTTGCTAGACTCCATCAATGAACATCAATGCATGGGTTTGATGACTAGATCAGAAGAGGACCTATGCCAGAATCAGTCTGGTCCTAATGAGGTAAACAGTCCTTCCAGTACATTTGTTTGTAGTACAAGTGAAGAATCAGCTACATCTGCATCAAGTGATGAAGATGCATCTGGATCTGAAGGAGATGTCTATCAATTGATAGACAAGTATGGGGACTTGTTGCAGGCCCTTAAGAAAAGCAAGAACCTAGTTAAATCACAGGCTCAGGAAATTGCTGATCTAAGGGTTACAACAGCTGAGTTAGAAAAAGTCCTTGATCAAAAGTTAGCTGAAATTGCCAAGCTGAAAAATATAACTATTATTCAGATGGGCACAATTAATTATACTAATGATCAAGTAAAGAGTCTGGAGGACAGACTTAGAATTGAAAGGGATTTAGTGGCTAGTTACTCTAAGCCAAAATCTGTCTTACCCTTGATAGATGAATTTGTCACTCAGAAGGGTAAGGCTGGATTAGGATTTAAGGGTAACTCCAGGGCTAGCAGATTCAAAAAGAAAGGCAAAGCCCCTATTCAGCCACTAAACCTTTCAGTCCCCATAAGGTTTGGTAAGAAGAAAGTGCCTTCTAACATATATGATCATGAAGACATTCAGGATCATATCAAGACAAATGTTCTGAAGAACAAGGGTGTTAAGGCAAGCAGGCCTACCTATGATCATAAGCCCTATGGTTTTAAGAAACCAGTAGGAGAAGTTGCAACAGCA
The DNA here is from genome assembly GCA_039513925.1 of Platanthera zijinensis. Lineage (NCBI taxonomy): Eukaryota > Viridiplantae > Streptophyta > Magnoliopsida > Asparagales > Orchidaceae > Platanthera > Platanthera zijinensis. The sequence continues at coordinate 122,051,514 of CM077096.1, forward strand.
CCAGCAATGAACAGAAATGCTTCTGACAAGGATGTATCTAGATCTAGATACAATAAGTTTGAATGTTGGTGCTGTGGCAAGAGGGGTCATTTTGCATTGGACTGCTGGTATAACACAAGTGTTATAAAGAATAAGAGTCTACCTGTTAGAAGAGGTTATGATAACTTTATTAAGGCTAACCTGAACCAAGGACCCAAGACTTACTTGGGTTCTAAGGGTAAGTAATTCTGTATTGCAGGTGAATCCAAGTTACCATGCCCCTATATGGTACTTGGATAGTGGTTGTTCCAGGCACATGACTGGAACAAAGGGGCTGCTGAAGGAGTATTCATCTGTCAAAGATGGACATAAAGTGATCTTTGGTGGATCTGAAAAAGGAGTCATCAAAGGATTTGGTAACATCTCTTCAAACCTAATTACTATCACCCAAGTGGCCTATGTAAAAGGTTTGAAACATAATCTAATAAGCATAAGCCAGCTGAGTGATCTAGGATATGACATTTCATTTGGTAAGGATGGATGTCATATCAAAAGGTCAAGTGATCAAGAGATCATATTGACTGGGTATAGGAAGAGAAATGTGTATTGCCTTAATTTTGAATGTGAGAATAAGGCATCCCCCATTTGTCTTGTAGCTGATGACAATGCTTCTCATTGTGTTAAGTGGCACAAGAGATTGGCTCATCTAAACTACAAGACAATTGGCCAACTCTTTAGTAAAGAACTAGTGAGGAATGGGCCTCAAGTTAAGTGTATAAAGGAAGGGGTATGCTCAGCTTGTCAAAAGGGCAAGCAGACAAAAACCTCATTTCAAAGCCTTGAAAACAAGGATTCTGTGAGATGCTTATATCTCTTGCATATGGATCTTTTTGGTCCTATGCCAGTTCACAGTCTAGGTAGGAAGGTCTACACACTAGTGGTTGTAGATGACTATTCTAGATTTACATGGGTGTTCTTTCTGAGACAAAAATCTGAAACCCCAAGTGTATTATTTAAGTTTGTAAAGCAAATTCAGAATGAACTGAACAGTACAGTGGTCAAAATCAGAAGTGACCATGGTACTGAGTTTCAATCTGAAAGCATGACAAACTTGTGTGTAGACTTTGGGATTTTCCAAGAATTCTCCTCACCTAGAACACCTCAGCAAAATGGAATTGCTGAAAGAAAGAATAGATCATTAATTGAAGCTGGTAGAACTCTATTGAGTGACACCTCTCTCCCAGAATATTTTTGGGCTGAGGCAGTTAACACTGCTTGTCATGTCATCAATAGGGCTTCTATCACCAAAAGCCACAGGAAGACTCCCTATGAGATTGTGAAAGGCAGAAAACCAAATCTATCCTATTTTAGGATCTTTGGCTGCAAGTGCTATATACTTAACAATGGTAAGTCTTATTTGACTAAGTTTGCTGCCAAATCCCAGGATGGGATATTTGTTGGGTACAGCACAAATAGTAAGGCCTATAGAGTCTTCAACTTAACTACTCAAGTTGTTGAAGAATCTGTGCATATTGTATTTGATGAAACAAGATTAATCAATTGTGAATTGTCTTGTAGATCAAATGACTCAACAGGTATAAGCAAGAAGATGGACAAGCTCTCCATTGCTGAAGCTTCAAAGGAAGAGGGAGCATTGGAAAATGAAGGCTGCTGTCCAGGGGGAGTACAAGAGATAATGGAAGCTGATGAAAACCAAGAGGAACAGCAGAATGAAGAAGCTGGAGATGCTCTACCTGAAGGGAATCTACCTCCAGCTATAAGATATCTAAGAGATCATCCTACTGATCAGATAATTGGTGATCCAAGACAAGGAGTGCAAACTAGAAGCAGAAATCAAAGCACAGTTTTGCATTCTAGTTTCTTGTCTCAAATGGAACCTAAGAAGTTTGAAGAAGCTATCCAAGACCAGCACTGGATTGATGCTATGCAAGAGGAGCTGAATCAGTTCAGAAGGTGCAAGGTCTGGGAGCTTGTTCCTAAACCAAGAGGCCACAACATAATTGGGACTAAGTGGATCTATAGGAACAAGCTAGATGAAAGTGGAATAATAATAAAGAATAAAGCAAGATTGGTTGCAAAAGGATACAGGCAGGAAGAAGGGATTGACTTTGATCAAACCTTTGCTCCAGTAGCAAGGCTGGAGGCAATCAGAATGTTCCTTGCCTATGCAGCCTACCAAGACTTCAAAGTATACCAGATGGATGTAAAGTCAGCATTTCTGAATGGTGATCTTAAAGAAGAAGTATATGTAGAGCAGCCATCAGGTTTTGTAGATCCTCTTAAACCTGATTCTGTGTACAAGCTTAGGAAAGCTTTGTATGGGTTAAAACAAGCTCCAAGGGCTTGGTATGAAACCCTGTCTACCTTCCTCATTGAGAATAAATTCTCAAGAGGAAAGATAGACAAAACTCTATTCCTTAGGGAATCCAAAGGAAAGATCATCTTAGTCCAGATCTATGTTGATGACATAATCTTTGGATCTACTGAAAACAACCTTTGTAAAAAGTTTGCCAAACTTATGCAAGGGAAGTTTGAGATGAGCAGTATGGGAGAACTTAAGTTCTTCTTGGGACTCCAAGTAAGACAGACTGATGATGGATTGTCCATATCCCAGTCTAAGTTCACCAAGGAATTAATTAAAAAATATGGTATGGAGTCATCCTCCTCCATGAGAACTCCTATGGGCACAAGTATGCCAATATGCAAAGATGAGGCAGGTAAACCTGTTGATGAATCATTGTATAGAGGAATAGTTGGGTCACTACTATATCTCACTGCTAGTAGACCTGACATTATGTATGCAACATGTGTCTGTGCTAGGTACCAAGCCTGCCCTAAAGAATCTCATTATACTGCAGTAAAAAGGATTCTGAGATATCTAAAGGGCACTCCTACTCTAGGTCTTTGGTACCCTAGGAATAGAGATTTTCAACTAACAGGCTATTCAGATGCAGATTTTGCAGGATGTAGAGAGGATAGAAAGAGTACTACAGGTACTTGTCAATTCCTGGGAGGAAGACTAATATCTTGGAGTAGTAAAAAACAGACTAGTGTGGCAATTTCCACAGCTGAGTCAGAGTATATTGCTGCAGGAAGCTGCTGTGCACAGCTATTATGGATGCAGCATCAGCTTAAAGATTATGGTATTCAGGTAAGTAGAACACCCCTTTTATGTGATTCTAAGAGTGCTATTTCTATTGCTAATAATCCAGTTTCTCATAGTAGAACTAAGCATATAGAAATAAAATATCATTTTCTTAGAGAACATGTAGAAAAAGGTGACATCTCATTGGAATTTGTAAAAACAGATTATCAAATAGCAGATGTATTTACTAAGCCTTTAGATGAAACCAAATTCAATAAATTCAAAATTGAATTAGGTATGTTAACCATTGATTAATGTATTAAACAAAATCATTAACAATGCTATTGAAATGGGTTATAAGTAAGAAAAAGTAGTAACAACAATAATCAAGTGTTAAAAAGAACACATTGAAGTTACAGAAATTGGTTAAGTAAGAATGTGTCGACACATTCAGTAATAATGTGTCGACTCAGAGAAATTATGTCGACAAGTCAGAAATATTGTGTCGACACAGAGAATATGTGTCGACACTTAAGAATTTTATTGTCGACTTAACCAGGAATGTAATGTCGACTCAACCAGAATCGTGGTGTCGACACTTACAAAATATGTGTCGACACTTGTCCTTAGTGTCGACACAGAATTTCTGTCTTTCTACTATGTATCCAAGGTGTCGACATAACCACATATTGGTGTCGACACATAGTAGGCTGAAGAAATGTCGAGTTAATAGAAGCTTGTGTCGACACATTCCGTCTGTGTCGACACATTTAGACTGTTTTTGGCGCCTTTTGAACTTCTTTCAACAGAAGCTATAAATAGGTCAAAAAGCTCTTTGAGTCGACACGCTTTCAAGGTTTTCGAAACTCAAACCCTGTGTCGACAGTCTTTCTTTCTCTATTCTCTCAAGCTTTCTCGACACAACGATGGCGCCAAGGATTGAAGACAATGTTAATGAAGGGTATGAGTTGGTGCGCCAGGCGTTTGCAGAGGCGCCGCCTGATGTTCAAGGTGTTATCACCCTTCTCTCTGCATCAGGGTTAGAATTTCTTGTCTCAGAACCATCCAAGATCTGGAAGAAGGAGGTGCATGAGTTCTTTATCTCAGCATCAGTCCATTCTACTGAACTCAAGATCAAGTCCATTGTTCACGGGACTAAGATTAAGATTACCCAAAGAGGTTTGAGAAAGTTTTTGCAATTACATGTGGTTGAAAATGAAGAAGAGGTTCCTAGTTCTAAGACAAGGGAAGCCCTTCAATGGTGTGGGTTGGATTCAAACATGAAGATTGGTGCTGCATTCAATAGGAAGGGTATGAATCAGCAAGGAAAATTCTTGTCTGAAATAGTTGGGAAAGTAATTCTCTGCAAGACAGGTGGACATGATAGGATTTCTGCCTATATGTTCAACCTTATGACCAGGATTGTCTTTACAATTCCTACTGATTGGTCAGTAATCCTATTTGACAAGATTAAAGAAGGGATCAAGAAGCCTAACATGGCTAGGATCATAAGTCTATATCTCAATGGAGCAATCCCTGAAGTGATGCAGCAACTGCCAGGATCTAAAATCAATCATATGAGAAGGATGGACATGAGACTATTCTCCAGGTGGGAAAGGGTGCTGTCTAAGGATGTGCCTGAAGAGAGCAGGCCAGACACCCCTGTGAAATCCCCTTCTCCAGCTCACGAGACTGAGCAACAACAAGAGGACCCACTAAGGATACAGAGTGAAGAACAACCTGCCTCCTCTATAGTTCATCAAGTAGATACATCTGCACAGATGCAGGGGGAGCCAGTTCAATCTCCTGCTCAAAATGTTTCTACCCCTGCTCAGGTACAAGTGGTTCAGGTGTAGGGGGAGCAAATATATTTTACAATAAAAGACTTTCTAAAAGTTTTTTTTCTGAACAGGTTCAGGGGGAGCATGTGTCTTCTCCTACTCCAGATATGCAGCTGCCTGAGAATGTGCACAAGGATGCACCTAATGACTTATCTTCAGATGCTCCAGTTCAAAAGGAATACACTCTGGATGAGTTGTTTCCAAATGATGACATAGCTACTGATAGAATAGAAGAGGACCAAGATGTTGAGCAGCCTCTTGACATAGAGCTAGAACAAGGAGTGGAGAAAGTTCAAGAGATTGAAAAAGTACAAGAGGTAGAGGAGGAGCAAAGAATTGAGGGGGAGCCAGTACATGTTGAAACTGAGCAACATGGCACTGAAGCAGATAGAGTTCACATTGAGAGTACTTCTGAATCTGAGACTGAAGAAGCCAGGTTGGCTAAGAGAAGAAAACTGGTTGTATTTAAAAGAAGAAGCAAAACTTATAAGCAGGCTTTACAGACAACACCTCCACCTCCACCTCCTGACGTTGATTATAACAAGTTCTTGGTGGATTTACAGGTGAAATTGGATGACCACAGGGTGGCCATTGAGAAATATGTTGATGAAAGCAACAAATCTCTGCAGTTTGACTTAGCCCAAGATATCAAATCTATCCAATTTCAAGTCAACTTGAATAAAACTGAAATGACAGATTGCTTCCACAAGGGTGGCAATGCTGTAGTTTATCTGGCTAAACAACAGCAGGATATCTCTACAAAGGTGGATGATATTGCTTTGAAGCAAGGTTATGTTCTGGAAAATCAAATAAGAATGAATGACAATTTAACTGAATCTCATAATGAGATTATTCAAGAGGTGAAGAAGATTGTGCCAGGGATGCCTGCAAATAAAGCAAAAGAAATGGAAGAATTTGATAAGAATTTTCAGGCTGCTATTGCATCTGTTAAGACTGCCATCACAACCTCTCAACAGGAAATATCTGAAAAGCTTCAAAGATTAAGACCATTTTTCAAGGAGGGAGTGAATTATTTGGATGGCCAAATAAGATTTCAGAAAGAAGATCTTAGAGATCATGTATCAAGAGAAGCCATAAAGGGGGAGAGGATGCTAATTCATGCAGGCTCTGAGCATGCCAAATGGGTGACCAATAGCATAAGAGCCACATTGGGATATCCACCATTGTGTGATGATAACATGGTGGCTGAGTCTGGTCTACAAACAGGACTACTTGAAGGTGACCAACCTGAGGTTGCCCAAGTCATATACCCCCCTCCAGATTTTGATATATTGGATCAGCAAGTGCAATATATGTATAGTCCTTCAAAGGAAGTTGTAAATGTTATCTTTGGAAAGGTTGATAAGCCTGAGGTAAATTTGCAAGAACAGCAAGATGCTCTACTGTCAAAGAAAAGATTTAGAGAGCAGGCTGAGCTGAAGCCAGATTTTGAGCAGTGGAGTCCTACTTCCAGAAATATAATACTCACTGCATGGAAAGCTGTCAAAGATCAAGTTCATGAAAGGGGCAAGTGGTACAATGAGCAGGAATGGCAGAAGTATGAGGCAAGACAAGAAGCCATTGTACAATTCAGAAGGAAAGCTAAGATGGGAAGACTTCCAACTGATGCTATGGAGCCAAGCAAATACTTCCCAAAGCCTTTTCACTATTTTGAAAGGCAAAGGCTCAAGGAAGAAGCTAAGAAGAAAGCTGATCTTAAGGGAAAAAAGATGGCTGAAGAATCAGAAGCTCCTGTGACAGCTAAAATTAAATCTGGCCAAGGGATTGTTATTAGAGAGCCTGATCAATCCTGATAATGTTTTAGTTCTTTCATAATGTTTTGTAATGATGTAATGTGATCAGTCAAAGAAAAACCATGTAATCAAACATTACCCAGTAATAAACAAAATTTTGTTAAATCTGTGATAGATTGTTTTATCCATGATGTTCTTATTATTTTGTTTATAATTAAGTATCCCTGTGTATTGTCATATATCATCATTTTATACTATTTATAAATGGTGTATATCATTGGCTATAAGGGTTATGACTTCTCCAAATAGGGGGAGATTGTTGGGTACATTGGAAAATGTGTACCTGATTTGAAGAAGCCCAACCTAGCTCAATGATATACATCATGTTGTATTTGATGTAGTTTTGAGTTGACATGTGCAGGTAAAGAAATGTTAAAGTTTACAGGAAAAATTCTAAGTCCAAGTGTCGACACAAAGGAACATGTGTCGTCACATAGAAGAAAGTTGTCGACACAACACTGGGAAAGTGTGTCGACACAGAAGGTGTAAGTCGACACTACTCTGGGAAAAAGTGTCGACACATAACATAGTCTACAACAACACTGGGAAATTGTGTCGACACAGAAGAAGTAAGTCGACACAGCACTGGGAAATTGTGTCGACACAGAAGAAGTAAGTCGACACAGCACTGGGAAATTGTGTCGACACAGAAGAAAAACGTCGACCTCAACATTGGGAGAATGTGTCGACACTAAAGAGTATAGTCGATCTCAAGTTTGTCGACATCATCTGAATATGTCGACACAGAAGAAAATAGTCGACCACAGGTTTGTCGTCACCAGCAGAATGTGTAGACACATAGTGAGTAAGTCGACACATTATAGCAAAGCTAAAGAATGAATGTGTCGACACCTGAAGGCTAAGTCAACACTTACTAAAGTTATGATTCTACAACAACTGTGTCGACACACAGGACTTGTGTCGACACACTGCAGAGTCAAAGACCAAGTTATTTTCAGAAGAAGATGTGTCGACACAAAGGCAATTTGGTCGACATCACTGAAGGCAGTGTCGACACCAAAGTCAATTGTGTCGACACAAATAGACAGATGGTCTCGACACTTTCTGACAGATTGTTTCAACACTAAGGCACAGGACTTGTTTGAAGACTTGACAGCTGTGGGTTGTCACCAGTTAACTGAAGTTGTCAGACTTGTCAGAAAACGGTTAGAAACCGGATCAGCCGGTTACCATGAAGAATGTCTATAAATAGACGGATTCAGAAGAAGGAGAATAACAACATATAGAACTGACCTTTTGAGATACATTGGATCAGAAAGTGGAGAAGGATTACATTCTACTCATTTCAAGAAAGTGCTAGGCACTTAAGAAGATCTTCTCCGGGAGATCTAAGAAGACTATCTAAGGATAGATCTAAGAAGAGTTCTAATCAGAATTCAGAAGAATCATTCAAAGTTCTGGACAGAGAGAGATCAAGTCAGAATTTGAAGAAGAAGAAAGAATCCATCTGTGGATTCTCAAGAAGCTGTTTGGAATCAACTCAGCTAAGTACATTTTCAAGAAGCTTTGAAGAAGGCTAAGAAACAGTTGATTGCATCAGCTGATTAAGAATTGTCATTGCCTCTTCTCTCTCAACTTGGCAAGACAATTTAAAACAATCTTTTCTATATTTCTGTAGGATCTGTTTATACAGATCTGAGTTGTAAGCCTATGTTATAAAGGCTGAGTGTAGGAGTGTTGAACTCTGAGTGGTAGGGCTGATTGCCTGAGTGTAGGAGAAGGATATTCTCTGAGTTGTAGGCCTTGGGGCAAGGCTGAGGTAGGGCAGTTGTGCCTGAGTTGTAGGAACCAGTTGGGTTCTGAGTTGTAAGATCTATTGATCTGAGATAAGTGGAAGTTTGGCCGAATCTAGCATACTGCTAGATAGGTGAAGGGGAAAGTGGATGTACCCAGACCTTGGGGAACCACTATAAAACATAGTGCAATCTGTGATGTGTTGTTTTCTGTGATTGCTGTGTTTTTGTATTAGTTAATAAATTGAATTCTGTCTAGAAGTTTTAGAAAAAGAAGCAGGACCTATTCACCCCCCCCTCTAGGTGTTTTAGGCTGCCTTGGAAGTTAAACTATCAGTACTCACGTTATATTTTAAATTTACGTGCTTAGAACTTCTCTTTTATAGAGATAGGTGGTGTTCGCTAATTAACTTCAGGTAGTCGTGTTATATTTTAAATTTTCCTACTTTTGACAGCTCTTTTGCAGAGATTAATAGGGGTTTGCAAGTTCACTTGAGGTACTCTTATTATATTTTAAATTTACCTTCTTCTGAATTCTCTTTTGCAGAAATTAAATGGCATTCTAGAGTTCCCTTCAAGTACTCACATTATATTTTTAATTTACCTTCTTTTGGCTTCTCTTTTACAGAGATTAGCAGGTGTTCGAGAATTCACTTCAGATACCCGCAATATATTTTAAATTTAAATGCTTTTAACTTAACCTTTGCTGAGATTAGCAGGTATTCGCAAGTTCACATCAGGTACTCGCATTATTTTTAAATTGATATATTTTTGACCCGTCTTTTGCAGAGATTAGCAAGTGTTCGCGAGTTCACTTCAGGTACTCCGGTTATATTTTAATTTACCTGCTTTTGACCTCAATTTTGTAGAGATTAGCAGTTGTTCATGAGTTCATTACAGGTACTCGTATTATATTTTAAATTTATCTTCTTTTGACTTCTCTTTTATAGAGATTAGTAGGTGTTCACGAGTTAACTTAAGGTACTCGTATTATATTTTAAATTTACCAACTTTTAACTTCTCTTTTGCAAAGATTAGAAGGTATTCACGAGTTCACTTCAAGTACTCACGCTATATTTTAAATTTACCTTCTTTTGGCTTCTCTTTTTGAGTGATTAACAAGTGCTTGCGAGTTTACTTCAGATACTTGCGTTATATTTTAAATTTACTTACTTTTGACTTCCCCTTTTCATAGATTAACAGGAGTTCATGAGTTCACTTCAGGTACTCCTGTTATATTTTAAATTTACAAGTTTTTGACTTATCTTTTGTAGAGATTAGCAAGTGTTCACGAGTTCATTTCACGTACTCGAATTATAATTTAAATTTACCTTCTTTTGACTTCTCCTTTCCATATATTAGCAGGTGTTCGCGAGATAACTTCTATTCCATGCATTATATTTAAAATTTACCTGCTTTTGACTTTCCTTTGTAAAGATTAGCAGGTGTTCATGAGTTCACTTTAGGTACTCGCGTTATATTTTAAATTTACCAGTTTTTGACTTGTCCTTTATAGAGATTAGCAGGTATTTGCGAGTTTACTTTGGGTATTCGTGTTACATTTTAATTTTACCTACTTTTGACTTCTCCTTTGTAGAAATTATCTTGTGTTCGTGAGTTTACTTCAAGTACTCACGTTATATTTTAAATTTACTTTATTTTGACTACTCCTTTACAGATATTAGAAAGTGTTCACAAGTTCCCTTCAGGTATTTCACATTGTAATTTAAATTTACTTACTTTGACTTGTCCTTTCTAGAGTTATCTTTTGGTACTCGCGTTATATTTTAAATTTACCAGTGTTTGACTTTTCTTTTGTAGAGATTAGCATATGTTCGCGAGTTCACTTCAGGTACTCGCTTTATTTTTTAAATTTATCTGCTTTTGACTTTTCATTTGTAGATATTAGCAGGTGTTCGCTAGTTCACTTCCTATATTCACGATAAATTTTAAATTTACCTGCTTTTGACTTCTCATTTGGATAGATTAGAATGTTTTCACGAGTTCACTTCAGGTACACGTGTTTTATTTTTAATTTACCTACTTTTGACTAATCTATTGTAGAGATTAGCAGGTATTCGCAAATTCACTTCAGGTACTCTCGTTATATTTTAAATCTACCTACTTTTGACTTCTCTTTTGCAGAGATTAGCAAGAGTTTGCGTGTTCACTTTAGGTACTCGAGTTATATTATATATTTCCTGCTTTTGACTTCTCTTTGGTGGAGATTAGTTGGTGTTCGGATGTTCATTTCACGTATTCACGTTATATTTTTATTTTACTTATTTTTGACTTCTCCTTTGAAGATATTAGAAAGTGTTCACGAGTTCACTTCAGGTACTCGTGTTATACAAAAATTTACATGCTTTTGACTTCTCCTTTGCAGAGATTAGCAGGTATTTGCGAGTTCACTTCATGTATTCGCATTATATTTTAAATTTACCTGCTTTTGACCTCTCTTTTGAAGAGATTAGCAGGTTTTCACAAGTTCACTTCAGGTACTCACGTTAAATTTTAAATTTACCTGCTTTTGACTTCTAGTTTGCAGAGATTAGAAGGTTTTCGTGAGTTCACTTCAAGTACTCGCGTTATATTATAAATTATCTTCTTTTGACCTCTCTTTTATAGAGAGTAGTTGGTGTTTGCAAGTTCACTTTAGGTACTTAGGTTATATTTTAAATTTACCTACTTTTAACCTCTCTTTTGTAGAGATTAACAGTTATTAGTGAATCCACTTTAGATACTTGCGATATATTTTAAATTTCACTGCTTTGGACTTCTCTTTTGTATAGATTAGCAGGTTTTCACGAATTAACTTCCATTAGTCGCATTATATTTTTAATTTACTAGCTTTTTACTTCTCCTTCACAATGATTAGCAGGTGTTCACGAGTTCACTTCAGGTACTTGCATTTAATTTTAAATTTACCTGCTTTTGACTTCTCCTTTCAAGAGATTAGCTGGTGTTTGCGAGTTAACTTCTAGTACTCACATTATATTTTAGATTTGCCTCATTTTGACTTCTCTTTTGTATAGAATAGTAGGAGTTTTCTAGTTCATTTCAGGTACTCGCATTATATTATAAATTTACCTGCTTTTGACTTCTCCTTTGCGGAGATTACAAGGTGTTTGTGAGCTCATTTATGGTACTCACGTTATATTTTATATTTACATTCTTTGGACTTCTCTTTTGGAGAGATAAGAAGGTTTTCACGAATTCACTTAAGGCACTCGTGTTACATTTTAAATTTACCTGCTTTTGACTTCTCATTTGTATAGATTAGAAGGTGTTCGCGAGTTCATTTCAGGTACTCGCATTATATTATAAATTTACCTGCTTTTGACTTCTCCTTTGCAGAGATTACAAGGTGTTTGTGAGCTCACTTATGGTACTCACGTTATATTTTATATTTACATTCTTTGGACTTCTCTTTTGGAGAGATAAGAAGGTTTTCACAAATTCACTTAAGGTACTCGTGTTACATTTTAAATTTACCTGCTTTTGACTTCTCATTTGTACAGATTAGAAGGTGTTCGCGAGTTCACTTTAGGTACTTGTGTTATATTTTAAATTTACTGGCTTCTGACTTCTCTTTTGAAGAGATTAGCAGGTGTTCGTGAGTTCACTTCAGGTACTCGCATTATATTACTAATTTACCTTCGTTTGACTTCTCTTTTGTATAGAATAGTTTGTGTTCGCATGTTCATTTCAGGTACTCGCATTATATTTTAAATTTACTTGTTTTTGAATTCTTCTTTGAAGATATTAGCAAGTGTTCGTGAGTTCACTTCAGGTACTCGCGTTATATTAAAATTTACCTACTTTTGACTTCTCCTTTGTAGAGATTATCAGGTGTTTGTGAGTTCACTTCTAGTAATCGCGTTATATTTTAAATTTTCCAGCTTTTGACCTCTCTTTTACAATGATTACCAGGTGTTCATGGGTTCACTTTAGGTACTCGCAATATATTTTTAATTAACTTGCTTTTCACTTCTCTTTTATAGAGCTTAGCTAGTGTTCGCTCTTTAACTTCAGATACTCGTGTTATATTTTAAATTTACCTACTTTTGACTTCTCTTTTGCAGAGATTAGTAGGTGTTTGTGAGTTCACTTTAGGTTCTCCCATTATATTTTAAATTTACCAGCTTTTGACTTCTCTTTTGTAGAGATTAGAAGGTTTTCTTGAGTTCACTTCAGGTACTCGCATTATATTTTAAATTTACCTGATTTTTGTTTCTCTTTTGCAGAGATTACTAGGTGTTTGTGAATTCACTTCAAGTACTTGCATTATATTTTAAATTTACCTTCTTTTAACTTCTCCTTAATAGAGATTAGCAGGTGTTTGCGAGTTCACTTCACGTAATTGCATTATATTTTAAATTTACCTACTTTTGACCTCTCTTTTGTAGAGATTAGCTGGTGTTTGCTAGTTCACTTATAGTACTGGGGTTATATTTTTAATTTAGCTGCTTTTGATTTCTCTTTTGTCGAAATTAGTAGTTTTTTACGAGTTCACTTCAGGTACTCACACTATATTTTAAATTTATCTGCTTTTGACTTCTCTTTAATAGAGATTAATAGGTGCTCTCAAGTTAACTTAGGGTACTCATGTTATATTTTAAATTTACCTGCTTTTGACATATCTTTTGTAGAGATTAGCATGTGTTCATGAGTTCACTTCAGGTACTCGCATTATATTTCAAAATCACCTACTTTTGACTTTCCTTTTGGAGATATTAGAAGGTTTTCTCGAGTTCACTTCAGGTACTCGCATTATATTTTAAATTTACCTACTTTTGGCTTCTCTTTAATGGAGATTTGCAAGTGTTCGCGTATTCACTTAAGGTACTCGCGCAATATTTTAAATTTACCTGCTTTTGACTTCTCCTCTGCAGAGATTAGCAGGTGTTCCCGAGTTCACATTAGGTACTCGCGTTATGTTTTAAATTTACCTATTTTTTGACCTCTCTTTTGTATAGAATAGCATGTGATCGTGAGTTCACATCAGGTACTCTTGTTATATTTTAAATTTACCTGCTTTTGGACTCTCTTTTGTAGAGATTAGCAGTTGTTCTTGTGTAAATTCAGGTAGTCGTGCTATATTTTTAATTTACCTACTTTTAACTTCTTCTTCACAAAGATTAGAAGGTGTTCGCAAGTTAACTTCAGGTACTCACATTAAATTTTAAATTTAGCTGCTTTTGACATCTCTTTTTCAAAGATAAACAAGTGTTCCCGAGTTCATTTCAGGTACTCACATTATATTGTAAATTTAACTGCTTTTGACTTCTGTATTGGAGAGATTAGAAGGTTTTCTCGAGTTCAATTCAGGTAGTCGCGTTATATTATAAATTTTTCTATTTTTTGCTTCTCTTTTGTAGAGATTAGCATGCGTTCGCGAATTAATTTACGGTACTCGCATAATATTTTAAATTTACCTTCTTTTGACTTCTCCTTGTTAAGATTAGCAGGTGTTCGTGAGTTCACTTTTGGTACTCGCGTCATATTTTAAATTTAACTGCTTTTGACCTCTCTTTTGAAGAGATTAGCAGGTGTTCGCGAGTTCACTTCAGGTACTCGTGTTATATTTTAAATTTACCTACTTTGGGTCTCTTTTTTATAGAGATTAGCAGTTGTTCGCGAGTTCACTTCAGGTACTCGCTTTATATTTTAAATTTATCTGCTTTTGACTTCTCTTTTATAGAGATTAGCAGGTATTCGCGAGTTAACTTCAAGTACTCGTGTTATATTTTAAATTTAAATGCTTTTAACTTTTTTTTTTGCAGGTGTTCGCGAGTTCCTTTCAGGTTCTCACGTTATATTTTAAATTTACCTATTTTTAACTTCTCTTTTGGAGAGATTAGAAGGTGTTTGAGAGTAAAATTTAAGTACTCGTGTTATATTTTAAATTTACCTGACTTTGACTTCTCTTTTGTAGAGATTAGTTGGTGTTTGCATGTTCATTTCAGGTACTCAAATTTTATTTTAAATTCACTGTTTTTGAATTCTCCTTTGAAGATATTAGTAAGTGTTCGTGAGTTCACTTCAGGTACTCGTGTTATATTTAAATTAACTTGCTTTTTTTACTTCTACTTTTCCGAGATTAGCAGGTGTTCGTGAGTTAACTTCTAGTACTCGCATTATATTTTAAATTTACCTGCTTTTGAATTCTCTTTTGTAGAGATTAGAAGGAGTTCGCGAGTTCACTTCAGAAACTCGCGTTATATTTTAAATTTACCTGCTTTTGACTTCTCCTTTGCAAAGATTACAAGGTGTTTGTGAGCTAATTAATGGTACTTATGTTATATTATATATTTACCTTTTTTGACTTCTCTATTGGAGAGATTAGATGGTTTTCACGAGTTCACTTTATGTACTCATGTTATATTTTAAATTTACCTGCTTTTGACTTCTCATTTGCAGAGATTAGCAGGTGTTCGCGAGTTCACTTTGGGTACTTGCGTTATATTTTAAATTTAGCTGCTTTTTACTTTTCTTTTTGAGAGATTAGCAGGTGTTTGAACTCTCATTATATTAAAATTTTCCTTCCTTTGACTTCTCTTTTACAGAGATTAGCAGGTGTTCGTGAGTTCACTTCAGGTAGTCATGTTAAATTTTAAATTTACCTGCTTTTGAGTTCTCTTTTGTAGAGATAAGCAGGTGTTCGCGAGCTCACTTCAGGTACTCGGGTTATATTTTTTAATTTCCTTGCTTTTGACTTCTCTTTTATAGAGATTAGCTTGCGTTCGCTAGTTAACATTTAGTACTGGTGCTATATTCTAAATTTACCTACTTTTGACTTCTCTATTGTAGAGATTAGCAGGTGTTCGCTAGTTCACTTCAGGTGCTCGCATTATAATTAAAATTTACCTGCTTTTGACTTCTCTTTTGGATAGATTAGAAGGTTTTCTTGAGTAAACATTAGGTACTTGCGTTATATTTTAAATTTACCTTCTTTTATCTTCTCTTTTGTAGAGATTAGCAGGTGTTTGTGAATTCACTTCAGGTATTCGCGTTATATTTTAAATTTACCTACTTTTGACTTCTCCTTTGCAGAGATTAGTCGGTGTTCATGAGTTCACTTAAGGTACTCACGTTATATTTTAAATTTACCTGCTTTCGACTTCTCCTTTATAGAGATTACAAGGTGTCGCGAGCTCACTTCCTGTACTCACATTATATTTTAAATTTACATACTTTTGACTTCTCTTTTGGAGAGATTAGAAGGTTTTCACGAGTTCACTTTAGGTACAGGTGTTATATATTTAATTTACCTACTTTTGACTTCTCTTTTATAGAGATTAACTGGTGTTCACATGTTCACTTTAGGTACTCTTGTTAAATTTCAAATTTGATTGCTTTTGACTTCTCTTTTGCAAAAATTAGGAGGTGTTTATGATTTCACTTCAGGTGCTTGCGTTATATTTTAAATTTACCAGCTTTTGACTTTTCTTTTGTATGGATTAGTTTGTGTTTGCAAGTTCATTTCAAGTACTCGTGTTATATTTTAAATTTATCAGTTTTTGATTTCTCCTTTGAGGATATTAGCAAGTGTTTGCAAATTCAATTCAAGTACTTGTATTATATTTTAAATTTACCTACTTTTAACTTCTCTTTTGTATTAAATAGCAGGAGTTCGCGAGTTCACATCAGATGATTGCATTATATTTTAAATTTACTTACTTTTGACTTATCTTTTACGTAGATTAGTTGGTGTTTGCGAGTTCACTTCATGTACTCACATTATATTTTAAATTTACCGTCTGAGAACTTCTCTTTTATAGAGACATGTGTTGTTCGCTAATTAACTTTAGATAGTCGTGTTATATTTTAAATTTCCTTCTTTTGACTTCTCTTTTGCATAGATTAATAGGTGTTCGCGAGTTCACTTGAGGTACTCTTATTATATTTTAAATTTACCTTCTTTTGAATTCTCGTTTGGAGAGATTAGAAGGTTTTTTACAGTTCACTTCTGGTACTCGTATTATATTTTAAATTTAAATTCTTTTGGCTTCTCTTTTGCAGAGAATAACAGGTGTTCTAGAATTCAGTTCAAATACCTGTATTATATTTTAAATTTACCTGCTTTTAACTTATCCTTTCAAGAGATTAGCTGGTGTTCGTGAGTTCACATCAGGTACTCATGTTATATTTTAAATTTACCTGCTTTTGACCCGTCTTTTGCAGAGATTAGCAGGTGTTCGCGAGTTCACTTCAAGTACTCCGATTATATTTAAAATTTACCTGCTTTTGACCTTTATTTTGTAGAGATTAGCAGTTGTTCGCGAGTTCACTTCAGGTACTCGCATTATATTTTAAATTTATCTGTTGTTGTCTTCTCTTTTATAAAGATTAGTAGGTGTGCACGAGTTAACTTCAATTACTCGTGTTATATTTTAAATTTACCTACTTTTAATTCTCTTTTACAGAGATTAGAAGGTATTCGTGAGTTGACTTAAGGTACTCGCGTTAAATTTTAAATTTACCTACTTTTGACTTCTCGTTTGGGGAGATTAACATTATGTTTGCGAGTTTACATCAGATACTCGAGTTATTTTTTAAATTTACCTGCTTTTGACTTCCCCTTTGCATATATTAGCAGAAGTTCATGAGTTCACTTCAGGTACTCCTGTTATATTTTAAATTTACCAGTTTTTGACTTCTCTTTTGTAGAGATTAACATGTGTTTACGAGTTCACTTCAGTTACTGCATTATAATTTAAATTTACCTACTTTTGACTTCTCCTTTCGAGAGATTAGCAGGTGTTCGTGAGATAACTTCTGTTACACGCGTTATATTAAATATACCTGCTGTTGACTTTTCTTTTGTAGTGATTAGCAGGTGTCCACGAGTTCACTACAGGTACTCGCATTATAATTTAAATTTACCTTCATTTGGGCTCTCCTTTGTAAAGATTAGCAGTTGTTCTCGTGATAACTTCAGGTACTCGTGCTATATTTTTAATTTATCTGCTTTTAACTTCTTCTTCGCAATGATTAGCATGTGTTCGCGAGTTAACTTCAGGTACTCGCATTATATTTTAAATTTACCTGCTTTTGACATCTCTTTTGCAAATATTAGCAGGTGTTCCCGAGTTCACTTCTGGTACTCGCATTATATTATAAATTTAATTGCTTTTGACTTCTCTATTTAAGAGATTATAAGGTTTTCCCGAGTTCACTTCAGGTACTGGGGTTATATTTTAAATTTACCTACTTTAAACCTCTTTTTTATACAGCTTAGCAGGTTTTCATGAGTTCACCTCAAGTACTTGCGTTATAGTTTAAATTTACCTACCTTTGACTTCTCTTTTGTAGAGATTAGTTGGTTTTTGCATGTTAATTTCAGGTACTCGAATTTTATTTTAAATTAACCGTTTTTGACTTCTCCTTTGAAGATATTAAAAAGTGTCTGTGAGTTCACTTCAGGTACTCGTGTTTTATTTTAATTAACTTGCTTTTTTACTTCTATTTTCTTGAGATTAGCAGGTGTTAATGAGTTAACTTCTAATACTCGCATTATATTTTAAATTTACCTGCTTTTGACTTCTCTTTTGTAGAGATTAGCAGGAGTTTGCGAGTTCACTTTAGAAACTCGGGTTATATTTTAAATTTACCTACTTTTGAATTCTCCTTTGCAAAGATTATAAGGTATTTGTGAGCTCATTTATGGTACTTGTGTTATATTATAAATTTACCTTCTTTTGACTTCTCTTTTGGAGAGATTAGAAGGTTTTCACGAGTTCACTTTAGGTACTCGTGTTATATTTTAAATTTACCTTCTTTTGACTTCTCCTTTGCAGAGATTAGCTAGTGTTCGCGAGTTCACTTCAAGTACTTTCATTATATTTTAAATTTACCTGCTTTTAACTTCTCTTTTTATAGATTAGCAGGTGTTCATGAGTTAACTTCAGGTACTCGCATTATATTAAAATTTACCTGCTTTTGACTTCTCCTTTGTAGAGATTAGCAGGTGTTCGCGAGTTCAATTCAGGTACTCATGTTAAATTTTAAATTTACCTGCTTTTGAGCTCTCTTTTGTAGATATTAGAAGGTAACATGGGTACTTTAAGTGAACTCGTGAAAACCTTCTAATCTCTCCAAAAGAGAAGTCCAAAGTAGGTAAATTTAAAATATAACGTGAGTACCATAAGTGATCTCACAAACACCTTGTAATCTCTACAAAGGATAAGTCAAAAGCAGGTAAATTTATAATATAACGTGAGTATCTTAAGTGAACTGGCAAACTCCTGCTAATCTCTACAAAAGAGAAGTCAAAACAAGACAAATCATAAATATAATGCGAGTACTAGAAGTTAACTCGCAAACACCTGCTAATTTCTTGAAAGGAGAAGTCAAAAGCTGGTAAATTTAAAATATAATGCAAGTACCTGAAGTGAACTCGTGAACACCAGCTAATCTCTGTGAAGGAGAAGTAAAAAGCTAATAAATTTAAAATATAATGAGACTAACGGAAGTTAATTCGTGAAAACCTGCTAATATCTACAAAGTCGAAGTCAAAAGCAGGAATATTAAAAATATAACGCGAGTACCTGAAGTGAATTCACGAATAACTTTTAATATCTACAAAAGAGATGTCAAAAGTAGGTAAATTTAAAATATAACCTAAGTAACTGAAGTGAACTTGCGTACACCCGCTACTCTCTATAAAAGAAAGGTCAAAAAAAGTTAAATTTAAAATATAATATGAGTACCTGAAGTGAACTCGCGAACATCTACTAATCACTTCAATAGAGAGGTTAAAAGCAGGTAAATTTAAAATATAATGCGAATACCTGAAGTGATCTCGCAAACACCTGCTAATCTATATAAAGGAGAAGTCAAAAGAAGGTAAATTTGTATATAATGCGAGTACCTTAAGTGAACTCGCGAACACTTTCTAATATCTTCAAAAGAGAAGTCAAAAATATATAAACAAAAAATATAACCCGAGTACCTGAAATGAATATCTGAACACCAACTAATCTCTACTAAAGAGAAGTCAAAAGCAGGAAATATATAATATTACTCGAGTACCTAAAGTGAACTCGCAAACTCCAGCTAATCTCTGCAAAAGAGAGTCAAAAGCAGGTAGATTTAAAATATAGCGAGAGTACCCGAAGTGAATTCGCGAACACCTGCTAATCTCTACAAAAGATTAGTCAAAAGAAGGTAAATTTAAAATAAAACCTGAGTACCTGAAGTGAACTCATGAAAACTTTTAATCTCTCCAAAAGAGAAGTTAAAAGCAGGTAAATTTAAGATTTATCGTGAATATTGGAAGTGAACTCACAAACACCTTCTAATATCTGCAAATGAGAAGTCAAAAGTAGGTAAATTTAAAATATAAAGCGAGTATCTGAAGTGAACTCGCAAACATATGCTAATCTCTATAAAAGAGAAGTCAAACGCAGGCATATTTAAAATATAATGCGAGTACAAGAAGATAACTGGTGAACACCTGCTAATCTCTAGAGAGGACAAGTCAAAAGTAAGTAAATTTAAATTACAATGTGAATACCTTAAGGGAACTCATGAACACCTTCTAATCTCTGCAAAGGAGAAGTCAAAATAAAGTAAATTTAAAATATAACGCGAGTACCTGAAGTGAATTCACGAACACAGACTAATCTCTACAAAGGAAAAGTCAATAACAGGTTAAATTAAAATATAACACGAGTACCCGACGTGAACTCGCAAACACCTGCTAATCTCCATAAAGGAGAAGTCAAAAGCAAGTAAATTAAAAATATAACGCGAGTACCTGAAGTGAACTCATGAACACCTGCAAATGTTTACAAAAAAAATCAAAAGCAGGTAAATTTAAAATATAATGCGTGTTATAGAAGTTATCTCGCGAACATCTGCTAATCTCTTGAAAAGAGAAGTCAAAAGATGGTAAATTTAAATTATAATGCGAGTACCTGAAGTGAACTCGTGAACACATGCTAATATCTGCAAAAGAGAAGTCAAAACTGGTAAATTTAAAATATAACACGAGTACCTAAAGTGAACTCGTAAACTCCTACTAATCTATGCAAAAGAAAATTCAAAAGAAGGTAAATTTAAAATATAACGTAAGTATCTGAAGTAAACTTGCAAACACCTGTTAATATCTAAAAAAGAGAAGTCAAAAGTAGGTAAATTTAAAATATAATGTGAGTACTTGATGTGAACTCGCGAATACCTTCGAATATCTGCAAAAAAGAAGTTAAAAGTAGGTAAATTTAAAATATAACATGAGTACCTGAAGTTAACTCGTGAACACCTAATAATAAATATAAAAGAGAAGTCAAAAGAAGATAAATTTAAAATATAATGCAAGTACCTTAAGTGAACTCATGAACACCGGCTAATCTCTCAAAAAGAGAAGTCAAAAGAAGGTAAATTTAAAATATAACGCGAGTACTTGAAGTGAACTCACGAACAACTGCTAATATCTGCATAGGAGAAGTCAAAAGCAGGAAAATTTAAAATAAACACGAGTACCTAATATGAACTCGCGAAAACCTTCTAATCTCTCCAAAAGAGAAGCCAAAAGAAGGTAAATTTATAATGTAACACAAGTACCATAAATGAGCTTGCAAACACCTTGTAATCTTTACAAAGGAGAATTTAAAAGCAAGTAAATTTAAAATATAATGCGAGTTTCTGAAGTGAACTCGCGAACTCCTGCTAATCTCTACAAAAGAAAAGTCAAAAGCAGGTAAATTTAAAATATAATGTGAGTACTAGAAGTTAACTCACGAACACCTGCTAATCTCAGGAAAGTAGAAGTAAAAAAGCAAGTTAATTTAAACATAACGAGAGTACCGGAAGTGACTCACGAACACTTGCTAAAATCTTCAAAGGAGAAGTCAAAACGATTAATTTAAAATAAAATTGGAGTACCTTAAATGAACATGCAAACACCAACTAATCTCTACAAAAGAGAAGTAAAGGCAGGTAAATTTAAAATATAACGCGACTACTTGAGGTTAACTCACGAACGCATGCTATATCTCCAAAAGAGAAGTCCAAAATAGGTAAATTTAAAATATAATGCGAGAACATAAAAAAACTTGTGAACACCTGCTAATATCTGCAATTAAGAAGTTAAGAGAAGTTAAATTTAAAATATAATACGATTACTTGAAGTTAACTCGCGAACACCTGCTAATCTCCATAAAAGAGAAGTCAAAAGCAGATAAATTTAAAAAATAATGCGAGTGCCTGAAGTGAACTCGCGAACAACTGCTAATCTCTACAAAAATGAGGCCCAAAGTAGGTAAATTTAAAATATAACCCGAGTATCTGAAGTGAATTCACGAACACCTGCTAATCTGTGCAAAAGAGAAGTCAAAAGAAGTTAAATTTAAAATATGACGTGAGTACTAGAAGTAAACTCGCAAACACCTGCTAATCTCTGCAAAAGAGAAGTCAAAAGCATGTAAATTTAAAATATAACATGAGTGTCTGAAGTGAATTCGCGAACACCTGCTAAACTTTGCAAAGGAGAAGTCAAAAGTAGGTAAATTTATAATATAATGCGAGTACTTTAATTTAACTTGAGAAAAACTTCTAATCTCTCGAATAGAGAAGTCAAAAGAAGGTAAATTTATAATATAATGTGAGTACATGATGTGAACTCGGGAACACCTGCTAATCTTTGCAAAAAAGATGTCGAAAGCAGGTAAATTTAAAATATAATGTGAGTACCTAAAGTTAACTCGCGAACACCTGCTAATATTTGCTAAAAAGAAGTTAAAAGCGAGTAAATTATAAATATAGCACGAGTACCTGAAGTTATCACGAGAACAACTACTAATCTCTACAAAAGAGAGCTCAAATACAGGTAAATTTAAAATATAACCAGAGTCCCTGAAGTGAACTCGTGAACACTTGCTAATCTCGACAAAAGAAAAGTCAAAAACAGGTAAATTTAATATAACACGTGTAACAGAAATTATCTCGCAAACACCTGCTAATCTCTGGAAAGGAGCAGTCAAAAGCAGGTAAATTTAAATTATAATGCGAGTACCCTGAGTGAACTCGTGAACACATGTTAATCTCTGTAAAAGAGAATTCAAAAACTGTAAAATTTAAAATATAACAGGAGTACCTGGAGTGAACTCGTGAACTCCTGCCAATCTATGCAAAGGGGAAGTCAAAAGCAGATAAATTAAAAAAACAACGCGAGTATCTGATGTAAACTCGCAAACACATGTTAATCTCCCCAAAAGAGAAGTCAAAAGTAGAAAAATTTAAAATTTAACGTGAGTACATGAAGTGAACTCGCGAATACTTCTAATCTATACAAAAGAGAAGTTAAAAGTAGGTAAATTTAAAATATAACATTAGTACCTAAAGTTAACTCATGAACACCTTCTAATCTTTATAAAAGAGAAGTTAAAAGAAGATAAATTTAAAATATAATGAGAGTACCTGAAGTGAACTCGCGAACAACTGCTAATCTATATAAAATAGAGGTCAAAAGCAGGTAAATTTAAAATATAACCGGAGTACCTGAAGTGAACTCGCGAACACCAGCTAATCTCTACAAAAAAACAGGTACAAAGAAGGTAAATTTAAAATATAACATAAGTACCTGATGTGAACTCGCGAATACCTGCTAATCTCTGCAAAGGATAAGTTAAAAGCAGATAAATTTAAAATATAATGCAGGTATTTGAAGTGAATTCTCGAACACCTGCTAATCTATGCAAAAGAGAAGCCAAAAGAAGTTAAATTTAAAATATAATGCGAGTACCTGAATTGAACTCGAGATAACCTTCTAATCTCTGCAATAGAGAAGTCAAAAGCAGTTAAATTTACAATATAATGCGAGTACCTGAAGTAAACTCGGGAACACCTGCTAATCTTTGCAAAAGAGATGTAGAAAGCGGTTAAATTTAAAATATATTACGAGTACTTGAAGTTAACGCGAGAACCTGAAGTGAACACGCGAACACCTTCAAATCTCTTCAAAGAAGAAGTTAAAAATAAAATATAACACGAGTACTAAAAGTTATCTCACGAACACCTACTAATCTCTATAAAAGAGAAGTCAAAAGCAGATAAATTTAAAATATAACGCGAGTACCTGAAGTGAACTCACAAACAACTGCTAATCTGTACAAAAAAGAGGTCCAAAGTAGGTAAATTTAAAATATAACCCCAGTACCTGAAGTGATCTCGGGAAAACCTTATAATCTCTCCAATAGAGAAGTCAAAAGAAATTAAATTTTCAATATAATGCGAGTACCTGAAGTGAACTCGAGAACACCTACTAATCTTTGCAAAAGAGATGTCAAAAGCAGGTAAATTTAAAATATAATACGAGTACCTGAAGTTAACTCGTGAACACCTGCTAATCTTTGCGAAGAAGAAGTTAAAAGCAGGTAAATTAAAAACATAGCACCAGTACCTGAAGTTATCACGAGAACAACTGCTAATCTCTACAAAATAGAGCCCAAAAGCAGGTAAATATAAAATATAACGCGAGTACCTGAAGTGAACTCGTGAACACCTGCTCATCTCTACAAAAGAAAAGTCAAAAGCAGGTAAATTTAATATAACGCGTGTAATAGAAGTTATCTCGCGAACACCTGCTAATCTCTAGAATGGAGAAGTCAAAAGCAAATAAATTTTTATTATAATGCGAGTACCCGAAGTGAACTCACGAACACATGCTAATCTCTGCAAAAGAGAAGTCAAAAACTGGTAAATTTAAAATATAGCAGGAGTACCTAAAGTGAACTCATGGACTCCTGCTAATCTAAGCAAAGGGGAAGTCAAAAGAAGGTAAATTAAAAAAATAACGCTAGTTTCTGATGTAAACTCGCAAACACATATTAATCACCCCAAAAGAGAAGTTAAAGGTAGGTAAATTTAAAATTTAATGCGAGTACCTGAAGTGAACTTGCGAATACCTTCTAATATCTGCAAAAGAGAAGTTAAAAGTAGGTCAATTTAAAATATAATATGAGTACCTAAAGTTAACTCGTGAACATCTACTAATCTTTATAAAATATTAGTCAAAAGTAGTTAAATTTAAAATATAATGCGAGTACCTGAAGTGAACTCGCGAACAACTGCTAATCTCTACAAAATAGAGGTCAAAAGCAGGTAAATGTAAAATATAACTAGAGTACCTGTTGTGAACTCGCGAACACCTGCTAATCTCTGCAAAAGACAGGTCAAAAGCAGGTAAATTTAAAATATAACGCGAGTACCTGAAGTGAACTAGCGAACACCTGCTAATCTCTGCAAAGGATAAGTTAAAAGCTAGTAAATTTAAAATATAATGCGGGTATTTGAAGTGAATTCTCGAACACCTGCTAATCTCTAACAAAAGAGAAGCCAAAAGAAGATAAATTTAAAATATAATGCGAGTACCTGAAGTGAGCTCTAGAAAATCTACAAATCTCTCCAAAAAGAATTCAAAAGAAGGTAAATTTAAAATATAATATTAGTACCTCAAGTGAACTCGTGAACAGCTATTAATCTTCGCAAAATAGAAGTCAAAAGCAGGAAAATTTAAAGTAAAACACGGCTATCTAAAGTTAATTAGCGAACACCACCTATCTCTATAAAAGAGAAGTTCTAAGCAAGTAAATTTAAAATATAATGTGAGTACTCTAAGTGAACACGCGAACACCTACTAATCTCCGCAAAAGATAGGTCAAACATTGGTAAATTTAAAATATAACGCAAGCACCTGATGCCAACTCGTGAACTCCTGCTATTCTATGCAAAAGAGAAGTTAAAAGTAGGTAAATTTAAAAAATAGTGCGAGTGAACTCGCGAACAATTGCTAATATACACAAAGGAGAAATCAAAAACTGGTAAATTTAAAATATAATGCGAGTACTTGAAATGAACATGCAAACACCAACTAATCTCTACAAAAGAGAAGTCAAAAGCAGGTAAATTTAAAATATAACGCAAGTACCTGAAGTGAAATCGCGAACACATGCTAATCTTTGCAAAAGAGAAGTCAAAAGCAATCAAATTAGAAATTTAACAAGTGTAATTAAAGTGAACATGTGAACACCAACTAATCTCTATGAAAGAGAATTCAAAAGTACGTAAATTTAAAAGATAACACCAGTACCTAAAGTGAACTCACAAAAACCTTCTAATCTCTCCAAAAGAGAAGTCAAAAGTATGTAAATTTAAAATATAACGTGAGCATATGAAGTGAACTCGCGAACACCTTGTAATATCTATAATGGAGAAGTCGAAAGCAGGTAAATTTAAAATATAACGCGAGTACCTTAAGTGAACTCATGAACACCGGCTAATCTCTGTAAAAGAGAAGTCAAAAGCAGGTAAATTTAAAATATAACACAAGTACCTTAAATTAATTCACAAACATCTGTTAATCCATACAAAAGAGAAGACAAAAACATGTAAATTTAAAATATAACACAAGTACCTGAAGTTAACTCGAGAAAATCTTTTAATCTCTCAAAAAGAAAAGTCAAAGGTAAGTAAATTTAAATTATAATGCCAGCACCTGAAGTGAACTCGCAAACACATGCTAATCTCTACAACAGAGAAGTCAAAAGTAGGTAAATTTAGAAAATAGCACCAGTACCTGAAGTTAACTAGCGAACACCGTCTAATCTCTATAAAAGAGAAGTTAAAATCAAGTAAATTAAAAATATAATCCGAGTACCTGAAGTGAACTCATGAACACCTGCTTATCTCTACAAAAGAGAGCTCAAAAGCTGGTAAATTTAAAATTTAACACGAGTACTTGAAGTGAACTCGTGAACACCTGCTAATCTCTACATAGGAGAAGTCAAAAGCAGGTTAATTTTAATATAATGCGTGTACCTGAAGTGAACTCTCGAATACCTGCAATTCTCTCAAAAAGAGAAGTCAAAAGCAGGTAAATTTAAAATATTATGCGAGTACCTGAAGTGAACTTGCCAACACCTGCTAATCTCTACAAAGGATAAGTCAAAACCAGGTAAATTTAAAATATAACACGAGTACCTAAAGTAAACTAGCGAAAACCTTCTAATCTCTCCAAAGGTGAAGTCAAAAGAAGGTAAATTTATAATATAACACAAGTACCATAAATGAGCTAACAAACACCTTGTAATCCTTGCAAAGGAGAAGTCAAAAGCAGGTAAATGTAAAATATAACACGGGTTTATGAAGAGAACTCGCGAACTCCTGCTAATCTCTATAAAAGAGAAGTCAAAAGCAGGTAAATTTAAAATATAATGCGAGTATTAGAAGTTAACTCACGAATACTGATAGTTTAACTTTCAAGACAGCCTAAACACCTAGAGGGGGGGGGGGTGAATAGGTTCTGCTTATATATAAAAACTTCTAGGCAGAATTTAATTCAATGACTAACAAAAGAATCACAGCAATCACAGAAAATAAAACATCACAGATTGCACAATGTTTTATAGTGGTTCCCCAAGGTCTGGTTACATCCACTTTCCCCCTTCACCTATCTAGCAGTATGCTAGATTCGGCCAAACTTCCACTAATCTCAGATCAACAGATCCTACAACTCAGAACCCAACTGGTTCCTACAACTCAGGCACAACTGCCCTACCTCAGCCTTGCCCCAAGGCCTACAACTCAGAGAAGATCCTTCTCCTACACTCAGGCAAACAGCCCTACCACTCAGAGTTCAACACTCCTACACTCAGCCTTTATAACACAGGCTTACAACTCAGATCTGTGTAAACAGATCCTACAAAAATATAGAAAAGATTATTTAACTGTCTTGCCTAAATTGAGAGAGAAAAGGCCAAGACAATTCTTGATCAGCTGATGCAATCAACTGTATCTGAGCCTTCTTCAAAGCTTCTTGAATATGAACTTAGCTGAGTTGATTCCAAACAGCTTCTTGAGAATCCACTGGTGGTTTCTTTCTTCTTCTTCTTCAAATTCTGGCTTGATCTCTCTCTATCCAGCACTTTGAATGATACTTCTGAATTCTGATTAGAACTCTTCTTTGATCTATCCTTAGATAGTCTTCTTGATCTTCCGGAGAAGATCTTCTTAAGTGCCTAGCACTTTCTTGAAATGAATTGGATTGTAATCCTTCTCAACTTTTTGATTCTTATCAATGTTTTCAAAAGTTACTTTCTCCTTCTGATTCTGTCTATTTATAGACTTTCTTTATGGTAACCGGCTGATCCGGTTTCTAACCGTTTTCTGACAAGTCTGACAGCTTCAGTTAACCGGTGGCAACCCACAGCTGTCAAGTCTTTAAACAAGTCCTGTGCCTTAGTCTTGAACCACAAGTTGTCGAGACAGTCTGTCAGAAAGTGTCGAGACCATCTGTCTATCTGTGTCGACACAATTGACTTTGGTGTCGACACAGTCTTTAGTGATGTCGACTAAGTTGCCTTTGAGTTGACACAGCTTCTTCAGAAAATAACTTGGTCTTGACTCTTCAGTGTGTCGACACAAGTCCTGTGTGTCGACACAGTTGTTGTAGAATCATAACTTAGTAAGTGTCGACTTAGCCTTCAGGTTTCGACACAGTCTTTTTTTTTAACTTTGCTATAATGTGTTGACTCAATCTCAATGTGTCGACACATTCTGCTGGTGTCGACAAACTTGAGGTCGACTATATTCTTCTGTGTCGACACATCCAGCTGGTGTCGACAATCTTGAGATCGACTATACTCTTCTGTGTCGACACATTTTCCCAATGTTGAGGTCGACGCTTTTCTTCTGTGTCGACACAAATTCCCAGTGTTGTGTCGACTTACTTCTTCTGTGTCGACACTTTTTCCCAGTGTAGTTGTAGACCAACTGCTATGTGTCGACACTGCTTCCTCTGTGTCGACACTTTTTCCCAGTGTAGTTGTAGACTAACTGCTATGTGTCGACACTGCTTCCTAGTGTTGTGTCGACTATTTTCTTCTATGTGTCGACACTGCTTCCTCTGTGTCGACACTTTTTCTTCTATGTGTCGACACTGCTTCCTCTGTGTCGACACTTGGACTTAGAATTTTTTCTGCATACTTTATCAATTCTTCACCTGCACATGTCAACTTAAAACAACATCAAATACACCTTGATGTATATCATTGAGCTAGGTTGGGCTTCTTCAAATCAGGTACACATTTTCCAATGTACCCAACAATCTCCCCCTATTTGGAGAAGTCATAACCCTTATAGCCAATGATATACACCATTTTATAAACAGTACTAAATGATGATATATGACATGACAGGAATACTTAATATTAACAAAACATAAAAACAATCCATCACAGAATGAACATTATAATATGCCAAACAACATTTTGTTTATAACTGGGTAATGTTTGATTACATTGTTTTACATTTAATGATTACATCACAACTTTACAAAACACTATGAAGGAACTTAAAACATAATCAGGATTGATCAGGCTCTCTAATTATAATCCCTTTGCCAGATTGAATTGTAGCTGTCACAGGAGCTTGTGATTCTTCAGCTATCTTCTTTCCTTTTAGATCAGCTTTCTTCTGAGCTTCTTCCTTGATCCTTTGCCTTTCAAAATAGTGAAAAGGCTTTGGGAAGTACTTGCTTGGCTCCTTAGCATCTGATGGCAGTCTTCCCAGCTTAGCTTTCCTTCTGAATTGTACTATTGCTTCCTGTCTTGCCTCATACTTCTGCCATTCTATCTCATTGTACCACTTCCCTCTATCATGAACTTTGTCTTGTACAGCTTTCCATGCAGTGAGTATTATGTTCCTTGAAGTAGGACTCCACTGCTCATAATCTGGCTTGAGTGCAGCCTGCTCCCTGAATCTCTTCTTTGCTAATAGAGCATCTTGTTGTTCTTTCACAGTAGCCTCAGGCTTATCAACCTTCCCAATGACAATATTAGTAACCTCCTTTGGAGGACTATACATGCCTTGAACCTGCTGATCAATCATGTCAAAATCTGGAGGGGGGTAAATGACTTGGGCAACCTCAGGTTGATTGCCTTCAAGTAGATTTGATTGTATTCCTGACTCAGCCACCATAGCATCATCACACAATGGGGGATATCCCAATGTGGCTCGGATACTATTGGTCACCCATTTGGAGTGCTCTGAGCCTGCATGAATTAGCATCCTCTCCCCCTTTATGGCTTCTCTAGAGACATGATCTCTTAGATCTTCCTTTTGAAATCAGATTTGGCCATCCAAATAATTCACACCCTCTTTAAAAAATGGTTTTAACTTTTGAAGCTTTTCAGATATTCTTTTTGAGAGGTTGTGATGGCAGTCTTAACAGAAGCAATGGCAGCTTGAAAATTCTTATCAAATTCTTCCCTTTCTTTGGCTCTATCTGCAGGCAGACCTGGAACAATCTTCTTGACTTCCTCAATGATCGCATTATGAGATTCAGTTAAATTATCATTCATTCTTAACTGATTTTCCAATACATAGCTTTGCTTCAGGGCAATATCATCTACCTTTTTAGTAATAGCCTCTTGTTGTTTAGCTAGATAAACCACAGCATTGCCACCCTTGTGGAAGCAATCTGTCATTTCCTTTTTATGCATGTTGACTTGAAACTGGATGGACTTTATATCCTGAGCTAAGTCAAACTGAAGTGACTTGCTATTTTCATCAACATACTTTTCCAGAGCCATCCTTTGTTCATCCAATTTTACCTGTAGATCTACCATAAACTTGTTATAATCAAAGGCTGGAGATACTTGTAGAGGTGTTGTCTGTAAAGCCTGCTTATAATTCTTGCTTCTTCTCTTAAATACAACAAGTTTTCTTTTCTTTGCCATCCTGGCATCTTCAGTTTCAGTTTCAGATGAAGTATCTAAATGAATTCTTTCTTGAGGAGGATGAATTGTATCTATCCCAGTGACCTGTTGCTCAGCCTCAACATCCACTGGCTCCCCCTCAACCTGTGGCTCAACTTCAGCTTCTTGATCAATGTCCATACCTATGGACTTCTCAATTTCTGGTCCACCTCCGACTTTATCAGTAATAGTATCAACATTAGGGAATAACTCCTCCAGAGTAAATTCCAGTTGAGCTGTAACTTCTGCAGCAGTTAAATCTTGAGATAAGTTTAACTGTGCTTCCTCTTGCACTTGTACTTCAGTATTTGTAGTATCTAGAGAGGAGGAGTGGACACTAGCTCCCCCTGAACCTGTGCAGTAACAAAAATATGAGCAATGTCTTTTATAGTAAAATACATTAGCTCCCCCTATACTTGTACCTCATCAGGAGTAGATACCTTTTGAGCAGGAGTGGAAACTGGCTCCCCCTGCAGCTGTGCAGGTGTTGACACTTGCTGGACTATAGTTGAGTCAAGCTGTTCTTCAACCTGTGTCCTCAGTGGGTCTTCTTGTAGTTGTTCAGTTTCTTGATGTTGAGTAGGGGATTTCACAGGGGTGTCTGGCCTGCTCTCTTCAGGCACATCCTTGGACAGCAACCTATCCCACCTTGAGAACAGTCTCATATCCATTCTTCTCATATGATTAATCTTAGTCCCTTGCAGTTGCTGCATTACTTCAGGAATCACTCCAGTGAGGTATAAGCTCATGATCCTGGCCATGTTAGGCTTCTTGATTCCTTCTTTGATCTTGTCAAAGAGTACTCCTGACCAATCAGTAGGAATTGTAAAAACAATCCTGGTCATAAGGCCGAACATATAGGCAGAAATCCTATCATGTCCACCTGTCTTGCAGAGGATCACTTTCCCAACTATTTCAGACAAGAACTTCCCTTGCTGATTCATACCCTTCCTGTTGAATGCAGCTCCAATCTTCAAGCCTTGGCGCCATCGATTCGTCGAGAAAGCTTGAGAGAAGAGAGAAAGATAGACTGTCAACACAGGGTTTTAGTCTCGAAAACCTTGGAAGCGTGTCGACAGAAAGAGTTTTTGACCTATTTATAGCTTCAGTTGAAAGAAGTTCAAAAGGCGCCAAAAACAGTCTAAATGTGTCGACACAGACGGAATGTGTCGACACAAACTTCTATTGACTCGACATTACTTCAGCCTACTATGTGTCGACACCAATTTGTGGTTATGTCGACACCTTGGATACATAATAGAAAGACAGAAATTCTGTGTCGACTCTAAGGATAAGTGTCGACACATATTCTGTAAGTGTCGACACCATTATCCTGGTTGAGTCGACATTACATTTCTGGTTAAGTCGACAATATAACTCTTAAGTGTCGACACATATTCTCTGTGTCGACACAATATTTCTGACTTGTCGACATTATTTCTCTGAGTCGACACATTATTACTGAATGTGTCGACACATTCTTACTTAGCCAATTTCTATTGTTATTACTTAACTTACTTAATCCCACTTTAATTGCATTGTTAATGATTTTGTTAATACATTAATCAATGGTTAACATACCTAATTCAATTTTGAATTTATTGAATTTGATTTCATCTAAAGGCTTAGTAAATACATCTGCTATTTGATAATCTGTTTTTACAAATTCCAATGAGATGTCTCCTTTTTCTACATGTTCTCTAAGAAAATGGTATTTGATTTCTATATGCTTAGTTCTACTATGAGAAACTGGATTATTAGCAATAGAAATAGCACTCTTAGAATCACATAAAAGGGGTGTTCTACTTACCTGAATACCATAATCCTTAAGCTGATGCTGCATCCATAATAGCTGTGCACAGCAGCTTCCAGCAGCAACATACTCTGACTCAGCTGTGGAAATTGCCACACTAGTCTGCTTCTTACTACTCCAAGATATTAGTCTTCCTCCCAGGAATTGACAAGTACCTGTAGTACTCTTTCTATCCTCTCTACATCTTGCAAAATCTGTATCTGAATAGCCTGTTAGTAGAAAATCTCTATTCCTAGGGTACCAAAGACCTAGAGTAGGAGTGCCCTTTAGATATCTCAGAATCCTTTTGACTGCAGTAAAATGAGATTCTTTAGGGCAGGCTTGACCTAGCACAGACACATGTTGCATACATAATGTCAGGTCTACTAGCAGTGAGATATAGTAGAGACCCAACTATTCCTCTATACAATGATTCATCAACAGGTTTACCTGCCTCATCTTTGCATATAGGCATACTTGTTCCCATGGGAGTTCTCATGGTGGAGGATGACTCCATACCATATTTCTTAATTAATTCTTTGGTGAACTTAGACTGGGATATGGACAATCCATCATCAGTCTGTCTTACTTGGAGTCCCAAGAAGAACTTAAGTTCTCCCATACTGCTCATCTCAAACTTCCCTTGCATAAGTTTGGTAAACTTTTTACAAAGGTTGTTTTCAGTAGATCCAAAGATTATGTCATCAACATAGATCTGGACTAAGATGATCTTTCCTTTGGATTCCCTAAGGAATAGAGTTTTGTCTATCTTTCCTCTTGAGAATTTATTCTCAATGAGGAAGGTAGACAGGGTTTCATACCAAGCCCTTGGAGCTTGGTTTAACCCATACAAAGCTTTCCTAAGCTTATACACAGAATCAGGTTTAAGAGGATCTACAAAACCTGATGGCTGCTCTACATATACTTCTTCTTTAAGATCACCATTCAGAAATGCTGACTTCACATCCATCTGGTATACTTTGAAGTCTTGGTAGGCTGCATAGGCAAGGAACATTCTAATTGCCTCCAGCCTTGCTACTGGAACAAAGGTTTGATCAAAGTCAATCCCTTCTTCCTGCCTATATCCTTTTGCAACTAACCTTGCTTTATTCTTCACTATTATTCCACTTTCATCTAGCTTGTTCCTATAGATCCACTTAGTGCCAATTATGTTGTGGCCTCTTGGTTTAGGAACAAGCTCCCAGACTTTGCACCTTCTGAATTAATTCAGCTCCTTTTGCATAGCATCAATCCAGTGCTGGTCTTGGATAGCTTCTTCAAACTTCTTAGGTTCCATTTGAGACAAGAAACTTGAATGCAAAACTATGCTTTGATTTTTGCTTCTAGTTTGCACTCCTTGTCTTGGATCACCAATTATCTGATCAGCAGGATGATCTCTTAGATATCTTATAGCTGGAGGAAGATTCCCTTCAGATTAAGCATCTCCAGCTTCTTCATTCTGCTGAACCTCTTGGTTTTCATCAGCTTCCATTATCTCTTGTACTCCCCCTGGACAGCAGCCTTCATTTTCCAATGCTCCATCTTCCTTTGAAGCTTCAGCAATGGAGAGCTTGTCCATCCTTTTGCTTATACCTGTTGAGTCATTTGATCTACAAGACAACTCACAATTGATTAATCTTGTTTCATCAAATACAACATGCACAGATTCCTCAACAACTTGAGTAGTTAAGTTGAAGACTCTATAGGCCTTACTATTTGTGCTGTACCCAACAAATATCCCATCCTGGGATTTGGCAGCAAACTTAGTCAAATATGACTTGCCATTGTTAAGTTTATAGCACTTGCAACCAAAGATCCTAAAATAGGATAGATTTGGTTTTCTGCCTTTCACAATCTCATAGGGAGTCTTTCTGTGGCTTTTGGTGATAGAAGCCCTATTGATGACATGACAAGCAGTGTTAACTGCCTCAGCCCAAAAATATTCTGGGAGAGAGGTGTCACTCAATAGAGTTCTACCAGCTTCAATTAATGTTCTATTCTTTCTTTTAGCAGTTCCATTTTGCTGAGGTGTTCTAGGTGAGGAGAATTCTTGGAAAATCCCAAAGTCTTTACACAAGTTTGTTATGCTTTCAGATTGAAACTCAGTACCATGGTCACTTCTGATTTTGACCACTATACTATTCAGTTCATTCTGATTTTGCTTTACAAAATTAAGTAATACACTTGGGGTTTCAGATTTTTGTCTTAGAAAGAACACCCATGTAAATCTAGAATAGTCATCTACAACCACAAAAGTGTAGACCTTCCTACCTAGACTATGAACTGGCATAGGACCAAAAAGATCCATATGCAAGAGGTATAAGCACCTCATAGAATCCTTGTTTTCAAGGCTTTGAAATGAGGATTTTGTCTGCTTGCCCTTTTGACAAGCTGAGCATACCCCTTCCTTTATACACTTAACTTGAGGCCCATTCCTCACTAGTTCTTTACTAATGAGTTGGCCAATTGTCTTGTAGTTTAGATGAGCCAATCTCTTGTGCCACTTAACACAATGGGAAGCATTGTCATTAGCTACAAGACAAATGGGGAAAGCCTTATTTTCACATTCAAAATTAAGGCAATATACATTTCTCTTCCTATACCCAGTCAATATGATCTCTTGATCAATTAACCTTTTGATATGACATCCATCCTTACCAAATGAAATGTCAAATCCTAGATCACTCAGCTGGCTTATGCTTATTAGATTATGTTTCAAACCTTTTACATAGGCCACTTGGGTGATAGTAATTAGGTTAGAAGAAATGTTACCAAACCCTTTGATGACTCCCTTCTCAGATCCACCAAAGATCACTTTAGGTCCATCTTTGACATATGAATACTCCTTCAGCAGCCCCTTTGTTCCAGTCATGTGCCTGGAACAACCACTATCCAACTACCATATAGGGGCATGGTTACTTGGATTCACCTGCAATACAGAATTACTTACCCTTAGAACCCAAGTAAGTCTTGGGTCCTTGGTTCAGGTTAGCATTAATAAAGTTATCATAGCCTCTTCTAACAGGTAGACTCTTATTCTTTATAACACTTGTGTTATACCAGCAGTCTAATGCAAAATGGCCTCTCTTGCCACAGCACCAACATTCAAACTTATTGTATCTAGATCTAGATACATCCTTGTCAGAAGAATTTCTGTTCATTGCTGGTGCTGTTGCAACTTCACCTACTGATTTCTTAAAACCATTGGGTTTATGACCATTGGTAGGCCTGCTTGCATTTACACCCTTGTTCTTCAGAACATTAGTCTTAATATGACCTTGAATGTCTTCATGATCATATATGTTAGAAGGCACTTTCACCTTACTAAACTTTATGGGGACTGAAAGGTTTAGTGGCTGAATAGGGGCTTTGCCTTTCCTCTTGAATCTGCCAGCCCTGGAGTTACCTTTAAATCCTAATCCAGCCTTACCCTTCTGAGTGACAAATTCATCTATCAAGGGTAAGACAGATTTTGGCTTAGAGTAACTAGCCACTAAATCCCTTTCAATTCTAAGTCTGGCCTCCAGACTCTTCACTTGATCATTAGTATAATTAATTGTGCCCATCTGAATAATAGTTATATTCTTCAGCTTGGCAATTTCATTTAATTTTTGATCAAGGACTTTTTCTAATTCAGTTGTTGCACCCCTTAGTTCAGCAATTTCCTGAGCCTGAGTTTTAACCAGGTTCTTGCTTTTCTTAAGGGCCTGCAACAAGTCCCCATACTTGTCTATCAATTGATAGACATCTCCTTCAGATTCAGATGCATCTTCATCACTTGATGCAGATGTAGCTGATTCTTCACTTGTACTACAAACAGATGTACTGGAAGGACATTTTACCTCATTAGGACCAGACTGATTCTGGCATATGTCCTCTTCTGATCTTGTCATCAACCCCATGCATTGATGTTCATTGATGGAGTCTAGCAACTGCATAAACTCCTCTTCCTCAGATGCAGCATATAGTCCAATATATGCTTCAGCTTCAGATCCTGATTTTGATGTTGACTGGTCTGACAGACTCTTATCTTTCTTTGCTACAAAGGATTTCTCCTTCTTGCCTTTCTGATAAGTCTTCTTCTTTTCTGAAGATTCCTTTCTCTTATCAGGACAATCAGCCACTACATGTCCAGGCCTATTGCAACAATAGCAGACAATCTTTGAAGTAGTGGCTTTGCTGGGCTTTGATCTGCTTTTCTCTTTCCTTGATGACCTTCTCTTCTGATAATAGTCATCAACTTGCTGTGATGTGGAAGGCCTAGACTTCCATTGCTTCTTTTTCAAGAACCTTTGGAATTGCCTTGTGAATGCAGCAAAGTCTGCATCTGAATCACAGCTTTCTGAACCCTTATCTGAATTTTCAGAACTATCTTCTTCACCTTCCTTAGGAGGAGATGGTGACTTCCTCCTATTCTTTCTAGTGGCTTCAGCATTAAATGCCACAGTCTTTTCTCTGTGATCTCCTCTTGAGTTTCTTTCCTCCTCCTTCCTCACCATAAGTTGCATTTCATAGGATAACAACTTTCCAAACAGGGTTGGAGGAGATATCTCTGCCAATTTAGCCACTTCTCTTATGGCACAGATCTTTGTATCCCAATCCTTTGATAAGGATCTTAAGAATTTGTCATTCAGTTCATAGGTACTGAAGACTCTTCCATAGGATATTAGCTCATTCACAATTCTATAGAATTTCTTATAGCACTCAGTTATGCTATCAGATTTTCCTTGTCTAAAGCTTTCATACTCCTGATTTAGCATAGACTTTCTGTCCAGCCTTACTTCTTCAGAACCCTCCATGTAGACAATCAATGTGTCCCACATCTCCTTGGAGGTCTTGCAGTGAATCAGATTCTGAAATGTTGAATCATCTATGGCACTA
The DNA here is from genome assembly GCA_039513925.1 of Platanthera zijinensis. Taxonomy (NCBI): domain Eukaryota; kingdom Viridiplantae; phylum Streptophyta; class Magnoliopsida; order Asparagales; family Orchidaceae; genus Platanthera; species Platanthera zijinensis. The sequence continues at coordinate 122,088,442 of CM077096.1, forward strand.
ACAATGATGTTCTGTGCCCTTTTGTCCATGGTTGCCAAGATGATTTCATCCTTGGTCATTTCTGAATAAGTCTTTGGTATTTGGATATTTGCATCAAGAACAGATATCTTCATTGGAATGAAGGGGCCTTCCTGTACTGTGATGTAAATCCTTGGGTCAAATGCCTCCATAAACAATCTGACTCTTTCTTTCCAGATCCCAAAGATTTCCTTCTTGCATATGGGTAATTTCATAGACCCTAGCTCCTTATGATTCTCTCCAGAACCCATCTTCTTGAATCTTGAATTTGCCTTCCAGATCTACCTCAGACTGTTAAGTCCTTTTTGAGGAACCTCCCTCTGATACCACTTGATAGTTTAACTTTCAAGACAGCCTAAACACCTAGAGGGGGGGGTGAATAGGTTCTGCTTATATATAAAAACTTCTAGGCAGAATTCAATTCAATGACTAACAAAAGAATCACAGCAAACATAGAAAATAAAACATCACAGATTGCACAATGTTTTATAGTGGTTCCCCAAGGTCTGGGTACATCCACTTTCCCCCTTCACCTATCTAGCAGTATGCTAGATTCGGCCAAACTTCCACTAATCTCAGATCAACAGATCCTACAACTCAGAACCCAACTGGTTCCTACAACTCAGGCACAACTGCCCTACCTCAGTCTTGCCCCAAGGCCTACAACTCAGAGAAGATCCTTCTCCTACACTCAGGCAAACAACCCTACCACTCAGAGTTCAACACTCCTACACTCAGCCTTTATAACACAGGCTTACAACTCAGATCTGTGTAAACAGATCCTACAAAAATATAGAAAAGATTATTTAACTGTCTTGCCTAAATTGAGAGAGAAAAGGCCAAGACAATTCTTGATCAGCTGATGCAATCAACTGTATCTGAGCCTTCTTCAAAGCTTCTTGAATATGAACTTAGCTGAGTTGATTCCAAACAGCTTCTTGAGAATCCACTGGTGGTTTCTTTCTTCTTCTTCTTCAAATTCTGGCTTGATCTCTCTCTATCCAGCACTTTGAATGATACTTCTGAATTCTGATTAGAACTCTTCTTTGATCTATCCTTAGATAGTCTTCTTTGATCTTCCGGAGAAGATCTTTTAAGTGCCTAGCACTTTCTTGAAATGAATTGGATTGTAATCCTTCTCAACTTTTTGATTCTTATCAATGTTTTCAAAAGTTACTTTCTCCTTCTGATTCTGTCTATTTATAGACTTTCTTCATGGTAACCGGCTGATCCGGTTTCTAACCGTTTTCTGACAAGTCTGACAGCTTCAGTTAACCGGTGGCAACCCACAGCTGTCAAGTCTTCAAACAAGTCCTGTGCCTTAGTCTTGAACCACAAGTTGTCGAGACAGTCTGTCAGAAAGTGTCGAGACCATCTGTCTATCTGTGTCGACACAATTGACTTTGGTGTCGACACAGTCTTTAGTGATGTCGACTAAGTTGCCTTTGAGTCGACACTGCTTCTTCAGAAAATAACTTGGTCTTGACTCTTCAGTGTGTCGACACAAGTCCTGTGTGTCGACACAGTTGTTGTAGAATCATAACTTAGTAAGTGTTGACTTAGCCTTCAGGTGTCGACACAGTCTTTTTTTTTTAACTTTGCTATAATGTGTTGACTCAATCTCAATGTGTCGACACATTCTGCTGGTGTCGACAAACTTGAGGTCGATTATATTCTTCTGTGTCGACACATCCAGCTGGTGTCGACAATCTTGAGATCGACTATACTCTTCTGTGTCGACACATTTTCCCAATGTTGAGGTCGACGCTTTTCTTCTGTGTCGACACAAATTCCCAGTGTTGTGTCGACTTACTTCTTCTGTGTCGACACTTTTTCCCAGTGTAGTTGTAGACCAACTGCTATGTGTCGATACTGCTTCCTCTGTGTCGACACTTTTTCCCAGTGTAGTTGTAGACTAACTGCTATGTGTCGACACTGCTTCCCAGTGTTGTGTCGACTATTTCTTCTATGTGTCGACACTGCTTCCTCTGTGTCGACACTTTTTCTTCTATGTGTCGACACTGCTTCCTCTGTGTCGACACTTGGACTTAGAATTTTTTCTGCATACTTTATCAATTCTTCACCTGCACATGTCAACTTAAAACAACATCAAATACACCTTGATGTATATCATTGAGCTAGGTTGGGCTTCTTCAAATCAGGTACACATTTTCCAATGTACCCAACAAATACCTGCTAATCTCGGGAAAGTAGAAGTAAAAAAGTATTTTAATTTAAATATAGTGCGAGTACCTGAAGTGAACTCACAAATACTTGCTAATATCTTCAAAGGAGAAGTAAAAAATGGTTAATTTAAATTAAAATTTGAGTACCTGAAAAGAACATGTAAACACCAACTAATCTCTACAAAAAAGAAGTCAAAGGCAGGTAAATTTAAAATATAACACGAGTACTTGAAGTGAACTCGCGAACACATGCTAATCTCTCTAAAAGAGAAGTCAAAATAGGTAAATTTAAAATATAACGCGAGAACCTGAAAGGAACTTGTGAACACCTGCTAATCTCTACAAAGAAGAAGTTAAAGGCAGTTAAATTTAAAATATAACACGAGTACTTGAAGTTAACTCGCGAACACCTGCCAATCTCAATAAAAGAGAAGTCAAAAGCAGATAAATTTAAAATATAACGCGAGTACCTGAAGTGAACTCGCGAACAACTGTTAATCTCTATAAAAAAAGAGTCCCAAAGTAGGTAAATTTAAAATATAACCCGAGTACCAGAAGTGAACTCAGAAAAACCTTCTAATCTCTCCAATAGAGAAGTCAAAAGCAGTTAAATTTACAATATAATGCGAGTACCTGAAGTGAACTCGGGAACACCTTTTAATCTTTGCAAAAGAGATGCCAAAAGCTGGTAAATTTATAATATAATGCGAGTACCTGAAGTTAACTAGCGAACATCTGCTAATCTTTGCGAAAAAGAAGTTAAAAGCAGCTAAATTAAAAATATAGCACGAGTACTTGAAGTTATCACGAGAACAACTGCTAATCTCTATAAAAATAAATTTAAAATATAATGCGAGTACCAGAAGTGAACTCGTGAATTGATGCTAATCTCTACACAAGAAAAGTCAAAAGCAGGTAAATTTAATATAACACATGTAACAGAAGTTATCACGCGAACACCTGCTAATCTATGGAAAGGAGAAGTCAAAAGTAGGTAAATTTAAAATATAATGCGAGTACCTGAATGAACTTGCGAACACATGCTAATCTCTACAAAAGAGAAGTCAAAACTGGTAAATTTAAAATATAACAGGAGTACCTGAAGTGAACTCGTGAACTCCCGCTAATCTATGCAAAGGGGAAGTCAAAAGCAAGAAAATATAAAAAATAACGCGAGTATTTGTTGTAAACTCGCAAACACATGTTAATCTCCCCAAAAGAGAAGTCAAAAGAAGGTATATTTAAAATTTAACGCGAGTACCTGAAGTGTACTAGTGAATACCTTATAATCTATGCAAAAGAGAAGTTAAAAGTAGGTAAATTTAAAATATAGCACGAGTACAAGAAGTTAACTCGTGAACACCTACTCATCTTTATAGAAGAGAAGTCAAAAGCAGATAAATTTAAAATCTAATGCGAGTACCTGAAGTGAACTCGCGAATAACTACTAATCTATATAAAATAGAGGTTAAAAGAAGGTAAATTTAAAATATAACCTGAGTACCTGAAGTGAACTCGCGAACACCTGCTAATCTTTGCAAAAGACAGGTCAAAAGCAGGTAAATTTAAAATATAATGTGAGTACCTGATGTGAACTCGCGAACACCTACTAATCTCTACAAAGGATAAGTTAAAAATACATAAATTTAAAATATAACGCGGGTATCTGAAGTGAATTCTCGAACATCTACTAATCTTTGTAAAAGAGAAGCAAAAATGAGGTAAATTTAAAATATAATGCGAGTACCTGAAGTGAACTCTAGAAAACCTTCTAATCTCTCCAAAAGAGAATTCAGAAGAAGGTAAATTTAAAATATAATAAGAGTACCTCAAGTGAACTCGCGAACACCTATTAATCTCTGCAAAAGAGAAGTCAAAAGCAGGAAAATTTAAAATATAACACGACTATCTATAGTTAATTAGGGAACACGACCTATCTCTATAAAAGAGAAGTTCTAAGCAGGTAAATTTAAAATATAACGTGAGTATATGAAGTGAATTTGCGAACACCTACTAATCTCTACAAAAGAGAAGCAAAAAATAGGTACTCCGGTTATAATTAACCTACTTTTGAATTCTCTTTTGGAGAGATTAGAAGGTTTTCTCGAGTTAACTTCAGGTACTTGTGTTATATTTTAAATTTACCTGCTTTTGTCTTCTTTTTTGCTGAGATTAGAAGGTGTTTGCGAGTTCACTTCAGGTACTCGCATTATATTTTAAATTTACCTGCTTTCGACATCTCCTTTGTAGATATTACAAGTTGTTCGTGAGTTCACATCAGGTACTCGCATTATATTTTAAATTGACATACTTTTGACCCGTCTTTTGCAGAGATTAGCAGGTGTTCGCGAGTTCACTTCAGGTACTCCGATTATATTTTAAATTTACCTGCTTTTGACCTCTATTTTGTTGAGATTAACAGTTGTTCGCGAGTTCATTTCAGGTACTCGCATTATATTTTAAATTTATCTACTTTTGACTTCTCTTTTATTGAGATTAGTAGGTGTTCACGAGTTAACTTCAGATACTTGTGTTCTATTTAAAATTTACCTACTTTTAACTTCTCTTTTGCAGAGATTAGAAGGTTTTGCGAGTTCACTTCAAGTACTCATGTTATATTTTAAATTTACCTACTTTTGACTCTCAAAACTATTGTGCAGAGATTAGAAGGTTTTGTGAGTTCACTTCAAGTACTCATGTTATATTTTAAATTTACCTACTTTTGACTTCTCTTTTTGAGAGATTAATAGGTGTTTGCGAGTTTACTATAGATACTTGCGTTATATTTTAAATTTACCTACTTTTGACTTTCCCATTGCATAGATTAGCAGGAGTTCACGAATTCACTTCAGGTACTCCTATTATATTTTAAATTTACCAGTTTTTGACTTCTCTTTTCCAGAGATTAGCATGTATTGACGAGTTTACTTCAGGTAATCGCATTATAATTTAAATTTACCTTCTTTTGACTTCTCTTTTTCAGAGATTAGCAGGTGTTCGCGAGATAACTTCTATTACACGCGTTATATTTTAAAATTACCTGCTTTTGACTTTTCTTTTGTAAAGATTAGCAGGTGTTCATGAGTTCACTCAGGTGCACGCATTATATTTTAAATTTACCTGCTTTTGACTTCTCCTTTATAGATATTAGCAGGTGTTTGGAGTTCACCTCGGGTACTCGTGTTATATTTTAATTTATTTGCTTTTGACTTCTCCTTTGTAGAGATTACTGTGTGTTCGTGAGTTCACTTCAGGTACTCGGGTTATATTTTAAATTTACTTTATTTTGACTTCTCCATTGTAGAGATTAGAAGGTGTTCAGATCCAAAAGGATCCTACAGCTAAGATCCAAGAATGGATCATATAGAGGGAAAGGTTGGTTGGTGTAGATTTGACTCCAAAGAAAATTTCTCTGAGCCTGTCTTCCTAAGCTGTGATGAACTCAGCCCTACCTTCTTCACAGCAATAAGAAACTAATCTTCTGGTTGACTTGGCTTGTGCTTAGAAGTATCTTGTAGAGCAGCAAGTTTTAACTTACTCTGCTTCTTCTTCCCTTTTTAGACAGAGTAGATTCAGTATAGTCTTCTTCTTCTTCACAACTTCTAGAAAATGTTCTTCAAAAAAGATCAACTGGAACTACGAAGTGGTTGCAGCTAGGGTTATCCCTTGATGCACCTTCTTTCTCAGATATTCTTTCTGAACTTTCTGGTGCAGGTGAGAATTGCACCAGCTATCTTCTTTTAGCTTCCTAATGTTTTAGTTAGGGTAAAACATTGCTGCTTCTTCTATTACCTCAGAAATTTCTTCTAAACTTGTTATAGTAGGTGAAGATATCTATAGCTAACTTGTATCAGTTTTTAGGTCAGCTGTAGCTAGGGTTTTTGCCTTGGCTGCTTCTTCTTTTTCAGTGAAATCTCTGATATTACTATTGCAGATATAAATAGCTACATCTAACTTTTTGAAATCTCAGATCAGAAGTTAAAACTTCTTATCTAGGCTCTACAATAATGGAGAGGAAGAAGATGTTCAGCCGTCGCTTTTCACAATGAATAAAACCCTAAAATTATCTTGCATCCGCCGATCTCCTTCCTTTATTATCCACAAAATCATGGCTCTTTGACGTGTGGGCTCACATGGATTTGCAAGCTACAATAACGCTTTTTCATTAATATAGCATGGAAGGTAAGCGACGCCTTTGTCGTGTACTGTACCTTTCCCGCACCAATTTCAAATTTTTGCATACTTATACTGATATCAGCATCTGTGTTAGCATCTGTGAACCTAGTAAAATTCTCATGTTCATCTCAGGCGTTGAGTGTGTTGAGTGAATGGCCTTCACTCAATGCCTCTAGACTTGGCCAATCCTTCTGCCTTGCTTAGGCGTTAAGTGCGTTGAGTGAACTGGCTTCACTCAATGCCACTGGACTTAGTAAATTCTTCTGCACTGCCAGTCGTTGAGTGCATTGAGTGAATATTCATCACTCAATGCCCATAGAATTAACTGCAACTTTCTTTATTTACTAGGCATTAAGAGCATTGAGTGAACTGGCATCACACAATGCCTCTGTACTTAGCCAGATTTTTCTGTCCATCTTTCCATGAGCTTTGACATCACATGATGCTTTCTTCTATGGCAATGAGTGAGCTGTATTCACTCGACACTTCTGAACTTAGTCGATTTTCTTACTTGCCAATGTTGAGGCTTTGATAGACTTAGCTGTACATGACGCCACTTGGTAAATGGTGTTGAGTGAACTGCGTTCACTCAAAGCCTATGGACTTTGCTGCATTTCTGTCTTGCAAACTGCTGGGCTTTGACTGTCCACACATTACTCAGCGCTTTTGGCATCTAGTGTTGAGTGAACTAGCTTCACTCAATGCATGTGGACTTTGGCGATTTTTATCCTTTCTAGCATCCTTTCTTGGCATCTGGCGTTGAGTGATCTAGCTTCACAAAACGCCTATGGACTTAGATAGATCTCTGTCTCTTCACCTCTTTACCTTATGACCACCTATCATAATTGTTGATGCGCGAAATGCGACACCGACCAGTTAACGGGTGTTCGGTCTTACAAGCTAGGTGAAGGAGAGATTTGCGGGGATGAGGAGAGGAAAAGAGAGACTGCCGGGCAGCTGGTTACTCTGAGTCACGCATGAATATAGAGAGAAAACTGAAGAGAGGGGCAGCTAGCAGCGGCAACAGCAGACTTTGCCCACCACGGCTTGAATTCCACTCTTGCGACGGGCTTTGCCTTTGATTATAACTCAGTATTACAGCTTGAGGTAGCACCTTTACATGAGAAAACAGTATAAAGGTTGCAAAAGGGGAAGCTGGCGGCTAAGGAGAGGAGAAAGCTAGAGGCCGCACGGACTGTCTAGGGAGGTTGGCAGACCGCGCGGTCAGCTGATAAGGCAGCTCGCTGGACTAAGCCAGGCAGACTGCTTGAGCAAACAGAAAGAAGGGGAGCAAGTCGCGCGGACTGGGAAACCGAGTCCACAGCAACCGATGCTGGGTCCTTGAGGCCCCTTCCGTCGTGCCGAATGAGAGGTATGGGGGCCTATTTATAGGCCCGAGGAGGTAGTAGTCTCGGAAACGTCATCACCGGTGAGACGGTGAGTTATGCGAGTATGAAGGCTGAGTCCACGGAGTCCGCGCTTGGCCGCGCAGTCTGGGACTTGCTGCTAGAATTGATCTTGCTGTTGGCGAACTGGGATGAGTCCGCCTCTGCTGCTGAGCGAGCTTGCGCTGGGCTGTGCGAGCTGAGGAGGAAACTGCCTGCTGCTGGGAAGCGGGCGCTGGAAGCTGAGTGGCGGACTGCTCCACGAGTCCGCCACTGTTGCTAGGAACCTGAAGGGCTAGCTGACAGACTGCTGAACGAGTCCTCCCATCCCGCTGCTGAGATGAGCGATCGGCTACTGAGCTGGGGCTCTGCTTGCGGAATGCACATCGAGCACGCCTGACTTGCGATGGATGGGTTGAGTAGGCCGCCCAGTAGTGGCATCCCTTGCTTGAAGACGAGGGTTAGCGACATGGCGGATAGGAGGGTTGGTCTCCATCTTGAGACTTGGTGGACTGACGATGAGTCCGCTGGATATAGTGCGTACCACCTCCCTTAAGCGGATTGAAGACTGAGCCTGCCACCTCCTGAGCGTGCGGCTATCGAGTGGTCTAAGCGGATAGGAGTTCGAATCCGCCACTTTGTTTGGTAGTCTTCACCTTAGGAAGGAGAAAGAACCTTTTGCGCGGTCAACTGACCTAACCCCCTGTAGAATAAGCGGGGGCTGCGTGACCTGGGCGGCCTGGCTAGAGAGTCCGATCAAGCCACACGGGCTGAGCGGACTGAGAGGTCAGTCCGCCCACCCTTAGAAGGAAGGGCTGATAGGCCCTCCCAGGGCAGTTCGCGACTTGCGAGCTGGCTACCTTGGGAGGGATCGCCGATTTCTGGGTAAACATAATCCCCGCACTTTTATAAGTCCCGAAGGGAACTTCGAAAAAGTTGGAGACCCACGAAAATCGTGATCCATCCCTCGGAAAAACGAGAGGAAGGAAGCGATATGACCTGATGTCTCTCCTCAGAAAAGGTTTGCCAATGCTTGTCTTTTTCCTGCAAAGGAAAAGTTAATGCATGAGAAAAGAGGTACATCTCGGGTGTGCCTGAGTTGCTTTGCAAAATGAAGTGAATGTGAATGTCTTCCAATGACCTCTGCAAGACAAAGGTGAGAGGAAAACATAGATGAATGATAAATTGCAAGTGTTTGAAGGAGGCTTGCAAGTACCTGTTAACTTCTGCAAAAAGAAGTAAGTCACAATCATGATATAAAACTAAGTTGCAAGTACTTGAATAGGACTTGTTAATATCTGTTAGTCTCTGCAAAAATAGGGTGAGTAAGCAGATATGAAAGAAGATTAAGCTGCAAGTACCTGAAGGGAACTTGCTTATATCTGCTGATCTCTGCAAAAGAAGAGTAAGCAAGCAGATATGAAAGAAGATTAAGCTGCAAGTACCTGAAGGGAACTTGCTAATATCTGTTGATCTCTGCAAAAGAAGAGTAAGCAAGCAGATATGAAAGAAGATTAAGATGCAAGTACCTGAAGGGAACTTGCTTATATCTGCTGATATCTGCAAAATAAGAGTAAGCAAGCAGATATGAAAGAAGATTAAGCTGCAAGTACCTAAAGGGAACTTACTTATATCTGCCGATCTCTACAAAAGAAGAGTAAGCAAGCAGATATGAAAGAAGATTAAGCTGCAAGTACCTGAAGGGAACTTGCTTATATCTGCTGATCTCTGCAAAAGAAGAGTAAGCAAGCAGATATGAAAGAAGATTAAGCTGCAAGTACTTGAAGGGAACTTGCTTATATCTGCTGATCTCTGCAAAAGAAGAGTAAGCAAGCAGATATGAAAGAAATTAAGCTGCAAGTACCTGAAGAAAACATGTTAATATCTGCTGATCTCTGCAAAAGAAGAATAAGCAAGCAGATATGAAAGAATATTAAGTTGCAAGTACCTGAAGGGAACTTGCTAATATCTGCTTATCTCTGCAAAAGAAGAGTAAGCAAGAAGATATGAAAGAAGATGAAGCTGTAAGTACCTGAAGGGAACTTGCTTATATCTGTTGATCTCTGCAGAAGAAGAGTAAGCAAGCAGATATGAAAAAGATTATGCTACAAGTACCTGAAGGGAACTTGCTTATATCTGCCGATCTCTGCAAAAGAAGAGTAAATAAGCAGATTTGAAAGAAGAAATATCTGCTGATCTCTGCAAAAGAAGAGTAAGTAAGCAGATATGAAAGAAGATTAAGCTGCAAGTACCTGAAGGGAACTTGCTTAATATCTGAATCTCTGCTTAGTAATCTCTAAGTAAGCAGATATGAAAGAAGATTAAGCTGCAAGTACCTGAAGGGAACTTGCTTATATCTGTTGATCTCTACAAAAGAAGAGTAAGCAAGCAGATATGAAAGTAGATTAAGTTGCAAGTACCTGAAGGGAACTTGCTTATATCTGCTGATCTTGCAAAAGAAGAGTAAGCAAGCATATATGAAAGAAGATAAAGCTGCAAGCACCTGAAGGAAACTTGCTTATATTTGCTAATCTCTGCAAAAGAAGAGTAAGCAAGCAGATATGAAAGAAGATTAAGCTGCCTGAAGGGAACTTGCTAATATCTGCTGATCTCTGCTGATATGAAAGAAGATTAATGTACCTGAAGGGAACTTGCTAATATCTGAGATCTCTGCAAAAGAAGAGTAAGCAAGCAGATATGAAAGAAGATTAAGCTGCAAGTACCAACTT